>CM071926.1:97272629-97585319 GCA_016081115.2 Rehmannia glutinosa | reverse complement strand
GTTGTGCGGCACCGTTCGGTTACGTATTGCTAACTCGGCTATTGACCCTATCATCTGATACGATTTCTGACAAAATGGGGTGCGACTTTCTATTCTAAGTTTTTACATGGCATTCATCAAAATCTAAATTAATTTTCCCAACAAATGCTGGATATAGATGTGATCCGCCTGGCTTCGATCACAATCTGGTTTTACATATTTTGCTATATGTTACAACTATACTATGACGATCTGCGAAACAAACATTAGTACGTTACTTAACGTCCGCTGCAGATAATTTCTCTTCATGAAGCTAGAAAAGAAAGTGTGTTCCGATTAAATCAAATTATAACTACGTTCTAAAATGCTTGTCAAGCTGATCGATTATTTCCTTTCCTACTATTATTAATGAGGGTAATGCGATGTGTATAGCTCAGTAAGATGTAGTTACATAAAAGGTAATAGAAGATGGCGTATTCGCCAAAGGATTTTTGATACACATGGGCTCCAAAAAATGGAGAGGTAGATGTTCAACAAACTTCATTACTAATATCATAATGTGCGATGACTTGTTTCTGAAAATCCTTGCTTAATGTCTACATTGAGGCGGTTTTACGACATCGGAATGAGAATAGTCAATATACGACCAAGATTAATGAATCAATTATCACGTCTCGTATTCTTCATTTTAGGTGGGCTTGAATATAATGTGTGTTGTACTCTTTTCCACTTTTGTCTCTTTCTTTGCTCACCATTGGTTTTTTCGGCCAAGGTTTTTAGCAGGCGGTTCATATAAGGTCTGGATTGAGAATGTACTATTCTTCCTTTATATAGTTTTTAAATTGAGTTTTAGAACAAGGTTTTTAACGAGGGCGTGCTCGTAGTAGTGGGGCTGTCTGAGGGTGTTCTGATATAAGTGGATTTCTAACCACTCCACTTTACCAAATACATACTATTACTACCTAAATCATTGTAATAAGAGTGAGAAAGTAATTATGCAATATTTACTCTACTAAATTATTCTCTCTACTATTTATTTTTTTGATATTTCTATATCAATATAAAAATAATTTTCTTGTCTTCGTGAATTGTTTGTTCTATAACATTATCACATTTACAATTTCAATGTATTTTTAATTTTTTCTAATAATAAGAGCATGGTTGTTGATGGATTTGATTTCTAAATTCTGCAATTTGGGATTTATAAATGATTTGAGATTAAATTTTTTAATGACGATTTGGTAATTTAAATCAAAACACTTCGAATATGAAATCAACAGTTTCTACTATTTACGAATTTATAGATATTTTCTATTAAGAAATCACATTAATTAGATAATCATAGTACTTGCATACTTTCTTTGGTATACAAATTTTTGAAGGGATAATTACAAGAGATCCACAGAGTTTAGGAAATTACCAAAAAACCCAGAAATATTTTTAAAATTACAGAAAAAAACCCTCTAGTTTGATTTTGTCTTAAGTTATGAGTGTTAACAAATATTTCTAGAAATATCAATGGATTGAAATACTTTTTTTTTTTGTGAGGAAAAATATAAGACGAATCCAAACCTCACGGGGGTTTTTGCAATTTTAAAAAATGTCTATTTTTTGTAATTGGCCACAACATCAAGGATTCTTTTTGTAATTATCCTTTTGAATAATAAATCTCATGTTATTTCATCCAAGAACAATAACTCCCACTAAATTGAGCAGAACAAGTTTGGATCAAACCAAAATAGCGAGAATCCCTCAAAACAAATCCAAAACCGAATTCAAAATCCAAATTTAGACAGTTTATTGTAAACCTAAAACCAGTAGAACATAAACTAGCAAATACCACTAACTGAAATGCCTTCAATATACTAATATAAGGCGATGTGTCATTGACATAATCCTATCCTACATGTAAATAAAATTCAACCCAAACACAAACCCATACAAAAAACTCATTTTTTGTGTTTTTGTAGAATCCATTTCATGAATTAATTCCATGAGACAGTCTAAGCACCTCATTTCTTTGTACACCTCAACGCATATCAAACTCAAATGCAGAAAACATATATACATATAAGCAATGCCATTTACAGATTTTAACACAATATAGGGAGCCTCAAGTATCTTAATGATAGGAATCAAAAGAATTAATGTGTAAATTTCCAGTGGCGACAGATGATCTTCGACAGCATTTCATGATCGATGTCCTCAGCGGTTCCCAATACGAAACATCCTAAACATAAAATCAAATAGCATTATATTTATAAGCAGTCACATGTTTTCTAAATGCTTGTTGCTACAATAAGAATGGCCAAACGGATGACGGGATACAAAATAAAGATTTAGACAGAATAAAGGATAAATTACAAAACATACCATTGAGGTTCAGTCTAATTACAACAAATTGCAACTATCTTTCAAAATAACATATGCCCTTGATATTTGTTTCTATTACCTTCCGTGGGGGAGCTTTCTCTACATAAATACAAACCTCAAGAAGGTGTTTATGAAATCCAAGGGGATATTTATGGTTTGGAAGATAGTCGAATCTTTGTAATTAGGCAAAACCCAAAGGTACATATTGTAATTTATCTCAGAATAACTATTTTAAAATTCAAGGACAAGTAACTGCAGCATATTGAACAGCTTTTGAATGTTTCAAATACAATTAATAGGAAGTGGGACATATACTTCAGCAACACAGATATTGGCCATCTCAGATAGGATTTTTAATCCCAATTCATATAATCTGTTCTGGAAAAACAGGCTAAAACCAATTCTGCTGAATATATCAAATCTAGTACCCAGAATCACCAAACAAAAAATGACGAAAGAATGAACAACTGACTTTTGGCGCTTCTTGAAAATTTTGTAGCATACCCTAATGTCAAATGAATTGTTCTGTTACATGTTTGAACTTTATGTGAACGGTTTAGAAAGTGAAATTCCTTTTTCTTTCCCTAATATCTTATAATCGTTTAACCAAGTATTTTTTTCAGTAAAACTATTGGAGTACCAAATTACAAGACAATATATTTGGCAGCAGTATAAAAACTATCTTGTGACTAATTCTATGATAAATAGGTGAGTACCAATGTTATAAACGACCTCCAGAATCAACTTCTGAGAATTGCATAGGTCTGTCTATCTGAATATTTAGTTCCAAAGTATGTTAAGCAACTCACCTCATCCAATCGTAGCAGGTCATTCCACCACCAAGCCCCATTTCTGCCACGATATCTTGTTCTTCAATTTCTGCATCAGTAAAGTGAGTGCCCTTTGCAACTTTCGAGGTGAAAATACTTCAATTTCACCATGTAAGAGGCAGTCACAGGTCGGTGGTCGGATAGCTTAAGTTCAGATCTCCTATAGCTTAGCAACTTCATTCCTGTCCCGAATGAGAGAATACGATCACACCTGAGATAATATAGGAACTTTGAGAAAACGAAATATAAGGATTATGTTTCTGTTGTCCGCTGAATGTACAAATAACGTATATGTATATTGTTGATGAGATAACAATAAAGTATCAATAATAAGTGTAACACGATGCTCATCATTCATTAAAAATCAGACTCATTATTTAATATTACTCTGAGGATATATGCATTAAGGGGATAATAAAATGAAATGATCACGATCACATCAATAAGGTAAATCAGAAAACTGTAATAGAACTATTTATGATGTGTGTGATTCTGGCTGCGACAATTAGCCAGAATACCCTCCAAGGCACACATTGAGGAGAACAAATTTCAGCACAAACCACAATGGAGATAAATAGTTCTCCATGCTCAGGAGACAATAAGAAAAATGTAAAAGGCGCATAGAATTAGTATATGAAATACAACAAAACCAGAAATCAAGCAATTTTATCAGAATTGGACTATACATGTGTCTCAAGACCATGTATATGGAGAAACACAAGAAATATATTATGAGTGGAATATTCAAACAAGCATAATGCATACCATGCAGGCGTTCGCCTCCCAGTCTTTGGATCCGCTCCACAGTAAGACTCGGAGTTGAATTCATATTTTGTAAGTTGGAGCAAAGTTCAAAGTGCCTTCAGACCATCCATCAAATACACGACCTTTCCTAAGCTCTCTCATAAGCTAAAAAAAAAAAAAAAGCCAGTTGTCAGTTTATCGGCATAAGATACGCAGTCAACTTCACTTGATGCAACAAAAAATTAACGCCACAGCCAAAAAGAAACAGACATATGCCTATTCGCGGCTATTGATAAATTAATCACACTAGACAAAAATGTGGTGTTTACACACAGACAAATTTTACTCTATTCACCAAATTGAGGTATCGCAATTAACTTTCGACACAGAGTTGTGGATGAAAGCTGTGAAAGTGTTTACAATATTTCCTCAAAAGCAGTGGTTTCAAAAATCATTACTTTGAGTGAGGGTATTTTGGGGAAACGTTACAGGAAAGGAGCCTTAATTTGGACATCCCAAGAAGCAAATTGGAGCAATAGATCTGGATAGTGAAAGAATCATTCTTTTCTTTATTCATCAGTCAATATTGGTAAATTTTGAAACTGACAGTCTGTGAGCTTTCTCCCCATCACCATGAAAGTTTGTGTTTTTACAACTTCAATGCTTTCTATCAATTCAATGGAGCTCGATTGAGTATATTAGTCGTATAGAGGGCTTGAGAGAAGGGGATCCATTTTGGAAGTTCATTTATAAGTTTCAATGCTGGTGTATAACTGAATGTTGTGTATCAATCACAATAGGCTTTGCCTGGGTATGTTAGTAGTTCTAGAGGCTTGAGACAAAGGGAACCAATCTCTATTTCTTTTATTTACAGTGTCTCTTGCTTAATGTATCAGATTATTGATCATATGCTAAAGAAATTTTATCAATATGTAAAGAGCTATATTCAGCCCTTTACTTGTGCTGATTAACAGTTTTATTAGGAGGGACAACTAGGAAATATTTTCACCACTCAAAGAAGGAGACAGGAGTTTAAATAAGACTTCAAGCAAACATATAACAGAGCTAATATATGCAGGCCACTGAAGAAATTATCTCTCTTCATGTCAGTTATGCACCAGTTAAATCAGCGGTGCTCCTTTGTTACTAAATTGCTGCATCATAGACCATAAATTTTCAGTTAAGTTTAGGGATATGACAAAATCAAGTCAGCTCTTTGGGGATTCAAGGGTAACAGACCATGTTTATTACTAACTAAAAAGTTAGGATGAGATTTTTACTGGGCAACATTTGGAACAATAATAAAATATCCATGAGCGATTACATGTACACTTTTCTGAGGAACAAGACTTTATCATATATATGTAGGTTGTTGAATGACCATTTCATCTAAAAGCTTAAGCTATTAGAGGTGAGCCATTTTAAAAATATAATCACTCTAACACGCTCCCTCACGTGCGGGGCGATTGTTTATGAAGCCTGAAATGCGTGGACACTATGGGTGGCGGTGAGGTTTGAACTCAGGACCTTTTGTTTGGTCTGCTCACGATGCCATGTTGAATTTTGAAGAGAGAGAAGAAAAGAACACAAAGAAATAACATGGTTCGACATTTTGGCCTACATCCCACAACAAAATGCCCAAAGGGCTCTAAGAGTTTCATTTCTCTCTTACTTTCTTCATTACAATATCATCTATATATAGGTGTAAAAAGACATGAGTGAAATACATAGAAAAGGAATGAAATCCTTATATAAATGTAAAGAGATCATCCACATCAATTTACATTAAATGAAATATTCTACTACAACAGCAAAATCAATTCTAATTTGATTCCGATTCTAATTCTCAACACTTCCCATAAGAGTTGAACATATGAATAATTTGTTGGAGTGTTCAACTTGAAATAGAATGAATTGCTTCCACAAAACCTAAATTGGATGGACTGTAGTTTTGTGGTTGAAAGTCCCATTGTAAGATAAATAGGCACGAGAATGACACATCGTGCAATTCACAACATGGAATAAGCTACAATATGATGGTAGTGCAAAACCAAGATAATGCCCGGCATGAACATCGTGCTATATAGGAAAAAGGATTTTGCGGAATATTCATCATGCTATATAGAAAAAGGATTTTAAGGAATTAGCTTGATCAAAACTTTTTGCTCGATACCATGTTGAATGACCACTTCATCTAAAAGCTTAAGAATTTGTTAGAGAGAGGTGAGCCATTTAATATTTAATCACTCTAACATAGGCAAAATGCAAGCGAGATGCACTGTGGATCAAATGAGTGCACTGTTATTAAAACATGTATGTGTTCATTCTGTACAATATTCAATTATTGGTAAAGGATCTTGAGGAAAATCTTGCATGAGGAATAGAAAGTAAAATGTGTAACAGGCTATTAGTGGTAGTTCTTTTTTTTTCTGCAGTTCAGTTCATACTTTTCGCGAAACTGAATCTTTTTAATATCTAATCAAAGCAATTTTTGAGTTTTCACTAAGAAGAACTCTAGCTAGATTCAGTGGCCAGTAGAAGATGTATATTTGATATTCTGGTAAAAAACGACAAGGATTACTTGGGGATGAACTAGAAAGAGGAATCTTAAAAAGCATAGTATAAATTAAGCGTGGTTCATGAAAGGAATTTCTATATAGTTTCATAATTGGTTCGTTTGTTCAGGAATTTGTCACTGTTAATATATTGTTGAATTTGGTGTGACCAGAGAATGCTGCTTGTCTTTAATGGATATGAGGTGGAAATACCGAAATTATAGCATCATTTTTGTTCATTTGTAACTTCTCTTTCTGAAGTTTGACAAGTGTTTCAATATAAGTTTTGCATTTACAGATAGAAATCAATCTGAAGTTATGCAGCAAATGGTGTTCAAATTACATGGAAGGATATATTTGGCTCAAATGTAAACAAACTGGACTTCCAAATGATATTATATAATACGAATGCAAACTTATTGAAACAGGCTTAAATAAAATTTGCATTCATATATGTATGCAAGAAGCCTTAAGTGATCCAAATAATAAAATTGCCAGACTTCAAACCAAAACCAAGCGTGAACAGGGCCAAACCAAATTAAATACTTAATAAGTTTTAGTATTTTCAACCAAATAAAGGAAGGCACAAATACAGAAAACAAGATCACCTGATCCACTCAGTAACATGGACCAGTCCCGTTTGGAAATCAGTTCTCTTGTTAGCTCATAAGGGCAAATTGATTCGATAATTTAGGTCACCCAGCCAAATTATTCTCCTGCAACCAGATGAGTTTGTTATTATCATCATATTTGCATTTGAACTATCTGAAGTCACTTTTAAGAGGACTAAGACAAAAAGAACCTTTCTGATCACATAAATGTGCTTTGAGGGGAATAATTAATAAGAAACAGGTGAAGTGGTTAAGGTCCTTTGATTTGATGAATTTAAGCTAGGAATTGTATAACGTTTGGTAATACATAGTCGTATCAGTATGCTTCCACATGAGAAATCTTGTGCACAAGCACCTTAAATCAGGTTTTCAATTTGGTATGTCAGGTAAACAGAGAATGAGAGTAAAGTAAGAATTTTCCCAAACACCTCTGTGATATGAAGATGAGACATGGGGTGATTTGTGATGAGAGAGAACTACATGAGTCGATAGCTTTAAGTATCCCCTACCCCAGGCTTTTGAGTTATAAGTTCAAACACCGGAAAAGAGTTCCCCATAAAAACACCCAATGGATATTGCTGAGATCATAATAGCACTGAGCAGATATAAGTGTAAAACATATTCTATGATTCAAGCAAACTTTGAAAGACAGAGAACTTTCCAGACATGAAAGGAAGTCGAGGAACCGTAAAAGAACTAAAATATTCAAAACTGTTTATTGAGGACTAGCCAATTTTTGGAAGATTGAAAACATTATTTTCATTAATTACTGGACGTTTGTTTTGCATTTTCTGATAACTATGAAAGGAATAGCCATATTCATGTAAAAAAATAATATTTCAAGATGGGGCAGAAAAGTAGCTTAATAGTTGAATTATATGTAATTAAAGGGAATCCAGGAAAACTTCCAAAAGTATTTTGGACAATGCATGATGGTTTAGGAGGTAACATGGTTCTTGAGCATCATTTATACTTCTGTAAATTTTCTGCTTTATTCTGATTACTTTGAAGGCAAATTACTTCCATTGTAACGATTTATGTCTCTTTGACACTTGCTTCCTGTAGTCATGGATAACAAGATCTATCCCACTGTTCAGTCGAAGTTCAGACCTTCCAAAAATATAAAATAATAAGAGCTAAAGAAAGAGATGGTGGACAGATATACTTACTCATGGTCATAGATGCTTCTAGGCATACCAGCAAGTGAATTGAAGCGTGTTCGTCTATGTATTTCATGCACATCAGCATTTCTTTTAACTGCATCCCCCTCTTTCTCACCTGATGTTAAATGACTACAAAACAAACAGAAGAGTGTCTGATGTACAGACATGCTGACTGATATTGATCCCTGAGAGAGAGAGAGAGAGAGAGAGAGAGAGAAGAGAGAGAGAGAGAATTATGCTACCTGAATAACTGAAAATGTGTGAATACATATACATAGTAACCCAATAAAAAAAAAGGATGGGGAAGGAGAAAGAAAGTAGGTATGAGCAACACCAGGTGACAAGTCTGATTCATCACCGAGGTGAGTGCCGTCGCAAAACTGTAAGCCCACAGAAACATGTTCAAGTTAAAAAAACATATAATAATTGCACTTTATTTCCATTGATGAAAAATATAATGCATTTTCTTTATTTTCTCCAATTTACTAATCAATTAATTTGTAATTTGTATTCAGTACGCTGTTAACACATCTATAATATACCACCAATAAGCATGAAGTTTTCATTTCATTTGCAAACTTTTTGG
Organism: Rehmannia glutinosa; assembly: GCA_016081115.2. NCBI lineage: Eukaryota > Viridiplantae > Streptophyta > Magnoliopsida > Lamiales > Orobanchaceae > Rehmannia > Rehmannia glutinosa. Next base: position 97,576,478 of record CM071926.1, on the reverse strand, counting down.
AAAAAAGTAGTAAACAAATTTTAAAATATTATTCTTACAATATCTTTATAATGAAATTTTAATAATGGCATAACAATCAAAAGATGTTGCCTAGCGGCGGCGACAGCCCATAAACAACTATGTTCACACTTCACACCATGAGCGATGGTCAATGATTATTATTTCCATAAAATAACTGTCGATAATGGGGTTCTCAAAATTATATTTATTGACTTCAATCATCTAATGTTAAATGAGCCTGGTATCATATTCAACTGGCGTGATTTACTGTTTCTAATCATCGAATATAAAAACATCACATACACACAGTCATGTATGTTCACCCAAATGCAAGCTAAAGATCAGAAGAACAAACCTTGTTGCCTATGTAGCCCATGACACCAACACCAACGTGATATCGTTCACGTTTTGTATATGCCTTAGAAGTTTCTGCGAACCCATGCGGTAATAAAGATGCCAACCATTTGCTTGCTTACAATTCTAACATATGGAGGCCTTCTCTTCCGGTTTATCAGAGATTCAAGGTCAATTTCTGCAAGCGAAGCTAAGTCGGATGCATTCTATTTTCAGTGTCGTGTTGGATTTGAAAGAACTATATGTCATGAAAGATTTAGAAGTTTGAAAGATTTGGAAGCTTTGACAGATTTGGGACCTTTGAAGATTTGGAAGCTTTGAAAGATTTAGAAGATTTGAGCAATTAGGTCTCTCAAAAACATGCTGAGCTAAGAGATGAAGTGGTGGCTCTGGCCAGCAAGCCTATCCTTTCTGTCCCACTAAGAGATTTGGTTAATTTGTTGGTATACTGGGTATTTAGGAATTCAGAATTTTCTTCAGAATCCTCTGTCCTTGAGCAAGTTAATCTGTCCAGCTTTCTTTGAGAAGAAAATTGCCGCTTCAACTCTTGTTCTACTGAATTTGATAAGTTGTCATAGCCATCGGAGACAGAGGTATCAGCAAAAAGAGTTTTCTCCTTTGACCATTCCATCTTTGATTTCCTCAAAAACATTTGATTCATCATTCAATGGGTAAATTTCCTCCTCAACATCACTGTCAGATTCTAGTACAATTTCATCTTCAATATCCAAGGCATCTTCAGGTGGTTTAAACCTTGATGGAGAAGGAGGATCGCTGAAGCTTTTAAACTTAGTAACCGGTGGGACTCGGTTCAAAGTTTCGCCAATTAAGTTTTCCCATTTTGAAACTGGACGACTATCTTCAGCGCCAAATATATTACCAGCATTTAATGGTATGATCTCCTGTAGGCTGGAGATGAATAACATGGCAAATGAATGAAGTTTTAGTTGACATAAAAGCGAGTGAATTAACTAAGACTACCAAGTCGAAGTGGACAATCACAGAAAATTGAAATTCACATCCCATGTTAGAATAATTTGCAATCCGCTGTACATATGTGCAATAGATGACATGGACAAAAAACATATCGATTGTAGAACCAGAACAAGATTTTATAGCTGGATTACAATGTATGTGTAATTACGAACAAAATATAATGTACATACCCAATCACATAAATATCAGCAGGGTCATCAATGTCTAACCAACCATCAAGATCTAAGTCATCAGGAAGAACTCTTCCCCTACATTCCATGTGGCAGCACATATTCTAGTAAAGCCAAAGACAAGATAGTGTAAATCAAAATCTCACTATTTGTAGTAATCTTAAAAATGAAAAGATGATTACTTTTTGATACCAACAATAAGCTGTTTTATCAACAAAATGCAAGGAAAAAAAACATACCTGATTTCCTTTGTGTTTATATACTGAGCTCTAAACGTCTCTGATTTTCGTCGTCTTCTTAACCTGGAAAGAGCATCTGAGATTGAAATTGACAAAAAAGCACAACTTATAATTCAGATTTTGATTATGAAAGTGAAAGATATAGATACTCTAAAACCCTGGTCAGAGCATCATAAATGGCATGATGTGAAAAGAAAACCATGAACATGCACACATGTACCTCCCACCGAAGAAATCCACACAAGTTGTGCGTTTATCAAGTTAGTAAAAGTATTACATACATATGTGAATTTAGTAATTAACTAATTTTGAAATTAATCGGCACTATAAACTTCACACCACCATTTCCACACGTAGTGGGATAAGGTGCAGATTGATGATGATGATGATGACATATGTGTATATATGTTTGTTATAGTACCTACTGTAAAATATAAGCAGAGCCAATTTGTCTTTGATGCTTATTTGTTCAAATCACATATTATCTTAGGGTTCTCTTTTTTTTAGCACAATTTTTTAACATATAGAAAGCTAAGAAAGCTGTAAAACATTCACCAAGTTCTAGATCAAGTGTCAAAAATGGACAGAGAGCTTCTTGAGTGTTGTCACCTCAAAAAGTAACAGTTCTATTCTTACAGACAAGAATGTAACTAGCTCAAAAATAAGATAAAGTTGCAATCAACTGTAATAAATACGTAACATCTTTCGTCCATGAAGCAATTATTCCATGAGTGACTAGGAAATACAGCTTGCATAAAGGTACTACTATGTAAAAAAGACAACAAATAAATTCCAAAATCTCAACTGAAACCTTAGTAAATGATGTTCATAGATTTTTTGGTGTGCTATGTTAATAGGACCACATAAAGCTAAAGATTCTTCAGGTAGATAACGACAGGCAATTCATTCAACATCACAAATATGCTTAGCTTTCGGTCTTTATTACTTAAGGCCAGTAAAACTTTATCAATCCCTTGTCTATACCCGAGAGTGTGATATAACTCCTCAACAGTTGATCACTATAGAGACAAATCAGTAAGTAAGACTAATTGCTAAGAACAGTAAACTATAGAATTATATCCCATCACATATTTCCCTAATTTATTAATTTGAATAGCAAGTTCTAAAAAAGTGTATCCAGAATAGTAATACTTGACAGAAAGACAAAGCATAACATGTTAATTTGACAGAGCAACAATCATGATTCAACCAGATTCTCAACTGTGAAACTTTGAACTGTAAAAAAACTTTACCTATAAGATATTTGAATTACATTAACAAACCATAGTCTGCTCAACAATGCTGGTATGCCTGACATAAAGTTCTTGTTTTATACAACAGTGCCAAACTTAATGGATCAAAAGATCCCAAAAAAAGTGAAATCCATAGACTTGACCAGTCCAGTGAGTAACAGTAACACACGTTTTTGTCTCAAACCAATGACCCCAAAAGTTCATTAAAATTACACAACAACATTGACCAGATAAATTTGACTAGAAAATAGAGAAGAAGAATATTAAGATGTTGACAACTATGAACACGAAAAAACTAATCAAAATCACGTTACCATTAGCATCAACCTGTACTTCGCCTGGTTTTCATTCTTGAAACGAGATTCTCTGGGCAAATCACTAATTTCTGCAAAACCACAAATTAAAAAAGAGTGAGTAGATGGAATAAGAGTAGGGGATCAAGCAAAACGACGACGTTTGTGCTGAACCTGGTTCGGAATCGGAATCGAGTCGGAGTCGGTATCGGCAGAGTAATCAGAGTTGCTGGTGGCAATGTTGAGCCACTTGCGCACCACCACGCGCCGCCACGAGAGCTGTAGGCACGTGCAAGCGAAACACAATATTTCAGCCCAATTTCTCTGCAATCCTTCTCAAGTCATCCCAAAAACCAAAATATAACAAAGATAAAATATATATATATATATATATAGACACACACATAAATAATCGAACAGTTGCAGTCCAGCCAAAAAAGAGAGATGATTACAGTACCTCGGCCTGCTGGTTGTGGTTTCTGGTGTTCTGCTTCTTCATATTGAGAAAACAAAGATTCTAAAGGGAATGGAAAGAGAAATCCAAGCAGAACAAAAAAGTCAAGATAAAATAAAACAAAATTAGAAAATTTTGGAAAAGAATGAGCAGCAAATTCTTTCAGGTGGATGGGTGGGTGGTGACTGTTGACGAGGAGTAACTACCGTATATAAGATCGTTCTGTATATTTTATATTTGGATGTGAATTACATATTTGGGCTTTGGGGATTGGTTGTGTGATGATAGCGAATGATGAATATAATGAGTGATTGTGTGGTGTGTCATGTAGTAGATAATGAGAGTGTTACAAAAACTTTTGCTTTTAGAAGAAATAATTCATTGTAGCATAAGTAGAATCAAAATTTGAGAATCAAAAGTTGAGAGTATTTGGTGAAAAAGAAGGTCTGGTGGGACTGTGCTACGGGATTAGGATCAGTAAGGCAGATCTTATAGTATGGATTCGTGGTTTAATAAAAAAATGAAAAATCTAGTAAAACTAAGTCTGCGCTCACGCTTTCTCTAGCTCAAGGTAATTTGCCAATCTTTTAAGTCAATTTTAAATCTTATCCATATTTATATTTTAATATTTTACGTTTTAATATTTTTCATATCCCAAAGGCAAAATACTATATTTTTCATATAATTAAATCTTCTTTTGATTAAATATATACTTTTAGGCTATTTCAATTGATAGTGGACTCCCCCATAAATACTTAAAATACATACATGATAATTTTAAGTTACTAACTCGTTGAATGATACTTTTCATATAATTACTTGTACTTTTTATATTATATAATATATGATACTTTTCAACCACAAAAATAAATATTTTCAAAAGTGACCGATGATATTTTTAAGGCAATGTAAGATACTTTTAAAACAATTTCTCATACTTTCAAACATCATTAATGTTCACATATTTGTATACAAAAACAAAGATCATAATACTTTTAAAATTAATATACTTTTAAGGCAATTAATGATACTTTTAAGGCAATTTGCATGATATAACATTTAATGTTGAAATCAGGTTTTAAATATCGCATCTGATTAAAAACCGGGTCAACCACCTCACAAGGTTCAACTGAATTTTACCTAAATAAAAAATAATTATATTTGGTAATATTATATAAAAATATGGATGTACATAAAGTTGATATTTTAGTTAAAAGGAAAATAATTTTGATAAATAATGACTTTTAAATATAATTTCTAATTTTTCCATAAAAAAAGCATAAACACAAAAAATAAAAAAAATTCCCTTGAGTTTGTATAGAAATTTTATTACAAAATGATTATACCGATTTTAAGTAAATTTACGGTCCGTGTACTTTTAAAATGCGATTTATTGATATTTTAAGCATCAAAAAGATCTAATTTTCAAGCATCATGCTTTCACGATTTGTGATATAATGTTGAAATACATTGACATAAAGATCTACTGCAGAGTGATATAATGTTGAAATACATTGACTTTTAAGGAAATTATTGATACTTGTAAGGCGATTTTTGATACTTTTAAGAATCAATGTTCAAAGATTTATCACGAAACTTTATTACAAATCGATATAGTACTTTTGAAGCTGACAGAACAAGAAAAAAAGAAAAGAACGACAAACACAAGAAGAAGAAGCGAGAGGAAACAAGAAGAAGTTTTGGTGGCGACGGAAAAGAATCGGGAAGAAGAAAAGGAGAAGAAAACGGGAAAAGAAGAAGAACCCTAGTTTAAACCGAAAAAGAAAAAGAAAACTAAAAACTGAATTTGGGCGTGTATGAGAAGCGGGTCAGGTAAGTAGGATTCGTCTTACGGATTTAAACCCGTAAAACAGGTCTTATACAAATTTTTGCCTTGGTGAAAATATTGTAAAAGAGCTTATTTGTTTGTAAAATAAAATCAGAAGCAGAAACAAAAATCTAAATTACACATCTCCCTGTTTTTAGATTCTGATTAAATGAAACATAATCAAAAGTATAAGTTGGCGCTTGCAAATACGAAAAACGGTTTTTTAAGCTAAAAACGAAAATACTTTTTTTTTTAATTGCAAACATTGTTAGTGAAAAATTGGCTCTTAATAAATAATGACTATGAGTTCGTGGATACACGTAATCGAATGACTTTTTCTTGTTAATCTAAAAGTTGAATCTTCTAAAGTGTTAAATATATGCTATAACCCTATGACCTATATAAGCATTCGTATTTTAATTGGAGCAATAATACATGCTGTATTTAGTGCACGTTGCATTAATAATACACTAGGTACATAATAATTGTTAAATATCTCATTTGATGAAAAATTAAGACCACATAAAAAAAAAAAAGCAGATATCGCACTAGTGCATATGCCCATAAACCTGGTTAATTGGGCAAAGTCATAAAAAATGGTTCATGAGGCCCAAATTATTATATTACGCCCGTGAGATACATCAAGCCTATGTAGATGCGGTCCATAGTCTCGGTATAAATAGCTCATCCCTAATCATTAATACATTTTAGTTGTTTAATTTCCTCTTTCTAGATTTTTCTCCTATATTGTTGACTTAAACATTAGAAGGGCTTTCCCACGACAATCCGGGGCCCTTCTAACTTTATTGTGTGTCATACTAGTTCCCTATATGTGGGTTGAATTTTGAACTTTGACAGATACCTTAACTCGAAGTGTCTTGACTTGGAGTGGAGCTAATCGCCTAACTTTTAGTTGCATCAATATTTTTTATATACGTGACTTTGATCTAGTGTATTGGGAGCGTTTGCAAACACTAAAAAAGTGATTTTTAAGTTTCGTTGCAAACAATACTTGTTAGTGTTTGGAAATGCCACTTCTAATTATATTTATCTGATTCATTAATCATAATCTAAAATTAGGGGATGAGTACTTTACGAAGTTCGTGCAAACACTAAAAAAAGTGATTTTGAGCTTTTAGATAGAAAATTCACTTTTTAGCGTTTGCAAATGCCAATCTCTACTTCTAATTATGTTTCATTTAATCAAAATCTAAATGTGGGGCAGAGTTCTTTAGATTTTTTACCCTTGGTTTGACTGTACACAAACACAGTGTGGCTTAAATTTTGTGTAGGGGGGCCCAATTAATATTAATATAAAAATAATATACGATACATCAACTCTAAAAATAATACTATGAATTAATACTAATTTCGATAATGTCAATGTATTGCCTCAATTAAATCTTACTATTAATAAATAGCATAGTATAATTACATCAATATATCATAACATTCATCTTCTATTCTCATATTTTGAAACCGTTATAATATCTTCATTGGTAATATAAATATTTTTTAGTGTATGTTACCAAACAATCATTCAATAACCCATCAATAATGTTGAATTCTTTAGTGGAAATTTGATAATGAACCTTAAATAATCCCAAAAGGAGATGAATAGATGTACAATAGAATAATGCCAAAATTCATATTCAATATTATGATGGAGCAAAGGAAAATGTTCAAAATTTTTTGAAAGGAGAAAAATGATCAAGACTCAAATATTTTTCAAAATTTACAAATGAGAAGAGAACAACAAATATGAAGGAATTAAAAACATTGTTCCATTTTTACCTATTTTCTACATTTTTTTAAGCTTAAAAGGTGAAATTACCAAATTACCCTAATATTTCTCAAATTTTCGGGGGCCGGTGCCCCCTGGCCCTAAGGTAGCTTCAAACCCCTGTACACAAATAAATAAATTTTACAACTTATCCATCAAACACTCTCTCTTAATATCGTCACCTTATTTGCAAACACTACCAACTTAATCTCAACTACTTGCCAAGTTGCCATTTTCCGTGGTAATAAATCACTTTCTCTAAAAACATAAGTATTTATGCGAACACTCCTATAGATTTCTTATTCTACTTTTGGTTTGTCTATTACACACAAATAAATCACTTTTACAACTAATCATCAAAACATTTTATGTTAATTTAATCAATTTACATCTTCTATTTATAAAATATTACCAACTTTTAATTCTAGACTATTTGTCATTTTCTCAAAGAATAAATCACTTCCTCAAAAAACAAAAGTATTTGCAAACACTCTCTTAAAAGTTAAAACACCCTATGAAGCTATAAGAATAGAGTGCATGTTGGGAGCACTTCCAAAATGAAAGTGTATTTATGGAATGAATTTTTAATATGAATTTTTCAAAAATTGCTTATGCGCAATGTAAAAGTGTTTGACAAAAGTATATTTTAAAACGAATTTTGTAGAAGTGGTAGAAAAGAATCCAAAATCACAAATTTACACTTCTCCAAAATGAGCTTATGGAATAATTCACATTTTTAAAAGTCCATTTAAAAGTCTATTACCCACGTAATATCTGAATTGCACAACTAAGAATAACTAATGAAGAACAGATGTAGCGCACCAATGTATATGCGATGACACTAAATTCAACATCGACGACAGTTTTACAATGTGGGTCACATATTATTTTTGTTTTTGTATGTCGATAGCATAAATGACGCTAAATCCAAATTCTATACGATGGTATAAAGTACAGTAATGATTAAAATTTTGGATTTAATTGAATATTTGTCTAATCATTGGAGACCAAATGAAGCAAAATTATTTGTGCTAGACTGCTGGAGGCACTAAGTAACCGATTATTTAGGGCCATACATATATCCCTCCTTTAATATAATGGTTTTCTTATGTTGTTTTATTTTTATTTTTATTTTTTTTATTTTAGTTTTTGTGAGAGTAGAATGTCGAACGAGATGCAATGGTTCTCGATAACAATCATGTAAGATCTAGTATATAATGCATTGAGTGTTTAAATAATAAATAAATACCTCATTCTAGAAAAATAGATATATTTATTCATCTCCACATAGAAGAAAAAAAACCAATAAGTTTGAATTGATGGAGATAAGAATTAAAAATATCTTATTAATATCTATTAATATTAGTTTATTATGTTATTTTATTATCTTTTAAGAATTTTTAATAGTTAGAAGTTTTATTATTGTGGAGAGGAGTTTAATCCTATAAATAGTTGTTTTTATTATTATTTTTAGAAGGTTGAATATTATTAATTTTGAGATTTATCTCTTCTTATTTTTAGCAATATTATTAATTTTGAGATTTATCTCTTCTTCAAAGCACGTTTTTTAAGAATTATATTGCTTTGTTCAATACTTCTGTATTCTTGAGAATCAACGGTAGTATTTTGTGTTCTTTGTTGTTCACGCTTCTGTCTGTATCAGTTGGTATTCAGAGACCAGTTTACGCTCCCTAAACCATGTTGTCTAGACCGAATCCACAACGCATAAACGACACCGCACAGATCCGTCAGCAGATCGACTTGCTGACAAAACAATTTCATATCGTGCGCATTCAATTTCAAGAAATCAAAAGGCTTGTTGAAAAATGATTTCTTGATGGTTGTGAGTTTGATTGCGATATTGTGTTCATCCAGTTCACCCCATTGGAAACCAATTCCACAGACATGGATGTTTTATTCTCAAGTGACATTGAAGATGGTGGATATGATGGACCACCAATTTTTGATGAGGAATGTGAAGACATTATTCCAGAGGTTGACTATGAAAACCTCCGCAATCTGCAGTTTGACGAGATAATGGTGGCTATGATGGCCCACCAATTTTTGACAAAGAAATTGCAGTTATGATGACCCACCAATTTTCGATGAAGGAATTGAGAATATTGGTGAGGATCTTCAATGTACAACTAAAGAGAAAACAAGTAACGACAAGACATCATGGATAAGGAAAACAAAATTCATGATGTATCTGTTATTTCTTTTGTTGTTGTCCCTACATTGCGAAATGAATGACACGTTTCATATTGGTTCGATGGATGCACTAGAAATCAACCATTGATTTGGCAAAGTGGAGATGGTTTTCCACAGTTCAACCTGAATTATTTTATTATTGATCCAGTTCAAATATGTTTTGATATTCATGTTGTTTTTCCAACTCGTCCTCCTCGCGCTCCTTCATGGGTTGACAATTCCTTTAGTCAAGATCTCCCATCCGATTCGAGGACGAATCGTCTCGACTCCAGAGAGAATGATGGAGATAAGGATTAAAAATATCTTATTATCTATTATGATTGGTTTATTAGGTTATTTTATTATCTTTAAGAGTTTTCAATAGTTAGGAGTTTATTATTGTAGGAGTTTAATCCTATAAATTGTTGTTTTGTTATTATTTTAGAGAGATTGAATATTATTAATTTTGAGATTTATCTCTTCTTCAAGCAATCTGGCGTTTTTTAAGAATTATATTGCTTTGTTCAATACTTATGGTATTCTTGAGAATCAACGGTAGTATTTGTGTTTTTTGTTCTCCACGCTTCTGTCTGCAACAATAATGGTCTTGTAAATGTTACATCTAATGTAAATATATTTGATGCACATTTATTAACCAGAAGTCGAATTCTTTTTTTTCGAAAATGAAACATTTATGAGTCAGTCATATATCAATCACTAAATATACGTAGACCTTATATAATACAGATAATAGATATCACCATGAAAATAACTTATTTTAATTTGTGGTTCTAATTGCAGGAAAAGTTGGCTGATGGGACTGGACTATGGAGGAAGCTGAACAAATTAATTAATAGCTTAAATCAATTCTAAATTATGTAATTTCACCAAAATTAGTAAATATATATTTTTCAATCCACAATGTATTAATGACATCCCACCTATAGGATATAAAAAGATTATTTTCTAAATCAATACCATTTAGCCACCATAGAAGTAGAAAAATAATCACAATGCAACAATTATTCCCAAAAAACACAAAATAGAAAATAAAAAACTGAAGCACTTATATATATCACTTTATAAACAAAAACTATACGACAACTAATTATATTACAAGTACTGTTAAACTTTTTCAGGTAATTTATTACTCTTTATGCAGTGACGGAGCTACGGCAGTATCTTTTTAAGTTTTTTTTTTTTATGTATATTTATTAATTGTGAATCTTGCTCTCCTTAAAAAATTTAAAAACACTTCTTTATCCACTATTTTTACTAAAAAAATAAATATTGCTCCTAACATTTTTCTCGCTTCGTCTGTGCCTTTATGAACGATAAACCAATCACATAATATAATTAATTTAAATTTCTTCCAACTCAATTCCCAATAAAACTTTATCTTTTACATAGTGATGAGGGTAAAATTATAATTTTTCCTTTTTATATTCTGTCATTTTTCTAATTTTGTTTTTAAATATAATTAACCCATCAAAAATAATGGGTCAAGTCAATAGAAAAACTCACGCTGTCCAACTCAATGCATTAAACCCACGATCTTTCAAATCATAACGCTAGACCTTAGAGGCTCAATTCATCATATTAGAACCATTGAGGTCCAACTCATTACACCAGGCTAACACGACCTACGCTTCTTGGTATAAAAAGTCTCTCCTAATTATTATTCATTAAATATAATTACTACTTACGCTCCTGACTTATCTCCTACACATTACACATTCTTGAAGATCGGATGAGCCTTCCCTGCATAATAATCGGGACCCTTATCTAACTTTGTTTTGCGTGTTGCGGTGATTTCCTACACGTGGATTGAAATTTATACCGAAGTCAAATACCTAATTTGGGATTACCCTAACTCGTAGTGAGTTGATCAACTTTTAGTTGCATCACAGAGAAAATAAGGCAGCCAAAATACGAGACATGACTAGAAGCCACACAAGCCTTGGTAATGGTTTCCTGATTCCTTCTGGACATCATGCCAACAACTTGTGCACCGCCCTAACCCCACCCCCACCAACATTTCTGAACAAAAAATCATTTTTCTTTGAGGCCTTGAATGTTTTTTGTTTTAAGAAAATATATGGAATTAAGTTATAGCATTATCGAATTTTTGTCACATTGTCCCATTTTCAAATGTATCTTGTCCTTTTTTTCATTTTCAAGAAAAGAAAAGAAACAATCACATGATGAATGATTTTTTTGTATGAGATAATGTAAAAGGTAGAGAAAATTACCCTTGGAACATAGATTTTGCGTTATTGGGGACAAGACGAACTGCAATTGAATGTAATAGAATTATTAAATCTTGAGTACGGTAAATAAAGAATTTAATAAGAAAAATACATTGAAATATAAATATAGACATCCACGAAAGTAAGTTACAAATTGGAGATAATTACGTTTTTGTATTCCTCGTCCTTTTTTCAATAATCCACTTTTCAATTCCAATTATGTTGCATTCATAAAAATCGGTCCCTAGTGTTTTCATAAATCACAGAAATTAAAACACTAATAAAGAAAATAAGAAAAGATTCATACAAAAAAACATTTAAGTTTTTAATAACCAAAACAAAGTGATGCCATGTATTTAAAACCATGGAATTGTTTGTTAGCCTAGTTGTAAAGTGTGTATGTCTGAGTTCGAGATTCTCCCCTCCCAAGATTAATTTGTACTAAAAAGAAAATATTAAAAACCACATTTTAACAAGTCGGTTAGAAATTTATGGGATAATATAAATCCCAATTAAGTGGACAAGAATAATAGAAAGTCTAATTTAACCAACCCAATAACCACTAGAAAAATACGAAATTGCTTATTTTTTCTTTAAAAAAACGTTTGACCTTATCGTTTATTCCAAACAAACTATTGATAAAAAAAAATGACCTGAAAAATCAATTTGTAAATTTTTCTGAATATGAAAGTGCATTATATGATGGTTTTGTTTTGATGATTCTTTCGAAATAAATCATGTTTCTTTTTTTTTTTTTTCCTGAGTTACACGCCACGCTCAAGGATAGAACCCCTCCCCACCAAAAGGAGGAGGCGATTAGCAAGGCCTTTCTGGTGCTAAATAAATCATATTTCTAAGAGATCATTTCCTTTTTGGGGAAAAAGTGTTGATGTGTGAATTTCAATTTTTTTTCATGGTCATTGAGTTGTATTTATCTGTACTCGCTTTAAAAAAACTCATTCCATAAATAAATTTATTACTCGAGAAGTGTAACCAATATATATATATATATATATATATATATTCTTATTAAGGAGGAACAATTAACCTTCACCAAGACATATTATTTATTTCAAAATTATGTAGAAAAATCAATTAAATCCCTTTAATAGAAATTCAAAGTAAAACATTAAAAAAAGAAAGAAATTCAATCACACACAACACCCCACACATAATATAATATATATGTATATATATAGAGAGATCAAAGCTTATTTAATGAACTTTCTTGGTGTCCCTTTCTGTTTTGTATTTAATTATACAGTACATAAATATACATATATATAAATATATATTTATATACAAACATACAAACACATACACAGACACTGAAACACACATGGAACAAGTGGAGAGGAGGTCATACGGAGTAGCTATCAAGAATTTTAAAAAAGCTTATTTAAACATACTAATACTTTAATATCTATATAGCTTAAAGAACTTATTCATGAAGGAAAATTAAGAACTTTTTCATAACTATAAACTTATAATTAATTAATCTTCTTTCATCCATTAGTTTAGAGCATATAAGAATGAGGTAAAAGCTATCCCAGCTAAAACAAGAAACAACTTTTAAGTCAAGATCTAATTCACTGAAAGGAAAAAAAAAAAGCTACATGCTCAAGTGACAGTTTGCAAACAAATGACTGACAAAAACACTAACTAAACGTCATATCCAAAAAAAGCTCAAGCTAGCTTCTGGAATTAACTATGAACTTATATATATCAAAGTACAATGACAGATAAGTTCTTGATTCCATAAGCTATATTTAGACAAGTGCTTAACTCAAGCTGTAGAGAGAGAGAGAGGGAGAACATACCTTTTTTATGAAGTTAAAGTGCTTTCCCTTAATCTCCCGCAACTGTTCTTTGGAATTGTGGACGAAACACTTGCAAGAAATTTTTTATTAAAAAAAAATAGAGGGAAATTTTAGAGAGAGAGAGAGAGACAGAGAGAGAGCTTTCTCTTTTTTTTTTTTTTTTTTTTTTTGTGTAAGAGGTTATAAGTGAGTGGGGAAAATGATGACATGCATGATAATTTATAGACTAGCTCATACAATAGGATACCGACATGTGTCGCTCAGTATTTATCCTATTTTTACAGAACAAAAATTGAATATTCAATATTTATTTCCTTTATTTGAACAAGAGGAGAATAATATATAGTCTAAGAGGCAATGCCATGTGAAATAATTGATAATAATTAGCTCATTCAATCCTAATTTGTTGGCCTAATTAGTAGGTTTAGCAAACTATAGGACTTTATAATTAATTTATGTATTTTTTTCCTTTCCAAGCATTTAACGTATATATTTTATTCATTACTTTGTTTTCAGGTTCTAAGCATCACAAGTTGATGCTGCACCTAACTGCTCATGGACCTTGCGCCCTGGAACCCCGACAATAATGTAAATTGTTTGATGTGTCTCAATATCCCTTAGGTTCCCAAGATAGATTACTCGTGCGCACAAGAGTTCAAATCTCACGCAGCCTTATGCGCCCAACAAGATTTGAACCCCCCACCTGCCACTTCCAAACACTTATATATATAGGGAGGGGATCCTGTGAGACTATAGCCTTAGGTGAGACCGTAGGGACAAATCTACACTGTTAAAAAAAATGCAAGGCCAAGATCTAGCAAACATTTGTAGCATTGAAAAATAAGAAACAAGCGTCTGAGGGTATAATAGGCAACGCAGGATCACACCAAAATAACTGCCAAAGATATTATGCTGCTAATTATAAGGAATGTGATCTGTTATTGATAACGTTCTTACAATCACGCATACAACCTCATCTCTCTTCTCCCACGCAAAAACTCTACATAAACGATCAAATTTATCGTAGTCCATTGAAGTCCGCAATTTCCTCCATTTGCTCAGAATCAGATATCGAAAACATGACAGCAAATCGAACTTTGAAGAAGAATCATCATATATTGAAGCAAAATCTATTCTACCCACTACAACATAAATGACATTAGATAACACAAATTTTGTAGCACTTTTTACATAAGATACATATGTAACACATGTTTGTAACACTTTTTACATTATAATATTTATGTAACACTTTTGTAGCACTTTATCAATATGTAACGCTTAGATGTAACACTTTTAAATAAGTAATAATTTTTAAGTATCACTTTTTTTTTGTTATTAATAGGTAACACTTTATTTAAGAAGCACTATTGACAACACTATATTTTATTAATTGTAACACTTTTTAGGCTATATTTTAGTAACACAAAATTATATAAATATCAATAAATCATGTCAATGATTTATTTAATTAATTCATGTCACAAAATAGGTGAAGACAAAAAAAAAATCACCAAACCTAAAAATTGTAGACATCATGTACTCTGTTTTTTTTTTCTGAATTTTTATTCTTTTTATAAAGTATTTTAGTTTTACTTTATATTTTTTATTTTTTACGAATGTAATTAATTCCGTCATAATACCGATGTAAAATGCGCATGAATGTATTTTATTATTATTATTTATATATTTTTTAATTTTTACTAACAGAGACCAATTTTATCATTAATGTTTTTTTTTGTTTTATTTTACTTTTAAAAAAATTACCAATGAAAATTGATGTTATCGGTAATGACTTAGGAATTTTTGCCATTGGTAAATTATTTTTTCATTATTTATTTATTATTTAATTTTTTTACTGTTAGAACTTTTTTATCTGTTGGTAAATTAATTTTATATTTTTATATATTTTTTATTTTTACTTGATTAATCAATCGATAAATTCATTTTATATATTTTTGATATTTTTAATTTTTATGTCCTTTAATATATAATATAATATGATTTTCAAACTATATATATAAAATTTGATATATACAGTGTATAATATAATTTAATACATATATTATATAATACAATCTTTATTATATAAAATATATTATATATACATATAATATAGTTTTTATACAATTTTAATATATATATATATATATATGTATATGTATATGTGTGTGTGTGTGTGTTTGTGTATATATAAAACAAAGCAAAAGTTATAATAAGAATCAACTTAGCTTAGTGGCAAACTGTCACTTCCACACATAACATATTGTGGGTTCGAATCTACTTGGTGGCAAAAAATAGTACTTTTACGAAGTGCTACAAAAAAGTGTTACATAAGATTCATATTTAACACTTTAGAAGTATTTTTTTTAAAGTGTTACAAATATAAAAAGTGTTACAAAAAAATGTTACATAAGATTCATATATAACACTTTAGAAATATTGCTTCAAAGTATTACCAATAGAGAATGAATGTAACACTTAGAAAAAGTGTCACTAAAAGCTAATAAAAGTGATACGTTAGACTATAGGTAGCACGGGCAAGTCAAAGACACCATAAAAGTGCTACCTATTGTCTATAGTAACATTTTATGGTCATTAGGTAACATTTTTTTGGGTGTTACCTAATATCATTTATGTTGTAGTGACCATGACAAAAAACCAGAATTCAACACAACCGATAATTCAATTCAAGGTAATCTCGCATTTAAATTACATTCCTACAAAATTTGGGCAAACCGATTGAACTAATGCGAAACCAAATTTTTACACCGACGAGCAATTGAATTAAATGCATATTTATTGTCCTTTATTTGCATATTTAAGATACATATATTGCATAGTTAAAGGAATTATGCAAAGATACATAGTTATCATATTTAAATGCATATATTGCAATATCACGACATCGCTTTTCAATTTGAGAAAATAAAAATCTTGCATAGTGGATTATCATTATTTGCCTATTTAGAATACAAATATTGCATATATAATTTTGTTTGTGTGTATAATTAGAATTAAATGCATATTTATTGTCTTTTATTTGCATATATAAGATACATATATTGCATAGTTAAAGGAATTATGCAACATACATATTTATCATATTTAATTGCATATATTACAGTATCACGACATCAGTATCCAATTTGAGAAAATAAAAATCTTGCATAGTGGATTATCATTATTTGCTTATTTATAATACAAATATTGCATATATAGGTTTGTTTGTGTGTATAATTAGAATTAAATGCATATTTAATGTCCTTTATTTACATATTGAAGATACATATATTGCATATTTAAAGGAATTATGCAACGATACATAGTTATCATATTTAAATGAATATATTACAGTATCACGACATCATTATCCAATTTGAGAAAATAAAAATCATGCATAGTGGATTATCATTATTTGCTTATTTAGAATACAAATATTGCATATATATAGGTTTGTTTGTATGTATAATTAAAATTAAATACATATTTGTTGTCCTTTATATGCATATTTAAGATACATATATTGCATAGTTAAAGGAATTATGCAGCATATATATAGTTATCATATTTAAATACATATATTATAGTATCACGACATTAGTATTCAATTTGAGAAAATAAAAATCATGCATAGTGGATTATCATTATTTGCCTATTTAGAATACAAATATTGCATATATAGGTTTGTTTGTGTGTGCAATTAGAAAAAACAAGTGATTTTTAAATATGTACCAATTTGGTCATTTTAAAACTATGTAATTTTGAACCAACAATCCCGCGTATAAACAGTTATTCAATGTGTGATTACTTTAAATTTCATATGAATTCCGTAATGCATGTGGCATTCACTTTTATAATTAATACCCTGCATATTACAAAGTTATAATCTGTATGCTTATTGTTACAAGTTTGCATATTTAGTATGTACATTCGTATTATATTATAATGTACAATTGTGATGGCCAAAAACAAGAAGCGGACAACAAAATTAACGTTGGATATTTCTGTATTACCACCAAAACAAGCAAAGATCAAGGGCAGTGGTAGTCATGTGAAGAGTAGAATACAAAACCAAAGAGAGAAAGCCATCAAAGCAAGCACAAACTAAAAAGACTATGTGGAACATGTGGTGAGGTTGGAACGCATAATAGCAGAACGTGTCCGAACCGCAACAACGCCTCATAATCAAGCACACAGCTTAAACGGATGTGTAGATAATACGAGAAATTTGCAAACCACATCATATATGATTTTTGTCAAAATTCATTGAGTACTTGTTGTCGATTTATTGCATTGATGATTATTGGTTGTTATTTCTTTTTTTCCCTCAAACCTGTCTTGAAAAACCATACAGTGAATTGTTTAATTACTTATACACATCGCATCAGTAAAACATGCAATGCTGACCGTGATACTATACAACATGTCAACATCACATGTAGATGTTTATGATAAATATGCAGATATCTAAATGTAAATATGCAGATGTGTAAAACTGCGTATGGAAAACAAATTTGGATAAGTGCGGGCTCGTGCTAACATACACTGAATTAATGATAAATGTGCAGATAGTATAATATAAATATGCAAAATAAATAGCCAAATTAAAATATTAAAATCCAAAGAAAATTTCAGAAAAAATATCACATGCAGATGTTTATGATAAATATGCAGATATCTAAAACTAAATATGCAGATGTTTAAAACTACATATACAAAATAAATTTGAATATGTGTGGGCTCATGCTAAACATACACTGAATTAATGATAAATATGCATATAGTATAATACAAATATGCAAAATAAATAGCCACAATAACTAGTATTGTTTATGAGATTATATACATGGACAGTCCTATATATGACACTACCTTACTATGGAATTATTAATATCTATGCAAGTTTTCTTCAATAAGTATGCAATTAAAAAAAATCACAGTGTGCAATATTGTTGAATATGTACAAGACAATCTAAACACAAGTCCGATGCTTCTGAATTAACTGCAACAAGATGAGACTATTTAAAATAAAACCATTATAACCAGCACAAAAAGGAGATTGTATTGATCAATGAAAAACATGTTAAATATAAACAGGAAAATGTTAGGAAATTTATTGTTTAGATTTTGATGAATGCCATGTAAAACTTAGACTAGAAAGTTTGTACCCCATTTTCCTTATCATTTTTATTGTAATAGATAGGGCTGGATGAGCTGAGTCAAGTCAGCTATGCCTATGAGATACAAGAAGTCAACTGAAGAAGTGAAGTGAAGAACTCCGCTGTGAAACAGCTGAGTGATGCTAAGGAAGAAGATATGGAACTCAACTGGGGACGTATCAGCTGAGAATCAGCTGTGACAAAAACAAGCCAAGACAACTCATGGAGCTGAGTTGATATGCAAACCAAGTCGTCTGAATATGAAGAAAAGAAGAAGCAGTTGAATGAAAACAATAATTCAAGCCATTGCACGAAAAGCATGGAAGGTTACTTATTTAAGTAATATCTCTATGATTCCTGGCACTGAGAATAAACTAATGCAAAGGCGTGCAATATAATAAGCAAAAAGCTGGACATTCAAGAGTACGAGGTAGTGTATGTCTCACATGCCTGAAAAGCACCAGGGAGGAAATCGATGTCTAGCAAGTTATTATTTGAATAATTATCTATCTCTTCAACGGATAATTTCTCAAATAATACTATAAAAGGACTGAAGATTCAAAAAGAAACATACTGATGACGCGTACACAAGCTTAAGCTGCAAAAACACAAAGAAACATATTCAATATGCATAGAAAAGCTGAACAGAAATTCTTATATCTTCAAGTCCAATTTATCAACATTTCAACATCCAACACACATTGTGAAGGACTGCGAAATCATAAAAGTTGAAGAGAAAACTTTAAATCTTTATGGTCTACATTTCTAGAGTGGAAGTGTAGGAAGAATTCAAGTTGCTTGGAGGACTGGGTGATCAAATCCAACAACTTGATTAACTCAACAGTAGAAAGCAAATGCCTCGTGAAGAAGTTTCGAGTCGCAAGAGGCGTTTTGGGTGATCAAGGCATCTCTAGACTGAGTCAAAGGAACAAGTTAGCTGGGTGATCAAGACTTGGTTCTAGACTGTGAACCACTCTGTAAACTGATCAATACATAGTGGATTCCTCCAGGAGTTGGAGAAGAGAGGATTAGAAGAATTACCCCATCTTCGAACCTCTATAAAATATTGTGTCTATTTACTTTCAGCATTTTATTTCTGCTTTAATTATTTGATACTTGCTGAGTTAAGCTACATTTGATATCCTAAGTGATAATAAGCTAAGCATACAAGAACAAGTGTTAAAACCACATTCAATTAATTTCTAAAAAGGGTGTTAAGACTTCCGCTTTGAAAAACCAAGTCAGCTTTATAAGCATTTTCATAAAATCCATAAGTTACTTTGCAGACAACTCTCTTGAGTCTGCTATATAGTAACTCAGCTGGCTTGGAATAACTCTGAAAAGTTTTTTATCAAAAAATTTTGAAGAAGGTTTATTCAACCCTCCCTTCTAAACCTTCTAATATACCCCTTGGGACCTACAAGTGGTATTAGAGCGGTTGGTTCATTGAGCCTTCCGCACTGGTTACTGAACTAGATCTTTGTATTTCAAAAGTTTAACACTTGGAATTCTTTGGTTCTTGCATAAGCAAAATTATCACTATGGAAGCAAATCTAACTCGTATTCCTATGTTCTCCATTGAAGAATTTGATGATTGGAAAATTCGTACGCAGGCTCACCTATCAGCTTTACATGATGAGATGTGGATCGTGATAGAAGATGGGCCACTGCAAATACTCAAAGTCAACACTGCTGTTTGACGAACACAAGCAGCTGAAGGAGAAGAGACTGCTGATCGTAGACCAACTATGGTTGAAAAACCAAGAGCTGAGTGGACAAATGATGACATAAAATTATATAACCTGGACAATATGGCCAAGGACATACTCTACAAGACCTTGGACAAAGCCATGTTCAATAAAGTCAAATCATGCAAAACAGCAAAAGAAATTTTGGATAAACTAACCTTAATTTGCCAAGGATCTGAGCAAATTAAAGAAAATAAACTATATGTTGTTGTTCAAAATTTGAAAATTTCAAAATGCTTGCAGGTGAAACCTTAGATAAGCTGGATGCTAGATTCACTGAAATCACAAATGAGCTATCGATACTTGGGAAAGAATATACACAGAAGGAAATGTGTATGAAGATTCTGAGAAGCCTCCCAGCCGAATGGGAAATGAAGGTCATGGCCCTGAGACATTCATTCAATGAACCTCACAACAACATCCAATCATGAGCTATTCTCAGACCTCAAAGCCTATGCGTTTGAGCTGAGAAGAAAAGATCAAGAAGAGACAGCTGTACCCAAAACAGCTGCACTCATAGTCAAGGATGGAAAGAGAGCTGATGTCAAGGAAGTCATTGACCAGGAGGAGACTGCCCTAATGGTTAAAAGATTCAACAAGTTTTTCAACAAAAACTATAAAAGAAACAAGGGTGAATCCTCCAGGAGACATTCAACTCCCTCCAAGTCAAGGGAAGATAGGCCACCCAAGAAGGCTGAACATCAAAAGATTGAATATCAAAGAGCTGACAATCCAAGGAATGAAAGAGCTGATCAAAAAGTTGAAAACCTGTGTTGGAATTGCAGACAACCAGGACATTTTGCTATTGACTGTCCATATCCAATAGTCAATAAATACAGGAATGAAGAAGAAAGAAGAGTCTTCAGAGAAAGAAGATAAGAAAAGAAAAAGGCAATGTTAGCCGTTGAGACAGCTGAGACATCCAAGTCAAAGGAAACAACTGACTCATATAGTAGTGAAGTAGACTACTCAAGTGATTCAGAAGAAGAAGCCTTAATTTGTCTTATGGCCAAAGAACAAGACAAATCAGACCAGGAAGATGAGGTACACTCTAACTCATCTCACTCAGATACTAGTGATAGTGACTGTGATACACACACCTCATTACCCACTGATCTTTATGATTCATTAGGCAAAATGATGAAAGATTTTGAGCACATCAAATCCTCACACACACTATTAAACGAGGAAACACCAACTCAAAAGCCAAAAATCTCAACTGACTAAGGAGTTAAATTCTCTAAGTCACATAGCTGATGAGAACAAAGAGCTAAAGGCTGAGAACATTAAACTATTAGCAGAGATAGCTGCTATAGAAAAGAGGGAAAATGACCTCAAGAATGTCAATGCCTCATTTACAAAGGCATCTAAATTATTGGATGACCTTATTATGAGCCAAAGAGAATGTGGAGATAAGACATGCTTAGGATTTAATTCCTTTGTGCACAGTCAAGCTCCCAGAGTGATTTTGGAAAAAGGATCTTCAAGTAATGAAGTATCACAAAAACCCAAAACACCAAATACTGCACCCACATTCATTCCAAAGCACAATCACTAACAAACTGGCCTTGGATACAAAGGAAAAGGAAAACAACCAGTTGAGAATGCTGAGAGGACAACTGAGAAAAAGTCCAGCCAAGTTCCCAAAGAAACTCCAAATAGAAAGTACTGTAAAGAAACATACATGATGGGAATGGTAGAAACTATCCAAGCCAAGCTGATTGGAACTATGTGAAATATCAGCAAAAACCTATGGAATACAAGCCCAGATGGCAAAGACCTATATTTCAAAGAAAGGTCATTCCAAAGGCAAAAGAGCTATTATCGATACACATATGCACCCAGCACTACACTCATAAATATCACAACTACACCAAGAATGCAATTGCTAAAACACACACACAGGCATACAGACAAAAGAGACAGCTGTATGAACCTAAAACACACAAGCAATTTGCAAATGTGCACTATGATTATGGCACTGATAGATGACAACCTCTTAGAGTCAAGTCATTTGGCTATAGGTTGGTTGGATCATCTTACAAAGACTAACCCCTCGGGACCCAGGCAAGTATGGGTACCTAAAAACTAATTTCTTTGATTGCGGTTCAAGGAATTTGAGTACCAAGGAATCTGCATACGGATAGTAGTTGTTCCGGACATATATGACAAAAACAAGAAAAATCTATCAAACTTCAAGGAGATTAGAGGTGCAAAAGTTATATTTGGAGGAAATAAAGCTCCAGGGGAAATCAAAAGCACATGATCCATCAAGAAAAATGGATTGGAGATTACAGACGTTGCTTATGTTGAAAGACTCAACTTCAACTTGCTTAGCATAAGTCAACTCTGTGATAAAGGCTACAATGTTGGATTCAATATGGGAGTGTGCCAAATCAAGATCTTTGAATCAAATGATATAGTGCCGCAAGGATCAAGGAAGAAGAATATGTATGTGGTAGATTGGTCTACTGCTACACTAAGTACCTGTCTGCTAGCAAAGAGCACAGCCGAATCAAGTTGGTTGTGGCACAAGAAGCTGAGTCATCTAAACTTCAAGACAATCAACAAACTTGCAAGGAGTCATCTTGTGGAAGGTTCGCCAGACTCTGTGTACAAGAAGGAAAGTGTTTTTGATGCATGCCAGATGGGAAAGCAAATTAAATCTTCATTCAAAGAAAAGTCTAACCCTTCATCAACAAGGATACTGCATTTGCTGCACATGGATTTATTTGGTCCTGTTGAACCAGCCAGCATAAATGGAAAGAAATACACTTTGATAGTAGTGGATGATTATTCAAGATATACATTGGACAATATTTATGTGCAAAAAGAAGAAACCTTGCAAAAATTACCTCAAATTGATGAAGAGAATCCAAAATGAGAAGAGTCAAACAATTATCAAAATAAGATCTGACAGAGGAACTGAGTGTTTGATACATGTTTTTATCTTAATTTTGATGATTTTATTTTTACACCAAAACAATGTTTTTAATTGTTGTCCAAATACTCCCAAATGATTTCAATTGGTTTCAATATTTTCCTGAGTATTTCTTCAAGTTTTATTTCAGATAAAATTGGACAACACTTTTAAATGATTTTATGTTTATAAGTTTTTACTTCAAAACAAGGTTCCTAAATGTTGTCTAAATACTCCCGATTGGTTTAAAATGTTTTTACTAAATTTTCGAGTATTTCTTGAGTTTTATTTTCAACAAAAATCGGACAACATTCTGTCTTGAGGTCAATCGGTCGCCCTATAGGGCAACCCGCACAAGAGTACGTTGAAACACAAAATTGAACCTGGAGTATAAAAGAGCAGGTCGGCCGTCGCCGCTCGGCGTCGGCCGGTCGAGTCGGCCGGTCGCCAGGGCGCGATCGTGACTCTGCAAGTTTTGTTCTCAAACAAAACCTTGCTCTTCAATTTCTTAAGGCTTGATCGGTTGAACATAGGAGTGACCGGTCGAACCCTACATCGACCGGTCGCCCTATGTAAAAATACTGTGTCATTTTTTGAACTTCTATTTCTGTGCGACCGGTCGCCCTATCTTTTGACAGCAAAATCTGACCGTTTGACAGCAGACATCTTTTCCTTAAAAAGTGGGATTGATTTCTAACAGCTATATTCTTGATTTTAATTGTATTTTCTGTAGATTTTCAATCCCCAAGAGGAGCCTATGCTTGATTATTCATCTCCTATAAATAGAGGAAGTTTTGGAGCAACCATGTGAACTATTGAGATACAACACAACAAGATACACTTCAAGCAAACACTTGTTCTTCATTGTCATTATTCTTATTGTAATTTTGCCTAGCTTATCACTTTCACATCCTTGAGGTCTAGGCTATTCTTGATTACACTTTGCACTCATATTGTAATATTCATTATTGAGTTGTAATCTTGATTTTTGGTCATCATTCAACACAAGACATCCTTGTGAGTATTCTTGTGGTAAGAATACACTTGGGTGATCTAGGTGACAGGTGTGTCAAGAGTGTCGTGCTCTTGAGGTGTTGAAGAATTTGGTATTATTCAAGATTGAAGATTGTGGTGATCTTCAAAGGTGCCGTTGAAGGAAGATTGTGGTAATCTTCAAAGGGAGATTGTGGTAATCTCCAAAGGTGGTGTTGAAGAAGAGTGTGGTGCTCTTCAAGGTGTTGTAAGTTGAGTTTGTATTAATTTTGGTAATTAATAAAATTCCTTTTCTTTTTGAAATCCATCCCGGATATACTGGGGTGGTAGAGGATTAGGCCCTAGGTGGGTTGAACCTCTATAAATCGACGTGTGTTGTTTACATTCCGCACCCTTATTATTGTCTTTGAGCATTCGGTTCGAAAAAGAGGGCTAAATCGAAAAGATGGAGATAATCTATTCACCCCCTCTAGATTATCGTAGCCGCTTGGACTTACAAGTGGTATCAGAGCCAAACTCTTTGGCAAGCTCGTTTCACATGGCGAGTGAAGAGGAACGATCGTCGGCTACGAACGAAGCTCATCTTACCGGCACCTCCACCACCAAGCCACCACTATTTGATTCCAAAAATTTTATATTTTGGAAAGAAAGAATGGAATGTTATCTACAAGGTTGCGGGTTCGATATTTGGAACATCGCCATGAATGGAGAATCCATTCCGATGATAGACACACCACACACCTCTAAAGGCCTCAAAGAGCTAAATGATGAAGAGAAGAAAATCATCTCCTTAAATGGTAAAGCTCTCAATATTTTATATTGTTCACTTACTTATTTGGAATATGAACATATTGTAGGAATTCGATCGGCTCATGGAGTATGACAAAAATTAGAAGCCATTCATGAAGTATATGCAAATGATAGGAGCAATTCAAAAGCATCTACTTCTCAAAGGGATACAATGTCAAATATAAGGAACAAACCTCTTACAACTTCCAACTATGAAGAAGTTGAACATTGTCTTATGGGCATCGAAGAAGATAACGAGGTATGTCTTAAACCCTCTACTTCTTATGATATTATTATTCAAAATGATTATAGTGATTTGCAAAATGATTTTGATGATCTTCAAAATGAATTCCAAGGCTTACTTATTATGTACAAAAATTTGAAAAAGGAATTCAATGTTTTGAAAAATGAAAAGGATAGTTTATTTACTTCCTATGAATCACTATCATGTGCTCACACCACCACACTTGATAAGGTTAGAAATCTTGAAAAACAAAATAGTACTCTTGTTGAGGATATTAATTGCATGAAAAATGATCTATCAAAATCCAACTTGAGTACCAACAAATTACCCAATATTGTGAATATTAATAGTTATGATAATTTGAATAGTGAACTTGATCATGAGCCTAATATTGTCAAGCATATGAAAAAGAATCGAGTTCCTATGCATATTAGTGATGTTACTTGCTTTTATTGCAGTAAGAAGGGTCATACGGTAAATACTTGTCGGGCTAGAAATAGCTCTAATTATTGTTGGAGACCTAAAAGTCTCAAAGCTAATCTTAAAGGACCCAATCACTTGAGGGTACCACAAAATAATGTTTTATTAGGTACCCGACGAAATAATAATCGGAGAAAATTCATACCGCCAAGAAGACATCAAATGACCAATTCATTTGATCAAAGGAGAAAACATTTTCAACAAAACCAATTTCCAAGAAGAGGATATAATCAAAAATGGAAAGAACACAATCCTTGGAAATGGCAAAAACATCATCAACAAGATGATTTTCAAAGAAGAAGAGACTACCAACAATGGGAAGGACAAAAATCTTGGAAATGGAGTAATCAAAGAAGCCATCATCAACAAAGTGACTTCTCAAAGGGAAGATATCATCAACAATGGGAATGGCACAACCCATGGAAATGGCGTAATTGGTAAACCATATCTCCCCATTTAAATATGCATTTTATTTTGTTAGTATGCATGTTTTTATTGCAAATGAGTTTTCATTATTTTTAAAATTTAGGTCTTCAATATATTTGTGAGTTTCAAAATTGTTTTTAAAAAAGAAGACCTTGCATGATGTTTCTGAAACTCTTGTGCATTTAATTAGACTTATGTGGTTTATTATCTCTTATGTATTTTTATAGCATAAGCTTTTTTCTTGATATCTCCTATTAGTTGCCTACACTTGTGCTATTGTGCAAATTTTGTTTAAGAATTGTATAGGATATATATCTCATATTCATTGGCTATTTCGTCATCAAGTTTCTTAAACTATCGAGGTATGTTCACTTGTATTTCTCTTAGAACTCGATATTATGCTTATGCACATATCCTTCAAGATATTTCATTTCAACCCCTTAAGTGCCCCTAAATGATTTTGCAAATTTTTCTTAAAAGGGCACTACTTGTTAAATCTCGATTTCTCGAATATATGTGTTTCCGAAACCCATATTTGTTGGACTTGATCCATAATTATCTTTTTGCAAAGTTTTAAAACTTTTGGGGTGAAAATTCGAATTTTAGAAAATTCTGAAAAATGAAAAATCGTACTGGGACGGTCAAGGCAGGGCCGACCGGTCGCCCTGCACATCGACCGATCGCACCCTACCTCGACCGGTCGCCCAGGGCAATTTTTCAAGTTAAAATCAGGTCTGTTCTTCATTTTCAAAACAGAAACAAAAAACCCCCTAACCCTCGAACAGCAGCGAAATTACCCCCTTTTTCATAAAACCTTTAATTCTTCATCAATCTTTACGATTCTTGTTGTTAATCTTCTTATTTTTGCAAGAATCTTACATATATGGCTCCTCCAATAAATTCCACCGGCCAAAATCCCACTTCCAAGAGAAGAAAGGGAGGAGAGGGTTCTTCGAGAAATCGGCAAGACGAAGCCGAACAAAGGGATATTCGAGCTGCACAAAGGAACGTGGCTCAAGAACGTGATGACATTCAAAATCCCATACTCTCTCGGCCCAAATTGCCGAGCTCATGGAACAATTTCGCTCAAAAATTGTCGTTGGGCTTAAAAGTAAGAAATCTTTTATATCTTTAGCTCCCCATTCGAATAATGTTCTAAATTTCATCAATAAATATGCGAGTGGTACTATGAAGATTTGGGAATGGGTGGAAAGTCGATTGCTCGGACTAAAATCTCTTGTTTTAATTCATTTACTAATGAATATCCTACTATTAGAGGATTCTTTGAGGAGCAAGATTGGATGTTTTTATGGGAGCATGCATATGTTTTGTATGATGATGATATTATCCAACATTTTTATGCAAATATGTGGGTGCAATATGATGATGATGATAGAAAGCCTATTGCGGTAAATTCATTTGTAAAAGGTCATCACTTTAGGTGGACTCCTAATGAAATTTGTCGGCTTCTACATGTTAGAGAAGGTGGTTGAGACTTTTTCTCTTGTGCTATTTGGAATGATGAGATGTTGGGGGTGTCTATGAGAGAAGTTAAGACTTATTTAGGCGTATAGCCAAATTATTCATTGTTGGCGATGACACTTGAGCACCGAATTTTATCTGTTATTGTCGCCTACTGTATTTGTGGAAAAGCGGGTAAAATGCCTAGCAACATGGACTATTTTTTGACTTATAAGATTGCTAGAAGGGAACCGCTTAACTTTGGTGCCATTCTTATTCAATATCTAATTGAGTCTATCACTCAAGGAAATAAGAAGTTTGTTATGGGCAATTGGATTTGTAAACTTCTTATACAATCGGGACTACCTTCGTCGGAGTGTAATTCGGAGGTATTTCAAAATGACTTTGACATTGATAACATCTCTCAAATGGTCATTATGCGCAAGAATATGGACATCCGACCTACTAAAATGGCTAGAGGAAGAGGCCAAGATTCCCCAGATCCAAATGATTTCTTTGATGATGCCGAGGCTGCGAGATTGGCAGATGAAGGTGAACAGAGCAATCCGGAGGGTAATACCGGTGCTCAACCTTCCAGGAGGTACACCTAAGCCGAATTTGATGATTTAAGATCTTTTCAAGAAGCTAGGTATGAGGCTTTGGAGCAAAAGACCTCGAAAATGCAAAAATCAATCGGCAAGTTGAAGAAATTCATCAAAGATTTTATTCCTAACTTGCTTCTCTTCTGGACGAGGATTGATGTCCCCACCCCTTTACTATTCTAGCATTTTCTTTCTTGCCCATGTTGTTTTGTATTTCTTTTGACTTTCTTGTAAAACTCTTTCGTACTAATGAGATTTGCTTGTTTTCTTGAAAGGGTTAAAATAGCAAGTTGATAATGACTTGTGGATGATCATGGAGTATTT
This sequence comes from Rehmannia glutinosa, assembly GCA_016081115.2. Classification (NCBI taxonomy): domain Eukaryota; kingdom Viridiplantae; phylum Streptophyta; class Magnoliopsida; order Lamiales; family Orobanchaceae; genus Rehmannia; species Rehmannia glutinosa. The sequence goes on along the minus strand of CM071926.1, from coordinate 97,547,700 downwards.
GATGGTAAAAATACTCTAGCTGGGCATAGTTTGTTGTTGGTATGAAATACTTGATGGTAAAAGTGCTTCTTTTAATTTTTGCTTAAATGCATTTGAGATGTCTTGATTATTTTGTTTAGATGAATAATTTGGGACATTTGTAATGTCTAATATGCATTGTTTGATGCTTGACATGTATTACTTGTTGGATCCTTAATTTTTGCTTGATGGCATTGGTAATGCCTTGATTCTTTTTGGCTAAAATTATCTAAATGGGTCGAACCCTTGAGAATTTATTTTGTTTTGAGCCTCTTATTTGATGGACAAATGTTGAAAAATCGTTTTTGGGTGATGATATGAAAAACTTGGCTTAAACTCTTTTGCAAGGGCTATATACACCTTCTTTAAACGTTGACGCCCGCCAAGTGTTCGATATATTGCCTCAATGAAAAACTTATCACCTACATGATTCTCTTATTTTTAAATGTCTTAAATTCTTATTGAGATCATGTTTTTGGCTAACAAATGAGCTTATGGTTTTCTTATGATACATCTCTCCCATTTTTTTTTGGATTCTAAGCTTAATTCTTTCAATGGTTGATCAATCGTATTATTGGCCCTCTTTGATAAACTTGTATGATGTTTTTATCATCTTAACATTCTTTTTGATGATTCCAAAGGGGTAGAAACAGGAAAATGGCTCATTAGCTCAAAGAAGCTAATAAAAGCTTGTTATAAAAGCTATAAGCTATAGCTCTCAAAAGCCATAAGTTGTGAATTTGTTTTTAGTCCAATTGTTCCTTGATGGACTTATATACTTGTCTAATGATGTTTTGTTGACAGGGGAGCTTATAAGCTCTTAAACAACTTGTAAAAGCTAAGCTTTTAGCTTATGGTTAATTGCTTTTACATTATTCATGATGTGATTGTTGATAGGGGGAGCTTGTGCTTATTATTGTGTGCTTATTATTGAAATTATTCCCTTCCTTACTTGGTTGCTTATGTATTTTGGAAATTTTGGTTGCTTCCAAACGGTTAGATGTTTTACCGGAAAATCATTTTTAAAATTGTCCTTCTAATTTTTCAAAAAATTGTTTTGGTTTGTAATCATCAAAAAGGGGGAGATTGTTTGATACATGTTTTTATCTTAATTTTGATGATTTTATTTTTACACCAAAACAATGTTTTTAATTGTTGTCCAAATACTCCCAAATGATTTCAAATGGTTTCAATATTTTCCGGAGTATTTCTTCAAGTTTTATTTCAGATAAAATGGGACAACACTTTTAAACGATTTTATGTTTATAAGTTTTTACTTCAAAACAAGGTTCCTAAATGTTGTCTAAATACCCCCGATTGGTTTAAAATGTTTTTACTAAATTTTCGGAGTATTTCTTGAGTTTTATTTTCAACAAAAATCGGACAACATTTACATATAAGCCTCGAGGTCAATCGGTCGCCCTATAGGGCAACCCGTACCCGAAGAGTATGTTGAAACACAAAATTGAACCTGGAGTATAAAAGAGCAGTCGACGGCCGCCCGGCTGGCGTCGACCAGTCGACGACCGGTTGCCAGTGCGGATCGTGACCTGCAAGTTTTGTTCTCAAACAGAAACCTTGCTCTTCAATTTCTTAAGGCTTGGACCGGTTGAACATAGGGGTGACCGGTCGAACCCTGCGTCGACCGGTCGCCCTATGTAAAAATATTGTGTCATTTTTTGAACTTCTATTTCTGTGCGACCGGTCGCCCTATCTTTTGACAGCAAAATCTGACTGTTTGACAGCTAACATCTTTTCCTTAAAAAGTGGGATTGATTTCTAACAGCTATATTCTTGATTTTAATTGTATTTTTCTGTAGATTTTCAATCCCCAAGAGGAGCCTATGCTTGATTATTCATCTCCTATAAATAGAGGAAGTTTTGGAGCAACCATGTGAACTATTGAGATACAACACAACAAGATACACTTCAAGCAAACACTTGTTCTTCATTGTCATTATTCTTGTTGTAATTTTGCCTAGCTTATCACTTTCACATCCTTGAGGTCTAGGCTATTCTTGATTACACTTTGCACTCATATTGTAATATTCATTATTGAGTTGTAATCTTGATTTTTGGTCATCATTCAACACAAGACATCCTTGTGAGTATTCTTGTGGTAAGAATACACTTGGGTGATCTAGGTGATATGTGTGTCAAGAGTGTGGTGCTCTTGAGGTGTTGAAGAATTTGGTATTCTTCAAGATTGAAGATTGTGGTGATCTTCAAAGGTGCCGTTGAAGGAAGATTGTGGTAATCTTCAAAGGAGATTGTGGTAATCTCCAAAGGTGGTGTTGAAGAAGAGTGTGGTGCTCTTCAAGGTGTTGTAAGTTGAGTTTGTATTAATTTTGGTAATTAATAAAATTCTTTTTCTTTTTGAAATCCATCCCTGATATCTTTGGGGTGGTAGAGATTAGGCCCTAGGTGGGTTGAACCTCTATAAATCGACATGTGTTGTTTACATTCCGCACCCTTATTATTGTCTTTGAGCATTCGGTTCGAAAAAGAGGGCTAAATCGAAAAGATGGAGATAATCTATTCACCCTCTCTAGATTATCGTATCCGCTTGACTTACACCGAGTTTGTTAATGGAATAATCACTCGATTGTGTTGAAAATAGTATTACTCATGAACTATCTGCGCATGCAAGGACTCCATAGCGAACGGAGTAGCGAAAGAAGAAAAACAGAACTCTCAAGGAAGTCTAGGACCATGTTAGTGGTCGGATTGCCTAAAAGATTTTGGGGAAAAGCAATCAATACCGCATGCTACACTCAAAATAGATGCATGATCAACGTGACAACCGACAAAGACTCATATGAAATTTGGACAGGAGGAAGCCAAATGTTGGGTACTTCAGATTTTTGGATGTAAATGCTTCATCCATAATAATGGCAAAGATAATCTAAAGGCTTTTGATGCTAAAGCCGATGAATGTATCTTTTGGGATACTCAAAGACAAAGCCTATAGAGTCTTGAACAAAAGGACAATGGTCATAGAAGAGTCCATTCATATGGTTTTTGATGAACCTAATGTGAATGGAGAATACATTGAAGAGTTAGGCGATAAGTCAATCACCAACTATGCGAGAAGAGTCCCTATGTTGAAGTCAAGGAGTAATCAACCAAGATGAAGATGAGATAGCTGAATTTCAAAGACAACTAGAGAATCAGAATGAATGACGATGAAAGAGCTGCTCAAAACAACACAAATCGCAAGACGATCAACCCACTAACTTACTCCAACCCGATGTGAGATGGGCCGAGAGACCGTCCACCGTGAGTTAGTTATTGGAGACGTGAGAGATGGTGTAAGAACCGATCAAGAGCTCAACAAGAAGCAATGTTTACTTGCTTTATTTCCCAAATAGAACCAAAAGATGTGTCTCAAGCCTTAGATGACACACATTGGATTCAGGCTATGCAAGAAGAGCTGAATCAATTTGAAAGGAACAAAGTATGGGAATTGGTGCCAAGGCCAACACACCAAAATGTTATTGGCACAAAATGGGTTTTCAGAAACAAAATGAATGAGGAAGGTTCTGTGGTGAGAAACAAAGCAAGATTGGTAGCCAAAGGGTATTGCCAAGAAGAGGGAATAGATTTTGATGAAACATTTGCTCCTGTTGCAAGATTAGAGGCAATAAGGATGTTTCTTGCCTATGTTGCACACATAAACTTTATTGTATATCAAATGGATGTGAAAAGTGCATTTTTAAATGGAATATTAGAGGAAGAAGTCTATGTTGAGCAACCTCCAGGATTTGAGCAGAAGACTCTTGGAGATAACGTGTATAAACTCAAGAAAGCTCTATATGGATCAAGCAGGGCACCAAGAGCATGGTATGATACATTATCTCAATTTAACGAGAATGGATTCACCAAATGCAAAGTGGACAACACTATTCGTAATCCAAGATTGGGAAAGTATACCGATTATTCAAATATATGTGGATGATATCATCTTTGGATCCACAAATAAAGAGCCGTGTGATAAGTTCTCAAACCTCATGCAAGGCAAATTTGAAATGAGCATGATGGGAGAGCCGACATTCTTCCTAGACTTCAAGTTAAACAACAAGGATGGAACCTTCATAAGTCGACAAAGTACACCGTAGATTTGATGAAGAAGTTTGGTATGGAAGAGAAGTCTTCCGTAAAAATACCAATGAATACATCCACAAGATGGACATGGATGCAGATGGCAAGCCCGTGGGATCAAACAAGATACAGAGCACTTATTGGGTCATTGCTCTACTAAACACCAAGCAGGCTAGATATCACCTTTGCAGTAGGTGTATGTGCAAGATTCCAATCTACACCAAAAGAAAGCCATATGACTGCAGCTAAGAGAATCCTAAGATATTTAAAGGGATGCCAAGAAGTTGGCTTATGGTATCCAAAGGAAGGTGGATTCAAACTTATTGGTTATTCGGACTCTGACTATGCTGGATGTATAGTTGACAGGAAAAGTACTCCAGGTACATGCCAAATGCTTGGAAATAGACTGATTTCATGGTTTAGCAAGAAGCAAAATTCTATAGCCACATCCACAACTGAAGCAGAATACATAGCTGCGGGCAGCTGTTGAGCCCAAGTCTTATGGATGAGACAACAACTGAGAGATTATGAAGTTGAAGAAAATGAAATTCCAATTATGTGTGACAACACAAGTGCAATTGCAATCACTCAGAATCCTGTGTTGCATTTAAGAGCAAAACACATTGATGTTAGGTATCATTTCATAAGAGATCATGTTGAAAAGAAAGACATCACCTTGGAATATATCTCAACTGATAAGCAGTTAGCTGACATATTCACAAAGCCTCTATGTGAATCAAGATTTGAAGAGCTTAAGCATGAGCTAGGATTAATTGAGCTGAGTTAGCACTCAGAAGACTCAATCAGAAGAAATGAAAGATGAAAAAGTAAAAATCGAACAAGTTTTTCACATCAGTCAAGTGAAACAGCTAAATCGAAAAGTCAGCTATATCGAGTTAGTTGACAGCTGAGTAACTAATGGAATGAGAGAGCTGAGTTAAATTACTTCAAACTTGAGCTGAGTCATTTAATAATTAAGTGACAAAAATGATGTCGTTTTGAAGAAGCGGGAACGATTTAGTATTAAGCACCAGACATGCTCACGTTAATCGAGGAAAAATCTGCCATTATGTCCATGATTGGATATAAATGCTGCCGCATTAAATATGGAGAGAGATAATGCATTTTTCAAGACTAAATCCTGACCGTTGATCTTGATGAAATGATTCAAATTCTTAAACCGTCTTTTCAAGTCATATATATATCAAAGTTAAAACTTTCTCTCTCCTCACGCTCACAAATTCATCTTCAAGCTTTCAAGAGAATCCTCTCTCTCTCTCTCTCTGCAAAACCCTACTATCTGAAGATTGAAATCGTTCGTTTTTTCAAACAACTTTCTCACGCAAAAATGGCAATAGCACATGATTTCGCTAAGGCAAGCAAATCCACACAGATCAACTCGGATTTTGAGGAATGATTAAGCGATGTTCGATGAAATCCTTGTGAAGAAAATAGCGATAAGATCGAAAAATCAGGACTCAAACCCTTTCTCATGATAGAGTATCAAATGACATACGTTGAAGAAGTCGCCCAGTTTTACGTCAATGCCGAGATGCAGGACGAATGGATTAAGTCATCCGTCCACAGCAAGGACATATTAGTTATCTTCTAAGGACCTTGCGAGCATCATTTCATCGCCGTGAAGGCATGCCGAGATATATGAAGCCGATGTCAACTTGGCCGCATGGAAGGATGTGGCCAAACCCGAGTGTCTTTGAAAAGTGGTCTACACAAATGTAGAAGAAGTCTGGCCAAGGATGATTATCATATACTGATGGATATCATCGCCAAGAGTGTAGACATGAAGTTTGGCAGCTTCAATCAGCTGTCAAAAACCAAGCTGATCGTCATGGCTGCGATCATGGAAGAGAAGAAAATCAATTGGGCTGAATTCATATACAACAGACTTTGCCAGAACGTTGGCAACAAATCCATTAAGGAGGACGGATCCTTTAGAGGATCACTTGGCTATGGCCTAGTTATTGGCCATTTGATGGAGGTAAAGGGAATCCCTCTTAGACATGGAAAGCCTTTCCATGTAAACAAGAAGATGTTCAGGGCCAACCTGTCAGGCGCCCAGAAGAGAGCCTATGCCAAGAGGGCGATACCGAGTGGGGAATCACCGACCCCATCGACACAAACCCGCTTCCTCCTCCAAAGAAGAGCCGCCTGCAAATGCTAAGAAAAAAAGTTGCCCCAAAGAGCAAAGAAGAAAGACGTCCCTACCCTCAGTGAGTCACTCCGCCCGAGCAAAGCGTGTCTCCCGCCCACGCAATGAGGCAAAGAAGGAAGCCCAAATACCTTCTCCGACCATCGAAAAAGAGGATCGCTAAGCTAAGGAAGCGGCTCCCCATCAAAGAAAGCTCGCCCACCCGCCAAAGAATCCGAAGAAGAGGTATCCGAACCAGAAATTCCTCTGGTGAGGACCAAGAGAAGAAGAAGACTCACCACGCTCTCGGAGCTTGAGAAGACAACCGAGTCTGTCACTCACCGAGAAAAGCTCGAGATCGCCAAGAAGTGCAATCTCCAGACGTTATTGAAGAAACAACTAAGTCTGTTGAGGATAGTCAACAGAGGCAATTAGAAGACCCAGCTGTGGATAGAACAACTGAGAAAGAAGAAGCAGCGGAGACAGGAGAATCCCATGCTGAAAGAACTGTGTCTCCACCTGCCACGGATGCTGCTGAAGGTGGAGAGCAACAGAGTATGTTGCCTTCCATTCCTGAAAAGGAAAGGCAACAAGGAGAGGATGAAGATGATGATGTAATCATGTATTCTCCATTATACCCAGACATCCAGAGTCATCTGCGAGAATGGAGGAAATGGAAGCTGAGTCACTCAAGGGTGCAGTTTGAACACCCTGAGTTTATTGATGAAGAAGAGGAGCTTTTCAAGTTTCTTGAGATTGATATTGTGCTGCAGGCTTTGGATGAGGATAACTGCATAAATATGCTGCAAATTCGCAAGGAGCAAGAAAACGCCAGAGCAAAGCTGGGAGAAGCGGCTCGTGAGAAAGACAACATTTGTCCTCTCACTAGAACCCGGTGACCATACTCATCCTTACATTGACATGATCTCGGAAAGTGACGAAGACATAGATCCTGCTACTGCGAAGGAGAAGTTGGATATGCAGCAAGCCATGCGGGAATCTAGGCTAATGCATGAGCAACAATTGATGGAAAGACCAGGAGAGTCCTCCAAATCTCTCCTGGAGATTGATCCGTTAGGTATGGTACAACAGATTGCCATAGTTATTGCTGCAACCACATCCCCAGTTCACTCAGAGGACAGATCTAAGGGACTTGGCGATGATACTGGGAACATTGGGCACCCAAGTTGAGCCAACCCCTGTTGAAGGTGTCTTACCACCTGCCCCCACGGCTGAACACTCAATGGAAGCAGTTGGGAGTCTGGAGTAGAGTGATCCCACGATCAGTCACTTAGCTGGTGAGCCAGCTAAGGGGGAAACTCACTCCACTGCAGCAAGGTCGGAGAATGCTGCAGATGACTCCACACTAAAGCAAGGAGGAGAAGTGGAGAAGGAACAAGAAAGAGAACAACATCAAGTTGCCACTGACAAAGCTCGGACCGTTGAGTCTGTCCCAGCTGAAGTGCTAACTGCTTTGCAGGCTGAGGACGCTGCTGTTGCAGTCGAGGCACAAGATGGAGCTGCCCTTGGAGTTAACACTCTAGGCACTGAAAGTGCAATCCAAGGAGTTGAGACTCCCCGTGGATGCCATCGGGCTGAAGACTCCTAAGACAATGCGCTGTCGAAGGGAATGTACAAGGCCTCGCCGCAGCTTAAGACTCGCCGGAGGTAGTGAAGGCCCGGGGAGGTTGAGACTTCCCGGTATGAATCAAGGAGAAAAGAGCATCCCTCAAGTCATCATTCCCGACTCAAGAGGAAATCGATTGCTCTTCATGATTCCCGTGATAATCCCGATACAACATTCTTGGGATCAAGACGGCCGAGTCCACCCCCTGCCGTAAAGGACTCGGCCGAGGATGTTCTTCCAAGTACGAGTAAGCCGTAATTCAAAGTCGCCGTCAAACGCTCAATTTTGATGATGAACCAAGCCCTCGTGCTTCTTCATCCTCCTCGATGACGCCGATGGTGCAAAAAGGACAAGCAAATTCATTTAGTAGAATCATCGAGGCCGAAGAAGCTGTTAAGATAGATGAGGCTCGATCCACCGCCAACCCACTCACCAAGGCCCACCAGATCCGAGTCATCTGCGCAGCTCCCAAAGCTGCAGCAGGCTCGACTCAACCAGGCACGAACAACTGTAGAAACAATACCATATGTACGTGATGATGCATTCGAAGAAACTTTCCCTTTCTCGATTGAGCTGCCCGATCTTGAAGAAGAAACAGCTCGTGAGCAGAGACGCTTCAACATTAGACCTGATCGAGTAATTCCCACCGATTCTATTATCCCAACAGATTTTGATTTTGATGCTGCTTGGCCGCTAGCTGAAACCGAGGTGACAACTGAGTTACGTGAAGTCTTCAAGAAAATCCTTGGTGATATTGAGAAGATTGAACGACACCAGGCCTCACTAGATAAGCGGCTGGACAACAGGGATGCCAACCTCACAGCAGACTTGCGAGGGATAGTGGTCAGGATCAGGGAATGGTGTCAGTAGCAGAGTACAATGCAATTTGAACAAGTTAGATACTTTAAAGCATTGTACAACAAGATGCTCGTCTGGAGTGCTGATAATGCTGACATGAAAAGGAGGATGCAAGAAAATATTGATAGAATGCATGCCTCCCATACAACTGAAATGGAGCTATCGAGAATTTCAAAGAAAATAATAACTTCGCATGTCGAGGAGAGTATGAATGCCAAGTTCACCTTCTTATGCCCGAAATGAAATCAGGTGACAGTAAATCCAAAGCCACCCGCTTAGAATTTCGAGCAGCATACTCCGCAGCAGACTCCAAGCAAAACTCAGCTATCAGCCGCCTGGACTTCATGCTCGCTGGGTTGTTTCCAGGGGTTCCTCTCTCCTTTGATGATGCCAAAAAGGGGGAAGATGAATACCTGAAGATGTTGAAGGAAACAGCTGTTGAGAAGAAGAAGGAAACAACTATTGAGAAGAAGAAGGAGACAGCTGTTGAGAAGATAGCTATTGAGAAGAAGAAGGAGACAGCTGATGAGAAAAAGGAAGGACAAGGGAAAAGCTGTTGAGGGGGAAAGGTCAAAGGATGTGACCTTAATGCTTGCACAACCCCCTCAGCAAGGTTATGTCACAACTAGCATAATTAGCAAACTTACTCGTGACTCGCGCTCCAACACTTACTGTGCCTATGTCTCAAAAGAGAAAAATTGTAGAAGCGAGAGATGGAGGAGTTCGACAAGAGAACAGATGCCCGTGTTGAAGAAATGTTGAAACAGTTCGGAGGCATTCTGGCAGGAAGAGACACAGATGCCATTCCAGATGATGGACAAGAGCCAAGATCATTTGAAGAGTTTAAAACGCTCAAATCAAGGATACTTCAAAAACATGTCCATAGCCCGAGCCTGGGACTTGTATCGGGAGAAGGGTCCTGTCAGGCGAAGAAGGCGATAGTAAAGAGACTACCAAAGACCACTCAAATTGTAAGAAGAAGACTCCTGAGACAATATACGCCTAGAGGAGGAGAAAGAAGTGGTGAAGGTAGAGGCTTTAAACCTAGACCTTTACACAAAAACATTGAATATGTAGATCCGGCAAGAAGGGAAGGATCTACCGGGTCAATGGTGATGAAGTAGCCAATCCGGAAGTGGAAAGGAAGAATCTTGAATATGTAAAGAGAATTGAAGAAGAAAACCAAAGACAAACACAACTGTGGCAAGAGAGACAAGAAAGAAAAAGGAAAGATGAAGTCCGCAAAGAGAGCCTACGAGAAGAAGAAAGTAGCTAAAGAGAAAAAGAAGAGGAAGAGAGCCGAGGACGACAGAGTCAAGAAGAAAAAGAAGGAGGAGGGCAAGGCGATGAAGTGTTGTTTGCTAACCCCTTCATGTATTTTACTTTTGTAAATACATATGTATGTAAGTCTTCCGTACACTCAATGAAAAGTTTGTAATTTCTGTATTTTTGCGTAGATATAATTTTGCTCGATATACATTGTAAACAAATGTAAAGGACAAGAATGTTATGATCAATAAAAAGATTAATTCTACGCATACATTTCTTTCTTACCGCATTGGGTCAGTATGTATCTTTCTTTGTTTACATGTTGGTTGTATGAATTTAAGTTTTGGCATCATCAAAAAGGGGGAAATTGCTAGGAAATTTATTGTTTAGATTTTGATGAATGCCATGTAAAACTTAGACTAGAAAGTTGGTACCCCATTTTCCTTGTCATTTTTATTGTAGTAGATAGGGATGGATGAGTGAGTCAAGTCGCCTATGCCTATGAGATACAAGAAGTCAATCAAGAAGTGAAGTGAAGAACTCGCCGTGAAACAAATTGAGTGATGCTAAGGAAGAAGATATGGAACTCAATCTGGGACGATCGGTGAGAATCACCGTGAAAAAAACAAGCCAAGACAACTCATGGAGCTGAGTTGATATGCAAATCAAGTCGTCTGAATATAAAGAAAAGAAGAAGCAGTTGAATGAAAACAACTGAATTCAAGCCGTTGCACGAAAAGCATGGAAGGTTACTTATTTAAGTAATATCTCCATGATTCCTGGCACTGAGAATAAACTAATGCAAAGGCGTGCAATAAAATAAGCAAAAAGCTGGACATTCAAGAGTACGAGGTAGTGGATGTCTCACATGCCTAAAAAGCACCAGGGAGGAAATCGATGTCTAGCAAGTTATTATTTGAATAATTATCTATCTCTTGAACGGATAATTTCTCAAATAATACTATAAAAGGACTGAAGATTCAAAAAGAAACATACTGATGATGCGTACATAAGCTTAAGCTGCAAAAACACAAAGAAACATATTCAATACATATAGAAAAGCTGAACAGAAATTCTTATATCTTCAAGTCCAATTTATCAACATTTCAACATCCAACACACATTGTGAAGGACTGCGAAATCATAAAAGTTGAAGAGAAAACTTTAAATCTTTGGGGTCTACATTTCTAGAGTGGAAGTGTGGGAAGAATTCAAGTTGCTTGGAGGGCTGGGTAATCAAATCCAACAACTTGATCAAGTGGGCTGTAGTAGCAAGGCAGCTGCCTCGTGAAGAAGCTGAATCGCAAGAGAAACCGGCTGGGTGATCAAGACATCTCTATACTGAGTCAAAGGAACAAGTCAGCTGGGTGATCAAGACTTGGTTCTAGACTGTGAACCACTTTGTAAACTGATCAATACATAGTGGATTCCTCTAGGAGTTGGAGAAGAGAGGATTAGAAGAATTACCCAATCTTCGAACCTCTATAAAATATTGTCTATTTACTTTCAAAGATTTTATATCTCGCTTTAATTATTTGATACTTGATGAGTTGAGCTACATTTGATATCCTAAGTGATAATAAGCCAAGCATACAAGAACAAGTGTTAAAACCACATTCAATTAATTTCTAAAAAGGGTGTTAAGACTTCCGCTTTGAAAAACCAAGTCAACTTTATAAGCATTTTCATAAAATCCATAAGTTACTTTACAGACAGCTCTCTTGAGTCCGCTATATAGTAACTCAGCTGACTTGGAATAACTCTGAAAAGATTTCTATCGAAAATTTTTGAAGAAGGTTTATTTAACCCCCCCTTCTAAACCTTCTAATACAGCCCTTGCGACCTACATAAAAGATAGATAAAAATGTATAACAATACTGCAAAACGCTAACGTTTCGGCCAACATAGCCAATAATATCTAGTTGCATCAATGCTAATTCACCAAATACAGAGTTGTCATCAAAATGTTACCGCAAGACGAAAAAAAAAAACATCTACACTTTATTCTTGCCAGTTAGAGCTGTCAAAAGACTGGGCCGGGCCGGGCCGAGCCCACCGGGCTTTTCAAAAAATCGGGCCAGTAAGGGCCAAACAAAGTGTCACGGGCGCAAAAATGGGAACCCACTGCCTAAAAATGAAAATTACACTAAAAAGTCGGGCTTTTCGGCTATTGAGGCCCGATTTTTTCAGCCTTAAAAATAAAGCCCACCCATTAGAAAACCTGGTTGGAATTGACCCGTCGGGTCCGGGCCGAATTGACACCTCTATTGCCACTCCATACTTTCCAACATTCTTCCAAGTTATTCTCCGTTAGCTCATTGATATCATCTAGAATAATAGCAGAGCCGTACTTGAAATGCATATTAGACATCTGGGTGGAGTCACCATTTTGTAAGCCACAGTCCAACCCCTCAATCCTCCACCCATATATGTTTCCATATGCTGCATAATAAAAACCCCACAATCAATCTTATTTTATGCATCTCTCCACGGTAGGGGTGTCAATTTCAAACCCGACACGCAAACCCGACACGAACCTAACACGAAATTAATGGGTATGGGTCCGAGCTTCGTGGTCTGCAGGTTGAAATTGGTCGAACCCGAATAACTCCGCCAATTAAACAGGTCGGATTTGGGTCAACCTACTATGACCTATTTAACCCGTCTAACCCGTTTGTGAATTTGAAAAAAATTAAATAAATAATTAATTGTAAGAAAAAACAAGAAACAAGACATGTCATTAAAACTTAAATGATAAAACCTCCTTAATTATGTATTTGTTATTATTATGCATGTCTTTTTGAATATTGTCCTTAAAATATAATTAGTATATTATGTTATTTATGCAATTATGTTATTTCTTTTTGTATGTTGTGAATTGTGATATTTTTTATTGATTGAATAGTGTATGATAGTGATTGATTTTAAAAAAATAATTTTATTCAGTTAAAACTATTAAATTTATATAAAAATAATTTTATTAGACGGATTACGCTGGTCCGGGTTACCTGTGAAATAAGCAGGTCGAGTCCGGGTTTAAGATTCTGACACGAATAATTAAACAGGTCGGGTCCGGGTCGGTCGTTTCTGACCGCCAACCTATGAACTTAGACCCACGAACCCGGACCCAACCCGATTTGTCACCCCTACTCCACGGTATAGGTTGTCTAATCGGACTACGTTGATACTGTGAAAAAACACGAGACTGGATCAAAAACGTTCAACCAATTAAAACACAGTTTAAAAAATAACCAAAAAAAAAATATACAAAACTTCTATGAAATATCAACGAACTATCAATGTGATACTGTTGAACTATATATGCAATTATCAATAACTATCTATGCAGCAACAATTACGATCTATATGTATGGTACTCCTCAAACATCCCAAAAACTAAATATGCAATCCTGAATGCATGTATATGTAATATCAAAAATGCATATACATGAAGAATTCACCAAAAATGCAGAATATCTTATCTGAATATGCAGGAAAATTATAATAACTATACATGCACTAGAATAGGTGAAAAATCTCAACACGAAACGTGCATTCGCAACAAATTGCAGAAATATCTTCTCTAAATATGCAAAAGTAATATATTAACTATGCATTAATTTGACTAAGTGGGAAATCAAAAACACAAAAACAAAAATTAAAATCTTGTAGGCACAGTTAAGACGAAGTAGCAACACAGACAAATGTCATAAAATCGACAAAAGAAGCTCAACACAAACAAAAAACATCCCTCCAAGCAAATATAACAACACTTAGCAAAACACATTAACAGAGAACCAACAAAAACTACACATTTAACCAAAAACAATCGTTCCATTCAAAAGTTTTTGAAAACAAATGCAATTTCTGACTAGAAACTTCAAAAACCTGGGATAAAAAATGAAATTATACCTTCAATTAATAGAATAGTAAAATCGAGCCTTACTCCACGATCTCCTTGCTTAAAAAGTGTTAAAAATCTACTTCAAAAATCTAAAAGAAGCAAAAAAACTAGTTCACAGATGGAAGAAAGAAAAGAAGAGAAGAAGAAAGACTAGGGTTTCGACTGAGATAGAAAGAGAAGAAAAAAACTGGCAGAAAAAAGAGTTCAAGTTGGAAGAAAATTGAACGACGTGAAGGTTGATAGACTCTTCCTTCCTCAAATCTCTGTAACTGATATGGTAAGATTTTACTTACCTTTAAAATAAATGTTAAATTGCATAAACACCCTCCCTTAAATTGCAGGATATTAGGAAAAATACAATCATACCCTTACTAACCTAAAATAACTGAAAAGATCCAAACCATCCAAAAAATTAAATCAACCGCTCAGAAGTATCCCTACGGTCTCACCTAAAGGGATTGGTCTTATTTGAACCAATCCCTATATATATCTTGGATTGGTCATGACATTTGAGTTGTGTTCCAGGAGGGAGGGATTACATTTATTACATAAGATTATGGTGGTGGATAAGGATGTCAATGGGTCGGGTCTGGATTAGATTCACATGGACCCGAGACCCGACTCACTAAAATATCTGTATGGACCTAGAACTAGATTCGTCCCAAACCTGACAGACGGATATAAGACCCGTTAGACCCATTAGTAGTTTAAAATATATTTTATTTTTTTAAAAAAAGCACTATAAAAATATATTTGCTAAATTAGTTATCATTAAAGTTATATAAAATAAATTTCTAATGATAGAAAAATTAAATGGGTTGGGTTTGGGTCTGAAACAAAATACCCAATGTCCCAAACCCATATCTATATCCATTTACACTGTTAAAAGTCGCCCCATTTTGAGATTGTTGGGCTGTGTCCGGGGTCTTACCTGGTCCAATTGACATCACTAGTGGTGAATTTATAAGTATTAGTGTTTTAATTTAATATTTATAATCTTTATCTAATTGTAAAAATAAAAAATAATAGTGTGTTTGGATCTCTAAACATTGACATAGAGAGTAAATTATGTTTTATTTCCTCGAGTTTTTAAAAATCTATTGCAAGTAGTAATATTCATTTTCTTTTTGAGGAAACAAAGATGAAACGAAAATATGGAAGCATTCTGTGACCTCCATGAATTTGTGAAAAGATAAAAAGAAGGGAAAATAAATATTTATAATTAATACGGAGTATTAAAAAAAATAAAATAAAACTGTCACGCCCAAACGTGACGCGACAACGATCAATCACTTAAACAGAATTAATCAACAAAGCCTAATCCAAAGGTACCAAACTCCAAGTGAAATAGAGTCTAATGCAAATGAATTATAACAACCACGAGTACAAATTATATCTTAAGGTCCGCAAAGATCCGAATACAACCCAAAAGATTATCTTAATTAACTTACAAATCAAACAAATAAAATGAAGGAGTCCAACAACAACAACAAAAAAGTAAAAGGAAATATCGCTCCACATCGCCGATAGAGATTCAATCTGCGGTAGGTTCGATGTCTTCACGAACTCTTCATCTAAAGGTTAGAAAACAGGAGGGAATGAGACAAAATCTCAGTGGATGGGGTGATCGTGTGTGTAAGTGTGGCGATATAATTAGTTAATGCGAGAAATTTAGTTGTATGAAAACGCATGAGAGATGATGCATGATTTCACACACACGATCCACAAGCGTCGTGATAAATATATTTAATTAATATACTTATACAGATTAAGAAAACAGATTCATGGTCAAGCAGCACTATGGTCCAAGCAAACAGAGGATTGCGTACGGATTTGTAACGCCAATCCTATGCAAGACAAGTAGCGGTTGCGTCACGGATTTGTAGCGCCAACCTATGCAATACAAGTAGCGGTTGCGTCGGATTTGTAGCGCCAACCTATGCAATACAAGTAGCGGTTGCGCGCACGGATTTGTAGCGCCAACCTATGCAATACAAGTAGCGGTTGCGTCGGATTTGTAGCGCCAACCTATGCAATACAAGTAGCGGTTGCGTCACGGATTTGTAGCGCCAACCTATGCAATACAAGTAGCGGTTGCGTCACGGATTTGTAGCGCCAACCAAACGGGTCCGATTAACTCCGGAATCGTGTGGATCGGGACAGCGATTCCTTCGTTCTTCCTTGTAACTCCCGAGCAAGATGGTCCAAGACTGCCACCTTATCGCTCCGTAGGCAAAGACAAAATCCACAAAATGGAGCTAGCAAGGCTCGGATTTATCATAATCATGATTATACCTCAAGTACTACGACCCGCTTCCCTCGGACAAACTCCGTCCCTCGGGATTGGATTAGGGCGATGGGGCCGAAGAGTGGAATAGCAGCCGAGCTGCCGGTTCCATCCCCGACGTATCCATTCCGATTGTGAGCTCGACACACCAAGTTGACTCAAGCAGAAAGTAAACACAAGTTCATGTAGTCAACCAGTGCAATGAGTATTATTGATTCGGGAAGCGCTTCATGAAAAGTTCTCAAAAATTTGCACAAGATAGTTATGGCGTTGGTGGAGTTATTGGGATGAAGATAATTATCGGGAGGATAAGTAGTCTTCGATATCTTAAGGATTAGGAGGAACATAAGTCCTGTTATAAATTCAAATCGCGAGACAAGGAAATCGCCCGCGATCGGTATTAATCGGTCAAGACGATTCGATAAGTCAAGGGATTTTTAAGAAAATAAAATATTTTAATTAAATATTAAAGTCAGAGGGTCCAGGGCTGTTTTAGTAAATGAAAAATAATTTAAGTTAGGTCCTTAAAAAATTAAAATTTACAATTAGCCCCGTTTTGTCAAAACCAATACTTTTGGGGTTAAAAGTTAAATAAATAAATGTCCTGACCTTGAAAAATTATGAGGTCAGTTCCTAAATTCTCTAAATTGTTCAGAGATTCAGGTTTTTAAAGTTTTGAGGTCGAGTTTTTATAAAATTCTCACATTGGCCCCAAAATTGTTAAAATTGTCATTTCGGCCCTAAGTTTAAAATAATCGGAACTCACAAACCGGAAGGGCTTCTAATGTGATTCCAATTGGAAAATGTCACTAAGGTTGGTGGAATATTGGGACAAAAGCAGTTTTAAAACGTCATAAGTATAGGTCCCTCAACTTTTGAAAATCTCATTTTTGTCCCATTTTGAAATAATTGCCTTTAAGGCTTTTAGGGGTCCAATTGTTATGAAATTTGAACCTTGGGTCCAAAATATAATTATGTTATAGGTAAATTAGCATTTCCAGGTACATGGGCTGTATAAGTCCTGGAAATTTCATTTGGGTCCTCAAGTTTAATCTTTTACAATTTGGTCCCTCAAGTTTTATAAAATTACTTTCCAAGCTCTAAACACTTGGATTTTTGGAATACACATAAAATATGTTATTTCCAGTCCCTTAAGAGTTAAAATTTCAAATTTTAAATTTAGGGTCTGGTACAGTTTCGAAATTTGCAAAATAGCCCTTAAACTTCTCAAATTTTACAATCTAGTCCTTGGGCTTTTAAGGGTTGATTTTATTTATCTAAAAACTCTTAAAACTTTATTAAAATGTCAAAACATCATTTTTGGACCTGAGTACAGTCCCAAAATCGAAATTTGCAGAGAGGTCCCTTAAGTTTTATTTTCTTGCACTTAAGTCCACCAACTTTCCATTTTTGCATTTTAAGTCCAAAAATCGAAATTTAATCAATTATGCTCGACTTGTCCAGGTTATAGGCCATACAAAACATAGATTTCAAGAGTCATCAACATACATATCCATCTCATACAAGAATTTATCAAATATGACAATAAAGTGTACATGTATGTCCTAATTTTCGGTAAATCGCATTTTGAGCAACACTTGAGAAATTTTTCAACTTGATACAAGAAAATAGCATGCAATACATAATATATATCTCAAATGCTCAATAACAAAATACTACATGCATTTTTATGAATTAAAACACCTAGAAGTTGAAAGGATTTTTCCACCCACCTTAAAGATCGGTTTGTTGGTGAAAATGGGATAAATCTCTCTCGGTGAAGGAATGACTTAGGTCAGCCCCTAAGTCAAGGAATATCAAAAAATATAGGAGTTATAAGAATGTGGTTAAAAATTTAGGGAAAAGAAGAAGATAGTGAGAAAATTGGAAATACTACACTTACCTTGTGTAGTGAGTAAAATGTGACTAGTAATGGCTTCCAAGTATAAGGTTTTGGTCACCCTTAATGTCAACCACCAAGGTCAGCCCCTAAAACTCCAAAAATGAAAATGGAGTGTAAAATTTGGAAAATAGAAAGAGAAGAAGAAAGTGTACTAAAAACTCCATTTCTTACCTTATAGTCAACTTCTTCACAATTTTTCTTCAAGATGACTAGTCTCTTAACTTCTTCAAAGGTCTTCTAGGTATACCTCAAATTCAAAAATCAAACTTAAATTAGAAGGTGAAAGAGGTGAGCTAGAAGGTATAAGAATAGATTGAAGAAGAAAATTTCTTACCTTGTGTAGTGTATATGGTTCGAATTTTTGAAGAAAATGGGAGATGAATTCTTGAAGTTTTGGTTAAGTGTTAGTGAAGAAGATGAAGAATAGGTAGAGAGATGTAGGAGGATTTTTAGAGAGAGGTAAGAGGAATTTCAAGACTTAGAAGAAATTTGGTGTTGGTGAAATGAAATGGGAAGAATAAAAATTTTGTTTTGTTTTGATTAAATGATAAGTTAGAGTAATAATTGAGGGAATTGGGGAAGAAAGTAATATTTAGGTATCTTTATTAGGACAATGGGCCAAAATGCTAAGCTTAGGGAAATTTTTTATTTGGTCTTGTTTGACCAATTGGATGATTGAAATGGTGGGATTAATTTAAGATGTAGGTTTGAATTAATGGTGTATAAATACACAAGAGGAATACACAAGGTGTACATGTACAAGAGTTGAGAGATATTTCTACACCAAAAATACACCAATGCCGTCCCCCAAGGGTATTTTGGTAATTCCATATATTTTTTTCTTTCCAAAATTGATGATAATAGATGAATAAATATCAATCTCCAAAATAATTAGTGATGTCCTTGATCACTTATAAGTCTCATGATCACTTAATCTAAATCGAATTCTTAATTCTATAAATTATAATCCCTAAAATAAATAGTCTCTTAAAATTCTAAGGTGACTAATAATACACCAATAATAATAATGATGATCAACCAAGTGATCATAAATGCGAATTAAAATTAATAAATGATTATGATCACAAATAGAAATTAAAAGAATTAAATGCAAAATATATTTATCATTAATATTTACCCGTCAAAGCGACGCGGTAGAATTGTCAAATAGTACAAAGACGATACGTGATACAAGTACATGTTCGAATAAAAATTCGAGGGCTTCACAAAAACCATAGGATGCTCTCTTCTCTCTCTCTTCTCTCAAGCCCTAGGGCAATCCTTCCATGAATTTTCCGATGGCTTTCCTCGGCATTGGGATATAAGCCGCCAGTTATGATGTTTGCTTTTTTGCTACATCTTGTTCTCCGTTGGTTTTCTCCTCTATTAATTCTCCTATGTCTTATGTGGATTTTGTGGCAAGGGTTCACTCTATGGATACTTCGAATCCCTTACTTGGGGCTGCCATAAACTCATTAAAGAAGATCCCCTCCTCGTGGCATCAAGGGAATGGTGGTCCCCCTTTGTGGCCATCTTCTCCTTAGGGGTTGTCCCCTATGGATGTCTCAAGGGCAATAGTCCCCCGTCCTCACATGGCAGCAGTCCTCCCTCCTAAGGTGGTTAGAATTGTGGTCCTTCCCAAGGTGGTTACAATAGTGGTCTCTTCCTCTCCTTCAAAGGCCAATACTCAATCAAAACAGTGGTCCCCTCCCCAAATTATTCTGCTATATCCTTGGATTCTTCTGGTGTAATGATGCCCCATATATGCCCTAGTGCAAACCCTACTTTTAGGGATTCTTTGGTAAAACATGCTAACCCTACTTTGGATTCTTTGATTAAACCAGCAAACCCTACTTTTGCAATATTGTTCAGGATAATAATATTATGATTGAACTTGTTAAGAAAGGGGATTATTTCTCAGTTTCAGTTGATGAAAATTTGTATCAACAACGTTTGAGGGAATTCTCGTGCTCTTTAGTTGGTCGTGTTTTGATTGGTAAAGGGAATAAGCCATGGCCATTGCAGCCCCTTCGGTCTAGACTTAGTGAATTGTGGCAAATCCATAAAAGCTGGATATTGATTCCTCTGGGCAAGAGATACTTTTGCCTTAAGTTTTCTTCTGATTCGGATCGTGCTAGGGCATCTTTATGTGTTACATGACAAATTAATCCTAGTACAATTCATCTTTTTCCATGAGCCCCTGATTTAATCCATATAAAGTCAATACTTCTACTACGAGTGTGTGGGTGCGTATTTTTGAGTTAAGCATTGAACATTGGCATCCAAGTATTATTATGGGAATCGGCAAGGCAATAGGTACTCCGGTTCAAATTGATGAAAAATCTCTTAATGGATCTCTGGGGCACTTTGTGCGGGTCCTGGTAGAAATTAATTTGTCTACGCCTCTACAGAATTCTGTGATGGTGGTACGCCCTGGGCATTATTCTTTTATGTCATTAAGTTATGAGAAACTTCTCGAGTTTTGTTCGAAATGTGGTATTACGGGACATTCATTGGCGACTTATCGCTGCAATATTGTTACGGCCACGGTTAAAACTAATCCTGAATAACCTAACTCCAGACGTGGG
The DNA here is from genome assembly GCA_016081115.2 of Rehmannia glutinosa. Classification (NCBI taxonomy): domain Eukaryota; kingdom Viridiplantae; phylum Streptophyta; class Magnoliopsida; order Lamiales; family Orobanchaceae; genus Rehmannia; species Rehmannia glutinosa. Next base: position 97,526,996 of record CM071926.1, on the reverse strand, counting down.
CGTTTAAGGGTTCGTAAGGAATATCGGCAAGTGATCCGATCTCTATCAAAGGGGAAACATAAAACTGTTTCTTCTAGTACTGTAGAACATGTTCATTCATCTAAGGATAAGAGTAAGGCGGTGGATAACTCAGTGGAAGATAAGGAACCTCCTCCCCCTCTCGTAGCTGCTAGTAAACGGTGGGCGGACAATGCCGAGGAAGATCACTCTAGTGCCGAGGACCAACATCCTAATGGGAAATCTTTTGCTCTGGTCCAACCGCCAGTAATTCAGATGGACAATAACGGATTTGTGGCCGTCAACAAAAAATTAGCTCGTAATGGTAAAAATATCAGCCCTTCATGTCCTCAACAAAATATCCCTACTCGCAATCAGTTTGATGCTCTACAGGAAAAGACTACAGTTCGGGTCTCATTTCAGAAAGGTATGCTGAACCGATTACAAATGATCACACCGTACCAAAGACGCAAGATAATTCGCTAGTTATTGTGGTTTATTCCAATGTTGTTTAATCAAGTTCGCAACTGAAAGAGAGTGATAAAATGGCTTTGGTTTCAGCTCATGATTCAATATCTCCAGTATTGAGCTATCCTTTTAACTTTGATTTTCAAGTTGGTGCAGATAAATTGGAAGTTTTAAAGACCAAGCTAAGCGACTCCTCAACTACTCCGCTTGATATTCACTCATGTGATTCCTCAGAAGCTATGAAAGCTATGACAATTGCGGCTCAAGGATTCTAGGCCGACATTTCACATGTTATATCCCAGTCAGACAATCAAGATGATACTCGAGCGTGTGCTAAAAAGACAAATGCAATTGCCATTTGAAAATCGTCTAGAAACAGACGCCTTCATTTAAATTGCATTCTTAAATTATTTTTGTTGTTTTTTCCGCAGTTACCATTGTTTTTCTTTTGCTATCTGATCGGCTTGTGATCCGAACTTTTTTCTTTATTTTTATATATTTCCATTTACCCTTAAAAAATATTTATGATAATACCTTAAATAGAATAAAATAAATTATAAGGACTTATATAATGTTGACTTTCTCTTTTTATTGTATATTATCTTCCCAATTGATTTTATTTTATTTAACTCATGCATGGTTAATCACGAGGAACTGAAACAAGGCCTTATTGTTTTATTTTCAGGAAATACTTTCCACTCATGTCAGCCTCTTAAAAGTGTAAAATCAAAAATTTGTCATCTTTGTAAGAATGTTTCTTGACAATACATTCAGCAATCCACACTACCTAAGCTATTTTTACCTTTTTTTTCTTTCAAAAGTCTAAAATCCATTTTTATAATAAAACTATTTAGAACAAATTAAAATACAAGTAACTTAAACAATTGTTCTTAATAGATATCCTCAATCAGCTTTTCAATTCAATTGTTCAAACTTAATATTCGTCGTCCCAAACAGATTTTATGTTAAATAAAAATAAATCTTATTCATAAATTATAAAAATCCATTTTACAAAATATTACCCAAGTGACCCCAAACACCATACATCATAATTTTGTCTCTTGACGTGCCCTTATACCTTGCGTTGGTTTTGAACACTGAATTTCAATTTGAGAAAAGTGAAAATCAAATAAAACAAAAGAAACAAAACTAGATGCGTTTCGAATAATTTATTTATATAATTTTCCATCTTCCAGAAATATCACCCATTAATTAACAAATTATTAAATTATATATAACAATATCAATATTTCTTTTTATAATATAATACATGATTCAATAACTTACATTTATTGTTCTACAATTTTTTCCCCAAATGAGTAACAATTTTCGGTTTTATCCATGCTATACCTGAAGGAATACTTAATGTGAATAACTACCGTAAATTTATTGTGGATATACACGAATTCACGTACAATCACACACAATAGGCGTGTATTGCATGTAAATCTATGGTAAATACTACACATGGTGTATTCCGTAAGTAGCATATTCTACTGCACCACTATCTTCCGATCCGTATTAACAATAGTAAACCGCATAACAACAATGATCGATTCCAACTTAGGTTTCAAGGGTCCGGAGCGGAAAAAATAGTGGGGGTGGGGAGGGTCCTTATGTTTACATTACAAAAATTAAAAATTACAAATCAATGTTACAAATATAATTTCATTGATTTAACATGTAATATAAGATACTCCCCCATCCCAATTATATATTCGAGTTTGATTTTTCACGCATATTAAGAAAAATATTGGAATAGTAATCTATACCTGCAAACTTTCTATAATACCCTTATTTGGTGAATTGGTGGGTATTGGGCAACTAAATAAATTCACCACAATATGGAATTCACCCATGTAATTAACTAACCACTTTAAATAAATATAAAAAATAAATTAGACTAAAAGCAAACAAATTGGTGGTGACTTCTTCTCCTTTTCCAAAATTGTGGGTATTTAATGTTTACTATATTACATAAAATTTTAGTTCCAAGATTTTAGTTTTCAAGACAATATAAAGGTATATTAATGCAAGCAAAAAATATTACCAAATATAGAAACTAAACTATATATTTGGGACATCCAAAAAAGAATATTGAACTATATAATTGGGACGAAGGGAGTATATAATAACAAAAATATTATACTTAAACTTTAATATTTGAGTATCATTAAAATAAAGTTAAAAAAACATATCGTTCAATATAATTTACCAAATAGAAAAGTCAAAAAAGAAAAAAAAACTACTAATGAATCAACTATGAAAAAGTGATCTTCTTTTATTTTTATCTACAAAGTCATCGATCTTTTATAATCAAGTTTTTCTAGAAATTCACTCTCAATTGAAATCAAAGACAGTACATTGGACGCATTGGGGGGTGAAGGTGGGGCTCTATTTTTTTAAATTTGAGGGAATGGGGACACATTATAATTGAAGTGGGCCTATGTATTGCCAAAAAATAAAAATAAAATATATAGTTAGATACAAAGGGAAAAAAGTCTCTTAATCTTTGCATCAACCTCTCCAATTGAACTCTAAACCTCAAAATTCAAACATCCATTAACTCATGATCATATTACTTGTATCAACCTTTATATAATAGAACCGGGCCTCAGATTGCGGCGGGATGAGACAGGGGACCCCTCCCAACAATTTAAAAAAACATTACTAAGAATTTTTTTAAAAAATATTATAGTTAGAATTTATATGATTTATTTTTTTAGTTTTTTATTCGGCCCACAACTTCCATGTATTGGTCCATCCAAATTTGTTCATGGCTTCACCATTATGCGGCGTCACCACCTTGGCAGTCTCAGGCCGCCCAGACAATGATTAACACTTTAATTACTTTAAACACTGAACATTAAATCAATATATATACCTAGTATTGAGAAACATGAACTATATTGAGAAATGGTCTTTTCCCCCGTTTCCTCTTGCCATTGAAAATTATAAACCTAGTATTGAGAAACATGAACTATATTAAAGAATGCGGAACTCAAGCACAATATATCAAAAATAAATACACCAACTAAACTAATTGGGCACTGTATGAACTCTAACTGTATACGAAAATAATATTATTTAAACATTATTCGTCATTATGCATTGCATGGACATTATATACATATTACCAAACTTATCAATGCATCAAAACACATATTCATGTTGTTATAACAATGCTAATATGCACCAATACATATATATCAATGGCTCTTTTTTTCTGGTGCAGGGGTTAAACAAAACATCACATTAAATTTAACTATATACCAAATGTAAGAAAACACATATCATGTCTTAGAAAAATGTATACAAAAAATAACATGACTGATTCACCCAAAAATACACAAAATAAACCTAATTTAGCGCTATATGATATTTAATTGTATCCAAAATAATATTATTTCGACACTCTTTTTCATTATGGATTTCATGAATAGTATATACATATATCTCTGTCTTTTTTTTTTTCCTAATGCAAGCATTGGACAAAAAATATCACAAAAGGATTTAGCTATATACCAAAAGTAATAAAAGATATATCATTCTTACGTAAATGTACACCAAATAAACAATGAATGTTTCCCCCCAAAAAAAGAACCAAACCCATTTTCCTACTAAAATAAGAGAATCAACAAAATCTACAAAAACAAACCACAAACACGCAGGTTATACTCTTACATCCACTGTACATCTAAACTTACACCATCCCATATCAATAACATAAACATTACACAATCCATTAACTAAATATACATCGTTTTTACCTTATTTTATACCAAACATATTTCTACCAAATCTGCACTTTTTCGCACAAATATAATTCCATAAGCAAAGAAAGAAAGACGAGTCTATAAAAATATAAGATCAAAACCCTAGGTACTTCGAAAAACAAATTGGTGTGCTCTACTTACTGCAAGTAACACAAAAAACCCAGAAAAAACATGAGAATGTTTCAACATAAAAGGAAAATAATTAAGGGATAAACCATTTTTATTAAAATCTACAACCAAAAAAATGAAAAAATCGAACAAACCTCTAACCTTTACCAATAATACCAAGGGCGTTTTGGTTTTTTATGTCGAAGAACCCTTGACAATCTTCGAACATGACACAACAAGGATGGGTCTCGGCGGCCGAGCGGTAAAATGAAGAAAAATGGAAGAAATGGGTGACGAGAAGAATGAAGAAGAAAGAGAAGAAGAAAGGAACTCGTAGAATGAAGAAAGAGAAGAAAAAAAAAGGAGTTTTGATTTTGTGTGAAAATAGGAATGCAAAAAAGTAGGAAGAGATTGAATGAAATCCCAAAAAAGGGGGGGTAATGGGGAGTTACCAAAAGTGTCGTTTGATTTTGCTAATAAAATGACAATTGTGCCCTTAAATGGGCAATATTCAATATAAAAAAATAAAAATTCGAAAAAACCTTAGCCTTAGGATTAAATAGATTAATGGCTTAGATTTGTCCACACTGCCATACGGTAAGACCCTTGTCACATATGATCCTATCCCTATATATATATATATATATATATATATATATATATATATATATATATATATAAAGAGAAATCACTATAAATAGTATTACAAAAAAATTTCCACTTAAACTACATACTATATATATTATTATAATTCTATGGTAAAAATTTTAGTTTAGGTAATTAATGTTTGTATTATATATAGACAAATTCTGGACATAAAAAATAACAATGAGAATCTTGGTAAATTTTGATTCTGATTTTAATTTTGGTAGGTTTTAATTTTCTTGTCTATATGATATGCATTTGGTTTAATATTTTAATTGGTTTCCGAATTTATATTTTCTTAATTTAGAAAATAATAAATCTTCTTTTTTTCAAAATTTGAATTTAATAGTTACCAACATAGAATAATATCTTATTTATATTATAATTAAAAATAATCTAAATATAAAATAATTAAGAATAAAATCTGAAAATTAATAAACAAAATAACTATTTTGATCTTAGCTAAATTTTGTAATATTATAAAGTATCATTAAATTTTATTATATATTATTTATATTGATATTTTATATAAATGCCGTAGTTTACATATATTATATAAATGAAAATATTACTACTTAAAAAAGGTACCTATAAATAAAATTTAGAAATTATTTAATGAATAAAATATTACAAAATAAATCTAAATATTTTTTGATAACGCTGACATAATAAAAAATAAAAATAAAAATAAGTTAAATAAAATAAAAACAAGAATATAAAATCTACAAAATATTTAATAAATCTAAAATTATCCAAGAATGCGCAAAATTGTGAGACCTCGGATTTTTCAACCGTAATGACACGATCGTGGATATTTTTCTCGATAAATTCTTATATTTATTATTTATTCTTAGCATCAGTTATCTATTTCACCTTAATTTTGTAAGAACAAGTATTATTAAAAGTCCATTCTTTATGCAAAACTACCATTTTGATTTAAACAAACTTACTTTTAAATTTTTTGAGATTTTGAAATAAAAATACAACTGAAAACATTCTATACGATAAACTCAATATCTTTACTCAAAATCTATTATCTTGGTTTATAAATATTGTGTTATAAAATTTTAAAATTCTTAGCATACTATAGTAGTGCTTAAAACTATTTCAAAGAAAAACGATTTCGTGCTTTTACGAACAAACCTTTTCATCTTTAAAAACTATCTACTACTAGTTAGTAATTTTCTTGTAACATGATAAATTTATTTTTATCTTATAATTTCTAAATTTATTACTTAAATATATCTCAAAATATTTATGTTGCTTGATCGATCATTCATGCTACTTGTGTATTATTAGACACCTTAGAATTTTAGGAGACCTATTTCATTAAGTGATTTATATCCTATAGAAATAAGAATTGATTTAGAATAAGTGATCATGAGACTCATAAGTGATTGTGGGAATTATTATTAATTCTTGAATTTGATAATTGGTGTAGAAATACCTTTCAATCCTTGTACACATACACTACATTATACTATACATATACCAAGTATTATACCAAATCCTACACCATATTTTAATTCATCATCTTTCAAATTCCAACACCCAAATCCCACTAAACAAAACATTCCCCTCAAATTTCCCAACTTCCCCATTCTTCCATCTTGCCCATGCCTTTGACCAAGCCTTTGTCCCCATGCATGAGATATTTTACAGGACTTCAAAATTCCCCTCTTCTCTCTAATCAACTTTTCGGCCATGAGCAAGAATGGAGGGGTTAATTTCATTTTTTTCCATTATACCACTATCAAAATCTCCCTACTTACTCTCACTTCCTACCTTCTTCTTCCAAAACTTAGCCAAAAAATTTCCAAACTTCCTTCCCTTGCCTCTAGAATTCGAACCACATGGCAAGACAAGGTAAGAAATTTTTTGTTTCTTCATCCTCATCTTGTCTTCTTGAATCCTCTAGGCTTATTTCCTTCATCTTCTAATTTGAGATTATTTTTTATTTTGAGGTGCACTTAGATATTTTAACTTGAAGTCACTAAGGAGACTTAGAGACAAGTTTGAAGGACTTTCAACATTACTAGAAATCAAGATATGAAGGTAAAAAATTGGAGTTATAGCACCTTCTTCTTCTTCCCTTTTAATTTCGAATTATAACATCAAAATCACATTTTTGAGGTAATTAGGAGCTGACCTTATAGCCTTGGTTAAGAGGTGTTCAAGTTCTTAAGGAGATCATCTATTTTGACTACAAACTATGAACTACACAAGGTAAGTGTAGCACTCTTGGCCCTATTCAAATTTTTCCTTCCTTATCTTAAATCTCCAGTTCCTAACTCAAAATCTTTGTAATGTTTGGCTTAGGGGCTGCCTTAAGTGAAAGTGGAATTCTCAAGGATTAGTGAGAAATATCACTTCTAGACCAATCAACCAAATAACATAAGGTGGGTGGAAAATTTTCTAAAGACTCAAGTGATTTTAGAAAAATGGCATGTAGTACCTTGAAAAAATTATATGATATATGAAAATTATGTATTGCATGTTTATTTCAAGATGATATATCCAAAAATTTCACAAATTATGCTTAAAGTTCCAATTTTTGCAAAATAGGTGCATGCATGTGTAAATTCATGATTTATTTGATGAGTTCTTGTATGATATGTAATTGGATGCCAATGTACTTAAAATTTTATGTTATAATTGTTTTATATTCTGTAGATTTCATTCATAATTGGAAAATTTACAGTTTTGGACCGTAAATGCAAAATTGGCGAAATTGGAGGACTAAATTGTAAGAAAATAAAAACTATAGGATCCCTCTATAAATATTTGAATTTAGGACTGTACTAATGTTCAAAAATTACATTTTGATATAATTATATATTTTTAAAGGTTTTCAGAGGACAAAAATCCACCCTTGAAAGCCCAAGGACTTAATTGTAGAATTTGTGAAAGTTTAAGGGCTAAAATATAATTTTCGAAACTATACCAGCGCCACTTTTAAAATTTTGAAAATTTCAACTTTTAAGGACTGAAAAACTCATATTTTAAATAAATTCCAAAAATCAAAATATTTTGAGTAATGAAACCAATTTTTGAAAAAAATTGAGGACTAAAGTGTAAAATAGTAAACTCAAGGACCAAAATGAAATTTCCAGGACTTACAGCCCATGTACCTGGAAAAATTATTTTAACCATAATGTTATAGCATTTTTAACCCATTGTTTAAATTTCATAACAATTGGACCCCAAATAAACCTTAAGGGCAAAAATTCAAAAAATGTACTAGAATAGAATTTCAAAACGTTAAGGGACCTAAACTAATACTTTTTCAAAAATATTTATGTCCCAATAACTCACTGATATAAGTGATATTTTAAAATTATATTCACATCAAAATCCCTTCCGGTTTGTGAGATCCAAATATTTTAAACTTGGAGCCAAAATGACAATTTTGACAAAAATAGTGCTCAATTTGGAATTTACCAAAAAACTCGATCAAAAACTTTTAAGAACTTGTTTCTATGGACAATTTGGAGAATTTTAGAACTGACCTTACAATTGTCCGAGGTCGAGACAAAACTTATTCGATTTCAAACCCGATAAACATTAGTTTTTCTAAAATTGGGCTACTTGTAAAATTTTCTTTTGCCAAGGACCTCAAATTAATTATTTTCCCACATTATAGCCCTGGTATTTACTGACTTATATAATTAAGTATAAATTTTAGGTTTCTTAAAATTATCCGTACCTTAACGGACTCCTTAACCGACTTTTACGCGTTTCGCGGGGCGACTTCCTCGCCTTATAACTTTTGAACTTACAACAAGGCAAATCTCTCACATAATATACCAAACTTATCGAAGATTAGTTATCCTCCCGATAATTAGCTTCATTCAATAATTACTCCGCCAATGCCGATAAACGCCGCGTGCAAAACTTTCTTGTATTTGTACTTATATCGCTTTTTCTGAAATTTTATTATACTCGACTGCCTTGTTAACATGTTATATCTGCGTATATCTACTTGCTTGAGTCAACATGGTGTGTCGAGCTCACAGTCGGGGATGGAACCGGGCAGCTCAGCTGCTATTCCATTCTCCGGCCCCACCGTCCTAATCCTACCTTTGGCGGACGGAGTGTCCAATGGGAGAAGTGGGTCGTAGTACTTGAGGTATAATCATGATTATGACAATCTGGGTCTTGCAAGCCTTTCTTGTTGGATTGTCGTGCCTATGGAGTGACGGGTGATAGGCCTTGCGCCAAGTGCTTGGGGATTCATAAGGCATAATGAAGGAATCGATGTCTGATCCACACGATTCTGGAGTTACTCGGACCGTAAGCTTGTTTGGGTTGACGCTACATTTCAGTATGCAACCACTACTTGAATCTTTGGGTTGGCGCTACATTTCAGTACATAACCACTACTTGACTTGTTTGAACACCACTCATGGAGCCTAAATGTTCATGAACTACTTTCATCAAAACTATATAAGTTATATTATTTTGAATATCACGTCGCTTGTGAATTGTGTGTGACGCACGCATCATAACCCATACATTTTTCATACAACTGTTTTTCCCTGCATCTATATAAGCCACACTTTCACACGATCACCCATCCACTGAGAATTTTTGTCTCACCCCTCCTTTTCAAACGACAGATGGTGAAGGTCCATATGATGACAATGTGGACGAGAAAGATCAGACCACAGAGTGACCTATATTTGTGCCTATTCCGACTTTCATGGATTTCCATTTCTACTCGTTTTGTTGGACCGTTTTAATTAAGTTTGTAATCTTAAGGGCATAGGACCCTTGCACAATGTTAAATTTGTAATCGGGTTGTACTTTGGTTTTTGCTTTATTATTTTGGACTATAACTTATTCCGCTGCAACATTAACTTTGTTTGGGATTGCTTCTGATGTTTGACTAGACTAATTTGGCTTAAATTCCTGTTTAAGTTATTGATTACGTCATGGTTCCATTTGGGGCGTGACAAAAATAATATAAATAAATAATATAACTATGAAATAAAGCCTTAGAATAACAAAAAAATTCTAAAATTCATTTGATAGGTCTTAATATCATCAAAAATCTAAGAAAGTATTAAAATAAATATAAAAGTTATTATAATAAAAACATAAAACATTGGATAAAACAAAAATATTCAAATAACATCTAAATTATTTTAATACTGATTACATAAAGAAAAATATTACTCCTCCATCCCAATTATATTGTCTAGTTTGACTTTTATACATATAAAAAAACGTATTGAAAATTCCGAATATGCAAAATATTTACTTGATTTGCTCTTATTTAATGAATAGTGTAAATTACAAAATGCATATGAAATAGGGTTATAATAGTAAAAGTATGAAAATGTACTATTTAATATGAAAGTGAACTATATATTAGGGACGGAGGAAGTATTTGTTTGTTATATTATTTGTGATATATTTATATGTTAATAATTATTATTCAATCGGTTATGTTATAATATGTTTTTCCCCCCAAAGAATCATGATTTGAGTATAACTATATTGTTATTGAGAAAACAAATGACACTTCTATTCTATTTATTATATTAATGTATATAGTTATTTATTGGTATAAATTTCAAATTATCTCAATTGATCTAATTTAATTTAGTTGTCGAAAATTATTATGTGAATATATAATTATTAAAGTTTTAGACATCTTAATAAGTGTTGTTAATAGTTGTATTAACTTGCTTCAAATATATAATCAATTTTTTTCTTCTTCTCATGTTACTAAAATTTAATTTGTTGATGGATTTTTTACATAATATTTTATAAAAATATATTAAATAATTATAATAAATATTATTTAATAAATCATACATTATTTTGTTCGGCTTAAGATATGTAAACATGCACCACTTTTCCCGTTTAAATGACAGGGCGTGTTTGGGTCTTGTGATACCCTCATTAACTTTCCTACAATATATCAATTTCTTAATATTAGAATTATACAATACTTCATTATATTACACTCCGTGCATCCCACGGGCATTATACTAGTACAATTTAATAACATGTGCTGTTTTAAAGTCTGTTTCATGTATCAAAAAACTTTTTGGACTCATGAAATTGCATACAGGCATTGCAACAAAATAAATGCATAGGTTATTTATTATTAGTTACACATAAAGTATATCGTTGACAACTTAAAATTAAAGATAAGGTGCCAACTTTGATAATTTGAGAAAAGACGTCTAAAACCAAAAAAAAAGTTCGTTTTTTCAACACACAGCTTCCTACCGGTTTTGCGACTTTCGCAACTCACACTTTAAAATATTTTGTGAAAATGAAGGATTAATTTTCATATATAAACGCATAAGACTTTTCATAACACACAATATGGGACGAATTTTTTATTCGCAATAACGAGGCCCGGATTTAAACACCTGCAATGTCGGGGCCAAACTTTAAAAAAATATATGGGACGAATTTCCTCGCCAACTAATATTATATTGAGTAGGTCTCTTGTAAGACGGTCGAACGATGCAACAGATTGTACTTTTAGGGTAAAATGTGATACTTTTAGTATAAAATGTGATACTTTTAGTGTAAAAAGTAATACTTTGTCTGAATACTTTTAGTGTAAAAAGTGTATTCACACAAAGTATCACTTTTTACACCAAAAGTATTAATTTTTAAACTAAAAGTATCACCTGTCGCACCGTGCGACCGTCTTACACAAGTTTTTGCCTACTATATATATATATATGTATGTATGTATAGGGTTTGGATCAAATACAACCATATCATGGGGTGAGACTGTTGGGACTGATCTAAGCCGTTAAAAAAAAAAATTTAATGACTTAGATTTTATCCTTCATTTTAGGAGGTGAGAGACTAATTGATTGACATTAGGGGATAATTTAGTAAAATTTCAGGGTTTTGAATAAGACAAGAAGGACAAAACAATAATTCCAACGATGGACTGAAATTTTCCATATTCAGTTAGGAAAGTAGTGTTGGATGATTTTTAATTTAAATTTGCAAGTTTGAGAGCTTTTGAAGTTAGGTTTTCTATGTAGTAAGAATGTACTAAATATGCAATAGTAATATAGTAAATATGCAGTAATAATAAATTAAATATGCGTAAATATATTTATATATTAGTAGAAATGGGTCAAATTAGCCCTTTTCTAAAATGTAAAGATGAAAAATAGCCATCTTTTGTAAACACATCTTTTTTAGCCATTTTGGCCAAGCAAATGACACTAATTCCCTTTAAGCATATTACATTAGGTCACCTTCCTCTCTTTCTATTTTCACTTTCTCTCTCACTCTTTCGGTTCTAAGATTTATATTTTCCGGCGACCCATTTTTTTCGATCGGAATCTCGAAACAATGAAAATATTTTGTTCTCTAGCTCGAACAGTCTGCAATTGTAACTCAAAATCTAACTCGATGTCGAGTTACATGTGACTCGATGTCGAGCCACATCGAGTCACATGTTACTTGACATCGAGTTAGATTGTTTTTAGTTACTTTTAACTCGATGTCGAGTTACTTACTCGATTTCGAGTTACATGTTAGCCTATAAATTTTAATTTTTTTTCTGTTCTCTAAATTGATAATCTGTTGTTGTTGGTTTCAGATGGAGGATGATAAAGTCATAATTGTCCATATTGGTTTTTGGGATGGTAGTTTCTATAGGAATGGTGAAGAAGTACTCGTTTTTACGTCGTTGTGGACAATATCATATAGTGGGTTTGTGGATATTGTTCATAACATTGTAACTGGTGATCGACCATTGTGTGAATACAAATTACACTATTTAATGCCAATTGGGGTGGTTCTGAGGTTAAATCTTTTATTATATGTAAACAAGATCTTCGAGAGTAGCTGAAATTTTCAAAGATCCCCGAATATTTGTGACCTTGCAACCAAAAGATCATGGGATGGTGGGGACCTCGTACACTGGAAATAACAATCCACATGGTTTTATGAACCTCATGGGTGCTCAATCTTATTCTTATGGTATCGACAATCAATTCATGCCCGTAAACCCATATAATTCTCACTATGGCATAAATTATATACATGGTCCACCACTGTGTATGCCAACCTATATGCAACATGTTGCGCCCAATAATTGTCCCAGTAAATCTAGGATCTTGGAGCTTAAACCAACGTCTATGCAACATGTAGTGCCCGATAATTATCCAAGTAAATCTCCTATCTTGGAGCATCAACCGAGAATCAATAGTAGTGATGACCGTGAAGGTGACACATCCGAGGAAGAAGATGACGATCCAGAGTATGACGTTGACGATGAACTAGTCCATCAATTGATTTATGATCACTTTGGATGGGAAAAAGATGACTATTTTATTTCGAATGACCGTGAAGGGAATGATGTGAACAATGATATGAATAGGAGACAATGACGAGCATGTTATTCAGAATAGACAATTTTCAATCCATAAAGTACCTCATGTTGATGCCACTAAAGTAGATAATGAGAACACTAAACATATGAAGCTCCCAATGGTTAGGTCGAAATATGCTTGGATGGCTTCTGGAATGTCTTATCAGTATCCTGACCCTGATTCCATTCCACAAGAACCACCTAAAATCGAGCGTGACTTATTTAAAGGTGCAGTGCTTGAATGCAAGGAAGAAATTGTAACAAAGTTGGGCTTTTTAATCTATACCATCGTGTGGAGTATTGAACAACACGGTCTTCGACTTCACGTTATGAGGCTGTTTGCAAACATAAAGGATGCACCTTCTTACTTCGTGCAAATGCTATCCAAGGAGGAAGTTGGAAGGTAACTAAATTCGAGCAACCCCATATATGTGAAGCCAACCTAAGTAGACATGCTCCCCGACAATTGCCTTTGAAGATTATTGGAGCCATGTTTGCGCCAAGACTACTAAAGTAGGGACGATCCCTTAAACCTAGGGATATTATTGATGATTTGTCTGCTGAACATATGATAGACATTTTGTACAACAAAGCACTAAAATCACAATATCGTGCTTACAACTACATACATGGTGACCACTTACAGTCTTGGGGGATTTTACCTGCATTCTTGTACATGTTGAAAAAATAGAACCCTGGTACAATTGCGCTATACGAGACTGATGACGATGATAGATTCAAGTATGTTTATAACATGCGTCAATTAAAGGATTCAACGAGTGTTGTAGACCTGTTATTGTTGTTGATAGCACACACCTAAAGGGCAAGTTTAAAGGTGTGTTGTTTGTTGCAGTTCCGAAAAATGGCAATAAATAAGTGTTTCCATTAGCATTTGGTGTGGCTGATAAGGAGAAGAACGAATCATGGGAATGGTTTATGAATTAATTACGTAACACGTACGGATGTCCTGAAAATATGATCATTGTATCCAATCATCACAAAAGTATTAAGAATACGATTGGCGTGTATACCCGACGTGCATGGTATATGCACATATCACTTGAGGCAAATATTAGAAATTATCGAGGTTAAGTGGTGAGCTTATTCTAAAAGCCTGCGTATACTTATTCTCCTGAAAGATTCAAGAATATTACGGCCCTAATTTAAAATGCAAACAAAAAGGCCTACAAGGAGTTGGTTAGGGCTGGAACGAAAAGGTGGGCACGTGTATGTTGTCCAGTTAGACGCTATGGGTTCATGACATTGAATGCAATAGAGGTTCTTAATGCTAGACTTGTCTAGTCAAGAAAATTGCCCATTTGTTTGTTGCTCGATTCTATTCGAAACCTCATTCAGAGTGGTTCCACGAGCGACAAATTGTAGCCCAAAACATGAACAATGAAGTCACCACGAGATCTGATCAAGATAATGACGGAAGCGGTGTGCACCGGGCCGATATGATGCACATGTCACCTATTAGTAGCCTAATTTATTCTCAGAAGGATGGGGTGCGTTCTTTTGTTGTTGACTTGGCCAAGAGAACGTGTACTTGTCGAATTTTTCAGCTTGATCTATTGTCATGTCCACATACGATTAAAGCAATCAGTTATATTTAAACATTTTTACTATATTGCTAAATATTTCACGTCTACGATATCCTTATATACATTTCTGGCAATTTATTTCAGTAAGGCAAATCAATCAGTTTACATTTATGTGCACAACTAAACAGATACATTTCGGAAACTTTACTCTCCAATCGTCATACCTATTGCACATCCTAAAGGCTGGAATGTTCCGAATATGATACGACTTTTGGTTGTCAAGGCACCTCTAAATCCTCGACAAGCAAGCCGACCGAGGACTCGATGGATTCCATCTAGTGGTCGATCTAGTAGCTCACATCGGTCCGTATTATGCTCTAGATGTCGTCAAGAGAGTCATAATCATTCTACATATAAAGAGGTGCTCCCTATTTGCCATGATGCAACGAGTGCGAGTGGAAGATGTAGGTCCCAAGGGGTGTGTTGTAAAATTTAGAAGGGGGGGGTTAAATACACCTTACCAAATTTTCGAATTCAGTCCTTTTAAAACATTTTAACAGAGTTGACTCAAAATCAGCTAAGTCCTTGGGGGATTGCTAGGTTGGCTTACTTCAGCAAAGTTACCCACTCAACAGAGTCGACTGAGCTGTTGATAGTATAACTCAGCTGGGTCAGCTAACACTTAACTTTTTAGTTGATTTGGTTTTTATTCAGTGGAAGACTTAACACACTTGATGTTTTTAAACTTGTTTTTAACACTTGTTCTTAGCAATGTTATTATCAAAGCAGGTTGGCAAGATGAACTTAAACAAATGAGATATAAGATAAGCGGAAAATAAAATCTTTGTAAGTAAATGACACAAGCAAATTTTATAGTGGTTCGAGGATGGGGTAATTCCTCTAATCCACTCTTCTCCAACTTCGGAGGAATCCACTAAGTAATAGATCTGGTTACAAAGTAGTTCTCGACCCAAGATAACCTTGATCACACAAATGGTACTCACCGGGACTCAACTTCTTCACAAGACAAATTTGCCTTGCTACTTGACTCCCTTCGAACCATTGGAATAGATCACACGATCTTCCAACGAGCTCAAATCTTCGGTTTGACGTTGAACCTTACTACAACTCCTTCAACCTTGGAGAGTAGACCCTAAGTTCTTTAAACTGCTTTCTTCTTCAATTTGCTGAAGTATCATTTCCTTTACTAAGTGTGTTGGATCAAGTTCCTTCGAATTTGGGCTTGAGGAATATCTTAAGCTTGAGAATATTTTTGCAGGTTTGCTTGTTTGAAAATGCTTGTTAGAATGGTAACCTTTTCTCATTTGCTTCCTCAGCCTTTTATAGTGCTCATTAGAAAATTTCCCCATTGAAGAGAGAGGCTATTTTCAATAACACTTCTTGTTCATTGGCTGTCTTTTCTTGGTTTGTAGCTTCCCATTGGTTTATTATTTTTGCACGCTTCTGGGATGAGCACTTTAAGACATGGCAGCATGGACGTATTACTAATTTAAGTTATATCCTTGACTTATGTGCAATGGATTAATATCAGGCTACCTTTACCCCTTTGACTTGAGTCATCTCCAACCTTTTAGGAATGACTCAACTGTCAGTTTAACTGGTAGACTTGACTGTCACTTCTTTACCCTTTACTCGCTTGTCCTCACCGATCTCCTTGATCAAGTTCTCCCTTCCATCTTTATCTTTGCGCTCACCGACACACTCGTTGGTCTTCACTTGATCTTGATTGACTCTTGTATTCTTCAACATAGCTGACTCCTCTCAGCTCATGCAGTCCTATCTATTACAAATAGAAATACTAGGAAAATGGAGTGCCAACTTTCTATTCTAAGTTTTACATGGTATCATCAAAATCTAATAATAATATTCCTAACAATTTCCCCTTTTTGATGATGCCAAAACTTAATAAAAATTACAGCTAAGTAAGCAGTATAGAAACAAAGAATGTATGAGCTGAATATGTCAATTTTATTGATCATATTATTATTGTCCTTTACAAAGTCAAGCATAGTATAATCATACAATTTGTATCGGACGTAGTTTCTTTTAAAGAATTACATCATGTATCAGAGCAAAGATATAAGGATAAAATTACAAGAAAACTTACAAAAACTTGTATTTACAGTTAAGTAAAATACATTGAAGGGGTTACAACCGTCTTCAACGCCTCAGCTGCTTCCTTTTTCTCTCTTCATCTTCTGCTCTCCCTCTATCATCCTTAGCTCTTCTTCTCTTCCTTTCTTCTTCATCTTTCTTCTTCTTCTCATAGGCGCGCTTAGCAGCAGGGTCTTCCCTACGCTGCCTTTCTTCCCATTCTCGCATAACTCTTTCATTCTCAGCCTCTTGCCTCCTCATTCTTGCGCTTTACTCCAAAATTGGCAAGATGGTCGTACCCATCCTAGTAATTGATCCCCTTTTTGTGTGGATCAATAAACCTTATGTCTTCTGGTATTGGCTGTGGTGGAGTGCCTCTTCCTCTTCCACCACTTCCAAACCTTCCCCTCCCTCTTACTGACTCAGCTCCTCCTCTGAGAGTGTAGTGTACTGGTGCCTTTCCAGCTGAGTGACTGCTGGAACTCTACTGCTTCTCAGCTGATTTGCATAAATCAAGACCCTTCTCCCAGTATAAGTCCCACGCCTGCGGTAGAGTCAAATTCTTGAAATAACCTTCAGTTTCTAGAGTTTGAAACTCCTCTAGAGATTTGGGTTCAGATCCAACATAAGGTATCGTGATTTCTCTTGGGGGTTTTATTGCTAGGGAATTCTTCAATAGTCTAGTTGGGGGACCATTGAACCTTTCTTTGATATCCTTTATGCGCTCAGAGTTCTTCTTAGCTTCCTTCTCAAACTCAGTTTCCATGGCTTTTCTCGATTTCTTGACTGCCATTTCAGCTTTCTCTTCCACTATCAGCTCTTTTGATAGTCTGTTGAAAATTGAGGCTGTTACATCTCCTTGTTGTGAGGTTTTAGCAAACATGATTTTCAATGGGGATTTCTTCACAGAGCTTCCTTCCCCCTTTCTTGCTTTCCTTTTACTTCCCTCCTTATCACTCCCTTGCCCTTCCTTTAGCTCCCTCATGGCTTCATCTTCCCCCTTTTTGGCATCATTACCAAACAGTAGGGCTAAGCCAAGGAACATACCACTCAGGATAAAATCTAGCCAGTGATTCGTGGAGTCATGTTTGTCATGAGTCTTGGATTAACCTGTGCGGAATTCGGACTGTAGAGCTTTTGACTCAGCTGCCAT
The DNA here is from genome assembly GCA_016081115.2 of Rehmannia glutinosa. Lineage (NCBI taxonomy): Eukaryota > Viridiplantae > Streptophyta > Magnoliopsida > Lamiales > Orobanchaceae > Rehmannia > Rehmannia glutinosa. Next base: position 97,508,825 of record CM071926.1, on the reverse strand, counting down.
CAGCTTCATTTCTATCTGGAGGACCTTAATCTGTTGTTCGACATTGGCCTCCATTCTTGCAATTTCATTCTTATGTTGCAGCTTGAGCAACTCCATATCAGACTTGTGTGACTCATCCATCTTGAAAATGTGGTCTCATTGCCTCTGCTGGAACTTGAGGTTGTCGGAGCTCCAAATCACCATCTTAGCAAATAGGGACTTGAAATAGGTGACCTTCTCTCGCCTTAAAGCCTTCACTTGTCCAACCCATTCTCTAATTCACAGAACTGTTCCTCTGATGTCTCCGGTGATTGTGGCATCTCTGTTATCAAGCCTCTGGTCCAATGGTGCAAAGCCATGCTCCATCTTCTTGATCTTAGCACATATGGCATTAACGGCTTTCCTGAAGTCAGCTGTCTCGGCAGACTGATCTTCTGGTCATACTGCATAAAAATGGAACCCAATAGGCACAATTGCAGTTTCACCTGGAGCTCGGAGTTCTTCTTGGGGTACTTGGACATTGTATCCGGCTCGTTCCACAGCTGATTTGGCTTCGAAAAGAATTTGGGCTTCGAACGGAAAATATTTCGTGAAAAGATCTTCAGGAAAGATAGGTATTTCCACATCTTAAGTTTGTGGAGCTTTTCCCTTTTCTTTCAATATTTCTTCAGCTCTATAAGCCTTAGCTATTTCAGCTTCATCGACATCTTGGGCAGCTGTGTTAGCCTGCTGAGCTGACTGATCCTCAACTATCTTAGCAGCTTCTTCGGTATCAGTTGTTGCTTTCTTTTGAGTAGTTTGTTCCTCGACTGACTTATTAGCTTCATCGGAGTGTGATGGTGCCATTGGGGATGGCCCATAAACCAATGCGAATCTCATCGGAGCAACTTTGTCACTGGCCTGGCTCCGAGTGGCCTGAGCATCCTCATCAGCTGTGTCATTATTAGATGTATCAACATGAGTGGACTCGATTCATCTTCTGATTCCAGGAATTCGGTATCAACATTTTCCAGTGAATCATGAAGGACGCTGATTTCTTCTTCTTCTTCTTCAGCGACCTCCACATGAGGAGTTGGTTCATTTTCAGTTCTTTTACCCAGGGAAGTCTCAACCTCCTCTAGGCCTTCTACACCCTCAGCAGTCTCAATAGCTGGTGGGCCTTGATCATCCATGTGTGCAGTCTCAACTCCTAGGATTGCACTTTCAGGGCCAGGAGTCTCAACTCCCATGGCCTTGCTTCCATCCTATGCCTTAGCTGCTTCAACAACGTCATCGGCCTGTAGTGCAGATGAAGTCTCAGCTGAGACAGTCTAAACCATCTGAGCATTGTTATCTTCACTCTGCTGAATAGTTTGATTCTCTCATTCGCCTGCAATCTTCATTGGTTGGCCTCCCACAATATCCTCCGACCTAGTTGTGGTGGTGAGAGTTTCCCCCTCAGCTGGCGCACCAACTGAGTTATGAGTGGTGGGCTTACTCAGCACCTGAGACTCGGCTGTGATTCCCTTTGAGTGATCAGCTAGCAGGTGTCTACAGGAGTTGGCTTGGCTAAGGTGCCCGCTTCTTCACCATCCTTAACTTCATCGCCAATAGTCCTGGTGACATCTTCAGAGTGCACTGGAACTGTGGTAGCAATAATGTTGACAAAAATGTTTCGCACCACATCCATAACATCATCGAGGAGATTTGAAAAGACTCTCCTGGACCCTCTTGCATTCACTGCTCGTGCATCTCTTTTGATTCTCTTATTGCTTGCTGGAACTCAGCTTTCTCTGCTGCCACAACAGGGTCGATATCTTCTATGTCACTATCGCTGCTGTCAGCCATGCTTAGGAGCATCAGTAAAGGCACATGAACGAGGCCTTTTTGATTCTTCAATGGCTTTGGCCTTCTCCAAGGCTCTTTGTTTCTCTTCATCCTTTCTTTTGATAAAGAATGGTCATGCAGAAATCAGGATCAAGGGCATAGCGAATGGATATGTTACCCAAGAAGCTCATAAGCTCCTCTTCTTCTTCGATAAATTCTGGCTCTGAAATTGATCCCTTTAGTAACTTAACTTCCAGCTCCTCCATACCTTCAATCTCTCCTGGATATCAAGATAGATAGGAGATAACATCACCACATCATCATCATCTCCTTCATCCTGAATGGTAGCAAGCGGAGTATGTTCCTCCTCAGATTCTCTGGCATCTGTTTGAGGGGACTGGACAACTCTTTCTTAAGTGTGCTCAGCTGTCTCGGCTCCATGTTCCTCCACAGCTGTCTCTCGAACAGCTGGGTCTTCAGTAGTTTGCTGAGCTACATCAACAGTCTTCTCCACCTCCGTGGTGACCACATCACCAGTAACAATTTCTTTCGACCGCTCCTTTTAGACTTCGGCAGTCTCTTGTGTAGGCTGAGTGCCAGACTCAACATTCTCTAATTCAGACTTCTTATGCAGTCTTCTTCTTTTCGTTTTAACAAGAGGAATTTCTTCCTCTTGATTTATGGGCTTCATCCACCATATTTATCTTCTTTTGTCAGAATCGGCTTTGCGAGGCACAACTAATCATTTTTTCTTTACGACCGGAGAAGGTGCAGATGTAACCTTCTCGGTCTCGGCTGCATGGGCAGGTGCTTCTTCTGTCTCGACTGTAGGGGCAGGAGCTTGGGTGGATTTGGCTGCTGGGGCAGGTGTTTTCTTAGGACTGGCTGCAGGGACAAGAGCTTTCTTGGCTGCAGGGGTAGGTGCTGGTTTAGATGCAACAACTCTCTTCTTCTGAGTCGGCTTAGGAGAAGGAGTTGGAACGGTTGCAACAGTACCTTCTGGAACAGGATCAACTGATTCACTTTCGCTGGTGTCCGCTTTTCGTGCATGCGCTTGCCTCTGAGCACCAGAAAGACTATCCTTGAACATCTTCTTGTTGACATGGAAAGGCTTTCCATGCCTCAAGGCAATCCCCTTCACCTCCATAAGATGGCCAATCACCAGGACATATCCCAACGAGACTCCGAATAGACCACCATCAGTAATGGTCTTGTTGAGTACGTTCTGGCAAATACGGCTGAAAACAAACTCAACCTAGTTAACTTTCTTCTCCTCCAATATCGCAACCACAACGGTCAGCTTGGTTCGAGACAGCTAATTAAAGCTGCCGAACTTCATATCAACGCATTTGGACATGATGTCCATCAACTTGTGGTAATCTTCTTTGATCATGGCCTTCATGGTTGTGTAAACAGCCTTCGCAGCTGACTCAGGCTTGGCAATCTCTTTCCAAGCAGCAACTAAGTTTACATCTTTCTCAGTAATTTCCTTCAATGCCTCTGAAGGCAGTTTGTAGTACTCAACTAGGTCCGCAGTAGTGATTTTGATGTCCTTGCTGTGGACAGAAGAGCGAATCCCCCCATCATGAACTTCCACGTTCACATAAAACATGGCAACTTCCTCGGAGTAGGTATGAGAGTACTCCATCGTAAGAACGTCCTTCAGACCGAACTTCTCTATTTTCTCAGCTATCTTCTTAAACATGGCCTTATTAATTTCCTGTTTCAGCATTCCCTCATAGTCTACTGTTGATACAAAATTGATCTTCTCGGACATCTTAACAAAGTCGCATGAGGAATCCATTTTCTTAGAAAATAACCGGTAGATTAAACGAAAAATCTTGCTTTGAGAACTAGGGTTTTAGAACTTTGCAGAGAGAAAATTATCTTTGCTTGCTGAAGACGAGAGTGTTTGTGAGGAGAAAGAAAATAGATTTTTGGTTTTTAAGGGACGTGAGAGGACAATTTTTAGAATTTGAAAAGCTTGATCAAAATCAACTGTCAAGATTTAACCTTTAAAACCGCATTAATTTTCCCACATTAAATGCAACAGTATTTATATCCAATCATAGGCTAAACGTGTGCATCTTTTGTTCTGACATCATTATTACGCTGACGTTATCCCCAAAAACATTCCCGCTCATAGAAAATGACTACGTTTTGTCACTTAGCTAATAAATAACTCAAATATCATCCAAAAGCGACTTAACTCTGCTTCTCTCTTCACATATGATCATTTATCCGTCAGCAAACTCGATACAACTGATTTCTCATCTTGGCTGTTACACTTGGCTGGAAAATGAAACTTTCTGATTTTGATTTCTCTCTTCTTGGTCTCTGTTGATTGAGTCTCCCGATCTCCTAACTCAGCTCAATTAATCCTAGCTCATTCTTTAGCTCTTCAAATCTTGATTCACATAGAGGTTTAGTGAATATATCAACTAACTGCTTATCAGTTGAGATGTATTCCAAGTTGATGACTTTCTTTTCAATATGATCTCTTACAAATTGATATCTGACATCAATGTGTTTTGTTCTTGAGTGCAATACTAGATTCTGAGTAATTGCAATAACACTAGTATTATAACACATAATTGGAATTTCATTTTCTTCAATATCATAGTCTCTCAGTTGTTGTCTCATCCATAGAACTTGGGCACAACAGCAGCCCGCATCTATGTACTCTGCTTCAACCATGGATGTAGCTATTGAATTTTGTTTCTTGCTGAACCAAGAAACCAGTCTATTCTATGCATTTGACAAGTACCTGAAGTACTCTTCCTGTCCACTCTACATCCATCATAGTTTGAGTCTGAGTAGCCTACTAGCTTGAATCCTCCATCCTTTGGATACCATAAGCCAACTTCTTGGCATCCCTTCAAATACCTTAGGATTCTCTTAGCTGTAGTCATGTGACTCTGTTTTGGTGCTAATTGAAATCTAGCATATACACCTACATCAAAGGTGATGTCTGGTCTTCTTGCTGTTAAATAGAGCAATGATCCAATGAGGGCTCTATATCTAGTTTGATCAACAACTTTTCCATCTGCATCCATATCCATCTTAATTGAAGTGTTCATTGGAATCTTCACTGGTTCTTATGCCATCTCTAACATCTCCAATGATTAATTCAGGTGGATGGTCTCTCAGCCATCTCACATCTGGTTGGAGTAAGTCTGCTGGACACAGCCGTCTTGCAGCTAAGTTGTCTTAAACCGATTCATCATCTTCATTCAGCTGCAGACCTTCCAGCTGTCTTTGAGATTCAGCTATCTCATCTTCTTCAGGGCTGAGTGCTCTCAATCCGCGTCAACATAGGGACTCTTCTGCATAGTTGGCCGATTTTGCTTCTAATCTAACTCATCTATGTCTTCTCCATTTACATTTGGCTCATCAAAAACCACATGCATAGACTCTTCTGTGACCATAGTCCTCTTGTTTAGAACTCTATAGGCTTACTCTCAGCTGAGTATCCCAAAAAGATACCTTCATCAGCTTTAGCATCAAAAGCTTTCAAATTGTCTTTGCCATTGTTGTGGATGAAGCACTTACATCCAAATATCTTGAAGTATCCATGTAGGTCCCAAGGGGTATGGTGTAAGGTTTAGAAGGGGGGTTGAATAAACCTTACCAAATTTTTACTTTTTAGTCCTTTTAAAATATTCAACAAAGTTGACTCAAATCAGCTGGGTCCTTGGGGGACAGCTAGGTTAGCTTTCTTCAACAAAGTTACCTACTCAACATACTCGACTGAGCTGTTGATAGTATAACTCAGATGCGTCAGCTAACACTTAACTTTTTAGTTGATTTGATTTTATACAGCAGACGACTTAACACCCTTTGTTAATTTTAAGCACGTTTTTAACACTTGTTTTTAGCACTTGTTATTATCAGTGGGATAGCAATATAACTTATCAGCACATATAAAAATAAAAGCAAGAAAGTAATTACTAAAAGTAAATGACACAAGTAAATTTATAGTGGTTCGAGGATGGGGTAATTCCTCTAATCCACTCTTCTCCAACTCCTGGAGGAATCCACTAAGTAACAGATCAAGTTACAATGTAACTCTCAGTGTGGAGACAACCTTGATCACACAGCTGGCTTCTCCTGTGACTCAGCTTCTTCACAAGACAACTGCCTTGCTACTTCAGCTCCCTTCAAGCCTTTGGAATTGATCACATAGCCTTCCAAAATATTTGAAACTTCTAGTTTGACCTTGAACCTCACTACAACTCCTTCAACTTGGAGAGTAGACCCCTTTTTGTTCTTTAAACTTTTACTCTTCAATTGGTTGCAGTGATCTTTCCTTCAGAACGTGTGTTGGATTGAGTTCCTTCGAGTTTTAGGCTTGAGGAATGTCTTGATAAGCTTTGAGAATATTGCAGGTTATGCTTGCTTGAATATTGCTTGTAAGATCGATTTTCCAGGTAACCTTTTCTCAAATGCTTCCTCAGCCTTTTATAGTGTTCATTTGAAAATTTGCCCGTTGAAGAGAGATGTTATTTTCAAATGACACTTCTTGTTCGTTGGCTAGTATTTTCTTGGTCTGCAGAGATGTGATGTTGACCCTTCCTCGTATTAAATGAGTCTGCAGCTTTACAGGGTTTGACACATGCTCCAGGGTTTCCCATTGGTCTATTTCTTTTGCATATTTCTGGGCCAAACACTTTAAGACCTGGCATCTTGGACTTATTACCATATCAAGTATTATCATTTACTTCCTTCCAATGGATCAATGTCAGTTGTCTTGACTTGACTGCTGCCTTTAGCCCTTTGACTTGAGTCTGCTTCAATCATATGGGAATGACTCAACTGTCAATTCAAATGTTAGACTTGGCTTCTCACTGACTTGATTGACACTTTCACATCCTTCACACAACTGTTCCTCACCTGTATCTCCTTCAGTCGAGTCTTTGTCTTCCATCTTGGCCATACTCAGCTGAAACACAACAAAGTCTTCACTTTTTGTCTACAGTTGACTTCTTGCATTCTTTGACATAGCTGACTTCACTCAGCTCTTTCAGTCCTATCTATTACTAACATAGAAATACAAGGAAAATGGGGTGCCAACTTCTTAGTCTAAGTTTTACATGGTATCATCAAAATATAATAAATAAATTTCCTAACAATTTTCCCCTTTTTGATGATGTCAAAATTTAAATAAAAAAAACAGCAAACACAAGTAGTGCAGTAACAAAGAATGTATGCTTTGAATATGTCAATTTTATTGATCATAGCATTCTTGTCCTTTACAAAGTTGTTTACAATAATATACTCTATACATACATTGAAATACGACATGTATTAGAGAAAAATTACAATGAAGGTATCAGAGCTAACATCTAACTTACAAAATACTTACAATTGTGTATTTACAGTAAAGTAAAATACATAAAGGGGTTGCAGCTGTCTTCAACGCCTTGGCTGCCTTTTTTTTCTCTCTTCATCTTCAGCTCTCATTCTGTCCTCATCTGCTCTTTTCTTTTTCTCTTCTTCTTCATCTCTCTTCTTCTTCTCATAGGCATGCCTTGCAGCAGGGTCATCCCTACACTGCCTTTCCTCCCATTCTCGCATGGCCCTTTCATTCTCGGCTTCTTGTCTCCTCACAGCTTCTTCATTCTTGCGCTAGACTTCCAAATTTGCAAGATGATCATATCCATCCCAGTAAGTGATCTCTTTCTTCTGTGGATCAATATACTTGATGTCTTGTGGATTTGGCTGGGGTCGAGAGCCTCTGCCTCTTCCACTACCACATGATCTTCCCCTTCTTTTTCCCAACTCAGCTCCTCCTCTGGGAGTGTAATGTACTGGAGCTTTGGCTTTTCCAGCGGAGTGACTGCTGGAACTCTGCTGCACATCAGCTAAGTACAAACATCGAGACCTTTCTCCCAGTACATGTCCCAGGCTTGCGGTAGAGTTATATCTCTGAAGTAGCCTTTCTGGCCTCAGACACAACATCAAGCATAGCAATGTCTCTTGGGGGCTTGATCGCAGGGAAATCCTTTCCTGCTGGAGGACCATCATATTGCTTCCTTATGTTCTGAATCCGCGCAGAATGCTTCTCAACCACCTTTTTGAACTTAACTTCAATGGCTTTCCTTGATTCTTTAACTGCCATCTCAGCTTTTTGTTCCATTGACAGCTCTTTTGGTAGCTTGCTGAAAAGTAAAGCTGTTATTTCTCCCTGCTGAGGAGTCTGGGCAAGCATAAGCTTCAAAGGGGGGTTTTTCGAGCTTCCTTCCCCCTTAGCTGGTACTTTCTTCTTTTCCACCTTATGACTCCCTTTCCCTTCCTTCAGTTCCTTCAAGGCCTCATCTTTTCCCTTTTTGGCATCATCACCAAAAGATAGGGTTAGGCCAGGGAACAATCTACTGAGAATGAAGTCAAGTCAACTGTTTGTAGAGTTTTGCTTGTCTTCTAGCTTTAGAGTAGGCTGTTCTGAATTCTGAACGCGTAGCCTTTTACTCAGCTGCCATTAATTTCATTTCTGTCTGGAGAACACTGCACTGCTGGTTCATGTTGGGCTCCAGTCTTGCAATCTTGCTCTTGTGTTGCAGCTTAAGTAACTCCATACCCGACTTGTGGGATTATTCAATTCTCACCATATACTCATTCTGACTTTGCTGATACTGTACATTATCCACACTCCAGACTAGGAACTCTGCAAAGAGTGACTTGAAGTAACGGACTTGCTCTAATCTCAAAGTAGTTGTTTGTGTAGCCCATTCTCTAATTCGTAGAACAACACCTCGAATGTCCCGCTGATATTTGCATCACAGTTGTCCAGCCTTAGATCTAATGATGCTAAGCCATCTTCTATTTTCTCAATTTCTTCGCAAATGGCTTTGAATGCCTTCCGGAAGTCGGCTGTAGAAGCAGACTCTTCCTCAGGCCAAACAACATCGAAGTCGAAACCTATAGGCACTATTGTGGAATCAGCTGGAACAACAGACTCTACTTCCACAGTGTATTTGGCTTGTTCTCTAGCAGACTCGACATCCAGAGGTGGCAACTCGGCATCAATGTGGAATATTTATTCAAACATGTTGTCCGGGTAGATAGGGATTCCTATAGGTCCAACTTGTGGAGCCTTTCCCTTCTCCTTCCGTAGTTCCTCACTCTGTTTACCTCACCAACCAAATTTAGTTGGCATTGAGAGCAGCATTTGTGTTAGCCTCTTGTTGAGTGATTAGTCTCTGCTTGAGAAGCTATGGTGGCTTGCTCACTGATCGATTTCCGGCTTGAGCAGCTTGTTTTGGTCCTTTCGGTGGATCGACCTCAAGCGTTAACGCTTCATCGGTATCAATTTGCTTTTTCTTTTAAGTAGACTAGTCCTCACTTTGTTTTATCAAGATCATCGAGTGTGATGTAGCCATTGGGGTTGGCTCATCATTGATTACGAACCTCATCGGACCTATTTTATTACTGACAGTACTCCGAGAGTCTTGAGCATCCTCAGCCTTATCCTTGGCAGATTCATCAATGGGTGTGGACCCGGCTTCATTGTCGGATTCCAGAAATTTTGTGTCAATGTTTTCCTAGGAATCACTGAGAGCGCTGATTTTGTCTTCTTCATCAGCCGTCTGTACATGAGGAATTTGCTCTTTCTCAGCTTCTTTACCTCAGGAAGTCTCAACCTCCTTTAGGCCTTCAATACCCTCAGCAGTCTCAACCGTTGTAGGACCTTCAACATACATATGTTCAGTCTCAACTGCAGTAGGGTCTTGGACAGTTCTCCCCACAACAAACTCATCTGCTTTAGGGTCTTCAGTAGCATCCATTGGAGTCTCAACTCCTAGGATTGCACTTTTAGGACCAGGAGTCTCAACTCCCATGGTCTCCATTCCATCCTTTGCCTTAGCTACATCAACAACGTCATCGGCCTTCAGTGCAGAAGAAGTTTCAGCTGGGACAATCTCAACCATCCGAGATTCTTTAACTTCAGTCTACTGCACCATTGATTTCTCACCTTTGCCTCCTTTCTCCATAGTTTGGTCTCCCACAACGTCCTCCGATCTAGCTGTGGTGGAGAGAGCTTCCCCCTCAGCTGGCACACTAGCTAAGTTAGATGTTGTGGGGTTTCTCTGCTCCTGAGACTCGGTAGTTTTTCCCTCTGAGTGAACTGCCATGGGGGCAGGTGTCTCAACACCTTAAGGAGTTGGCTTGGCTAGGGTGCCCGCTACATCTCATTCCCTAGCTTCATCGCCATTCCCATGAGAGCCATTCTCTGAATGTACGGGGATGTGGTGGCAGCAATGTCAGCGGCTATCTTCTGCTCCACATCCAAAGGGTTAGATTGAGGAGAGATTTGAGAAGACTCTCCTGGACCCTCTTGCAAGTGTAGGTCGTTCATGGCTTTTGATTCCTGGGTGGCTTGTTTGAATTCAGACTTCTCGGCTGGTACAACATGATCAATCTCCTCCACGTCACTGCTATCAGTCGAGTCTATGTGATGCTCATGACTACGCCGGTGAACATGCACATTTTTGACTTTTCAGTGGCTTTGGCCTTCTCCAAGGCCTTTTCCTTCTCATCTTCCTTGATGGAACGGAGGGCTTCCATACAAAAATCTTCATTGAGAGCAAAGTGGACTGAGATGTTCCCCAGGAAGCTCAAGAGCTCCTTCTCTTCTTCAATATACCCTGGGTGCTCAAATTGCTATCGAGAGTAGTCTAGCTTCCAATTTTTCTAGTCCCTTAGTCTCTGCTGAATGTCAGTATAAACATGAGATAACATAATAATGTCGTCATCATCTCCTTCTTCCTGAATCGTGGCCAGTGGAGCATTCTCTTCCTCAGGTTCATTTGTATCAGTCTGAGGGGAGTGGATAGCTCTTTCTTCGGGCAACTTGGTTGTATCAGCTCCTTGTTTTTCCATAGCTGTCTCTTAGCGGATGGATCTTCTACAATCTGCTGATCAACATCAGCAGTCTTCGGGGCATCCTTGGTGGCTACATCTCCATCATTCTTCTCTTTTGACTGCTCTTCTTGAATGTCAACAGTCTCTTCAGGCTTCTCTTGCTGAGTGGCAGACTCAGCATTTCCAAGTTCAGACTTCTTATAAAGTCTTCTTCTCTTGGTCTTGACAAGAGGAACAACATCCTCTTCAGCTACTTCTTCGGTGGCTTCTGGCTCCACCATCTTTATCTTCTTCGCAACAGCTGGCTTGCGGGGCACAACTGTGTGCTTTTTCTTCACAATCGGAGAAGGTGTATATGTATCCTTCTCGGTCTCGGCTGCTAGGGCAAGTACATCGACTCATTCATTCTTTGGGCGGTGCTTGTGGCTCATGGGGGCATGAGCCTTTTTGGACTTGGTTGTAGGGCGGAGTGCTTGTTTAGTTTCCACTGCTCTTTTCTTTGGAATAGGCTTGGGGATAGAGCTGAGCGGTTGCGGTTGTGTCTTCAAGGTCAGGTCACCGATTAACCTCACTCGTGTCAGCTTTCCTTGCATGCGCCTTCCTCTGAGCTCCAGAAAGGTTTTCCTTGAACATCTTTTTGCTCACATGGAATGGATTTCTATGGAACATGGCAATCCCTTTCACTTCCATCAAATGGCTAATCACTAGGCCATACCCTAACGAGCATCCAAAGGTTCCATCCTCCTTGATGGTCATGTTGATCATATTTCGGCAGATTCGGCTGAAAAAAAACTTAGCCCAATTGACCTTCTTTTTCTCTAAGATTGCAACCATCACCATCAGCTTAGTCCAGGACAGTTGGTTAAATCTTCCGAACTTCATATCAATACATTTGGACACGATGTCCATCAACTTATGGTAGTCATCTTTGATCAACTCCTTATTGGTTGTATAGATAGCCTTCGCAGCTGACTCAGGCTTAGCTATCTCTTTCCAAGCCGCAACAATGTTGACATCTTTCTCGGTGATCTCTTTCAGCCCATCAGTAGGCAACTTGCAATGTTCAACAAGGTCTGCAATAGTGATCTTGATAGCCTTGTTATGAACAGATGAGCGAATCTCATCATCATGCACTTCCGCGTTGACATAGAACATCACAACCTCCTCTAGATACGTGTGAGAGAACTCCATGGTGAGAAAGTCCTTCAGAGCAGACTTCTCGAGTTTCTCAGCGATTTTTATCACCAGGGCTTCATTACCTGCTTCAACATTCCCTTGAAGTCCACTATGGATCTGGAGTGGATCTTCTCAGATATCTTCACGAAATCATATGTAGCTTCCATTTTTGATGAAGATAAACTGTTAAAAAAGTGTAAAATCTCAATTTTGAAAAGTAGGGTTTTCTAACTTTCAAAGAGAGAATTCCTTGCTTGTTGAAGACGAGAGAGTTTTTGTGAGGAGAGAGAAAAATGTTTTTAGCTTATATCAGATTTGAAAGGACGGTTTTTGGAATTTGAAAAACTTGATCAAAATCGACGGTCAGGATTTAACCTTTGAAACTGCATTAATTTCCCCGCATCAAATGCAGCAGCATTTATATCCAATCATATGCTTAACTGTGCAGCTTTTGTTCTGACATCCATTATTACACTGACATCATCCTTAAAAACATTCCTGCTCGCAGTAAACGACTGCGTTTTGTCACTTAGCTCATAAATAACTCAACCATCATCCAAAAGTGACTTAACTCTGCTTCTCTCTTTTCATTAGATCACTTAGCTGTCAGCGAACTTGATACATCTGATTTCGCGTCTTGGTTGTTTCACTTGGCTGAAACGTGAGACTTGCTCATTTTTCACTCTCTCTTCTTTTAACTCTTCTGACTGAGTCTTCTGAGTGTCCTAACTCAGCTCAATTAAACCTATCTCATTCTTAAGCTCTTAAAATCTCGATTCACATAAGGACTTTGTGAAAATATCAGCTAACTGCTTATCAGTTGAGATGTATTCCAAAGTGATGTCTTTCTTTTTAACATGATCTCTTATAAAATGATATCTGACATCAATGTGCTTTATTCATGAGTGCAACACTGGATTCTGAGTGATTGCAATAGCACTAGTGTTATCCGACATAATTGGAATCTCTCTTTCTTCTATATCATAGTCTCCCAGCTGTTGTATCATTTAGCGAACTTGGGCACAACAGTTGCCCGCAACTATGTACTCTGCTTCAGCTGTGGTTGTAGCTATTGAATTTTGTTTCTTGCTGAACCAAGAAACCAATCTGTTTCCAAGCATTTGACATGTACCTGATGTACTCTTCTAGTCCGTTCTACATCCAGCATAGTCTGAGCCTGAGTAACCTACCAGCTTGAATCCTCCTTCCTTTGGATACCATAAGCCAACTTCTTGGCATCCCTTCAAATACCTTAGGATTCTCTTAGCTGCAGTCATGTGACTCTCTTTTGGTGAAGATTGAAATCTGGCACATACACCTACATCAAAGGTGATGTCTAGCCTACTTACTGTTAAATAGACCATAGATCCAATGAGGGCTCTATATCTAGTTTGATCAATAACTTTGCCATCTGCATCCATATCCATCTTGACTGATGTATTCATGGGAATCTTTACTGAGGACTTCTCTTCCATACCAAATTTCTTCAATAAATCTCTGGTATACTTGGTTTGACTTATGAAGGTTCCATCCTTCAATTACTTGACTTGAAGTCCTAAGAAGAAAGTCAGCTCTCCCATCATGCTCATCTCAAATTTTCCTTGCATAAGGTTTGAGAACTTGTCACACAGCTCTTTGTTTGTGGATCCAAAGATGATATCATCCACATATATTTGAAGAAGCAGTATACTCTATCCATCTTGAATCCTGAAGAGTGTTCTGTCAACTTTGCCTTTGGTGAATCCATTGTCTATTAGAAACTTGGACAATGTATCATACCATGCTCCTGTTGCTTGTTTCAATCCATAAAATGCCTTTTGAGGTTGTAGACTTTATCTCCAATAGTTTTCTGCTCAAAACCTGGAGGTTGTTCAACATAGACTTCTTCTTCTAACAGTTCCTTCAAAAATGCACTTTTTACATCCATTTGATATATACAGTGAAGTTCTTATCTGCAGCATAAGAAAGAGAATCCTTATTTCTTCCAATCTGGCAACAAGAGCAAATGATTCATCAAAATCTATGCCTTCTTCTTGACAATACCCTTTGGCTACCAATCTTTCTTTGTTTCTGACAACAGATCCTTCATCATTCATCTTATTTCTAAATACCCACTTAGTACCAATAACATTTTGGTGGGTTGACCTTTGAACTAATTCTCATACTTTGTTTCTGTCAAACTGATTCATATCTTCTTGCATGGCCTGAATCTAATGTGTGTCTTCTAATGCTTGAGACACATCTTTAGGCTCTATTTGGGAAATAAAACAAGTGAACATTGCTTCATTATTTTATTCCCTATCATATGTCTGGAATAGCCACTATGCATGTACCAAGTTCCTTGGTACTCAGCTGTTCTTTAAACCTGCAATCAAGGAAATCAGTTTTTAGGTACCCATACTTGTCTGGGTCCTGGGGGGTTAGTGCTATAAGATGTTCCAACCAACTTATAGCCAGATGATCTGACTCTAAGAGGTTGCCATCTATGAGTACCATAATCATAATGCACATTAGCAAATTGCTTGGGGGTTTTAGGATCATACAACTGTCTCTTTTGTCTATATGCCTGTGTGTTTGTTTTAGCAACTGCTTTCTTGGGACAGTTGTGGAATTTCTGAGTGTTGTGGTGCATATGTGTGCTGATAATAACTCTTTTTCCTTGGGAATGACCTTTGCTGAGGTTGAGGACTTTGCCATTTAGGTTGTATCCCATAGGTCTTTGCTGATATTTCACATGATTATTCCAATCATCTTGGGTTGGATAGTTTCTACCATTCCCATCATATGTATTTCTTTGATGAAATCTATTGGGCTTTTGGTAGCTCTGTTTGGCTTTTACAGAGTATTTTCTATTAGGAGTCTGCTGATGGACTTGTCTGGATTTCTTCTCAGCTGTCCTCTCAGCATACTCTACTGGCTTCTTTTCTTTACCTTTATATCCAAGGCCAATATGATTGCAATTGTATTTTGGTGTGGTTGTTGGTGCAACATATGGTGTTCTGAACTTTTGGATTCCCACATCGCTTGAGGATCCTTTCTCTAAAATCACTATGGTAGGTTGACCATGCACAAAGGAATTGAATCATATCCTGTCTTAGCTCCACACCATTTTTTGACTCATAATAAGTTCATCCAATGATTTGGATGCTTTTGTAAATTAGGCAATCACATTTTTAAAATCGTTTTCTCTTTTCTCAGTAGCAGCTAACTCTGCTATGATCTTGGCATTTTCAGTCTTTAACTTAGTGTTCTCATCAGCTATGTGACTCAGAGTACTCAGCTCTTTAGTCAGCTGTGAGTTTTGGTTTTTAAGCTGGCTGTTTTCCTCATTCAAAAGTATGTGTGAGGTTTTAATGTGCTCAAAATCTTTCATCATTTTGCTTAATGAATCATAAAGATTTGTGGGTGATGAAGTGTGTGTATCACAGTTACTATCACTTGAATCAGAATGAGATGAGTTAGAATGCACCTCATCTTCTTGATCTTGTTCTTTAGCAATGAGGCGAGCAAAGCCTCTTCCTCGATATCACTTGAATAGTCGGCCCCTTGCTCACGTCCGAGTCTCACTGGCTCTTTACACTTGGGTGGCTCAACATCTCAAAGACCAACATAACTTTCTTTTTTTTTTGTCTTCTTTCCTCAAGACTCTTCTTTCTTCCTCATTTCTCGTATTTGTTGACTGGTGGATAGGAACAGTCAACATCAAAGTGTCCTGGTTGTCTGCTATTCCAACACAGGTTTCAGCTCTCTGATCAGCTCTCTCGGCTCTCTGATTTTGAGCTCTTTCATGTTAAGCTCTCTTGGGAGACCTGTCCTCCCTTGCTTTGGAAGGTGCTGAATGTCTCCGGAGGTCTCATCCATGTTTCTTTTATTGTTCTTGTTAAAGAACTTGTTGAATCTCTTTACCATGAGGGCAATTTTCTCCTGGTCAACGGTCTTCTTTGGCTCAGCTTTCTGATGTGTGTAAAATATACGTGCATTTTGGGGCTTAAAATGATATATATTTAATGCATTTGCACGCATATTTACTATGTTTTTACTTGGTTTCCATAAAAGGGCATGATACTGCGTGATCCGACCCAACTTAGGTAGAGACATGTCTACTAAGGGTAGGTCTGTCTTTGGCCGGATCTTACCAAGGAAAATAAAAGCTCAAGTAACTCGACCTACCATCTTTGGGGACCAAAATTACTCCTGAAGGTCCTGCAAGGATGGGGAGGCATGTGTAGGGGTAGACCTGCAACTGCATTTAATGGTTGGTACGGTTAAGAATGACATAAAGGAGAGAGTAACTGTGAAATGATAGGTAGATGGTGGCATTTATGACTAATGATAAGACATAAATGAGGGAGGCAGCTCAACCGAGGAGGAGCATTTAATGCGAAGGATATTCCCTGCCAAGAAGTAAGTATGCTCAAGGGGAGACCTGCCAGAAGTGACCCTTAGGGAAGGGAGACCTATCAGGGAAAAAACTTTTCACACTGAGGGAAAAGACTAATCAAGGGCCAATCACTGGGCGACACGTGGAGCTCCCTAGAGGGAGAAAGGGCCCAAATTCAGGTATAAAAGGGGCATTCTTATGCCAAGAGAAGTTTGACTTCAGATCATATATTCATTCCTATAGTTATACACTTTAAATACTCTTCAATATTCCTCTCTTCCATCGCCTGACTTTAGCATCCGAGTGCCGACGCCGGAGACTCCACCAGTTTAGGCTTTGCAGGTGCAGCGAGGAGCGGAAGTTGGAGCCTTGATAGTCTAGCTCATCCAGGATAGATCAAGTGGTGCCATTTGTGGGAACTTTCTGAGTTTGAGACGTGAGTATGAGTGGATCATGAACGCCTGGTATCTCGGGGGGCACGCCGGAAGGGTCATTCCTTAATACTCCTCGTGTGACCCCGGGGTCTTTTGTAGACCAGTTGCCAAGGGTGAATTTGAATGAAAAATTTGCAGGGGAAACCTTGCATTTCACGAGAGGACAGTTGGCTAATTTGATTTCCAGTGCGGTGTCGGAGGCGAGGGCATAAGAGCACACGCCGGGTCGCCCTTTGACAAAACCTCTCGATCATCCGGAGGGGATGATCCAGCAGGGGGAAGAGGCCTTGAAAGAAGGTAGAATGGCGGAGAAGTGGGAGGAAATGCTCAAGGAGGTGAGTGAGCTGAAGCAGAGAGTATCGGGAAAGGAGGTGGTTAGGAGGGGAATCCCTTTCAGGGCCTCGGTGATGGCAGATGAATTGCCAGCCAATTTCTGCTCTTTAACCTACGAATATGATGCGACTACCGACCCTTGGGAACACCTGTGTAGGTTTGAAAATTCGGCCTTGCTGCATAGGTACTCGGATGGGGTGAAATGTCTGGTATTTCTTACCACATTATCCTAGTCCGCCCAACAGTGGTTCAGTCAACTGCTGGCGCATTCTATAACACCCTTTGGAGAGTTTAGCTCGGCTTTTCTTCATCAGTTTGCTAGCTCAAGGAAACACCAAAAGACATTGCTAACACTTTTTAGGGTAAAACAATCAGAAGGCGAGCCCCTAAGGGATTATGTCAAAAAGTATATGGTAGCGGCATTGGA
This sequence comes from Rehmannia glutinosa, assembly GCA_016081115.2. Lineage (NCBI taxonomy): Eukaryota > Viridiplantae > Streptophyta > Magnoliopsida > Lamiales > Orobanchaceae > Rehmannia > Rehmannia glutinosa. The sequence goes on along the minus strand of CM071926.1, from coordinate 97,491,427 downwards.
AGTGCCCTCCGCGAACCAGGAGATCTTGACCAGCGCGCTTACTCAGGGACTGAAGGAGGGAGATTTCTTTAGGTCTCTAGCCAAGAGACCAGCAAGGGATTTCAGTGACGTATTATCCAGGGCGGAGAAGTACGTTAATTTGGAGGAAGCCCAAAAAGGCAAGAAGGAAGAGCTCAGGGACAAGAGGAAGGAAAGGGTGGAGGTGCACCGTGATGTGGCGCCCAAGAGGTCTCGGGAGCAGGAGAGAAGGACAGGACTGGTGCCCCGATTAGGTGAACCTCAGTCGTATACCCCTCTCATGGCTTCAAGGTCATGAGTTTTGATGGCAATAGCTGGAAATAAAGACCTGAAATGGCCCGCGAACTATTCTACGGTGCCCTCTCGGCCTAAATCAAAGTTCTTCTGTGAGTTCCATAATAATTTTGGGCATACCACGGAAGAATGCCGGCATTTGAAGGAAGAGATCGAAAGCATGGTTAAGAAAGGATGGTTGGATGGGTGGGTTAAGATGGATCAGGGGCAAGCTAGTAATGCGGGGGCGAACAGAATCACCACCCCCGGCTAAGGGGGGAGGCAGGGGAAACGCTGGAGCCGGCAAGAAGGACCACCCTCTGTGGGGAACGATAAACATGATAGCTGGAGGACCAACTGATGGTGATTCCAATAGGGCTTGGAAGGCGCATGCTAGAGGAGAGATCGACCCATCATGGAAGTAGGAGCAGTGCGGGAGCCCGTTGTTTCATTCGGAGCGGAGGATCAGAGGGGGATATCCCCATTGCATAATGATGCCTTGGTCATTACTGCAACCATAGCTAATTTTGAAGTAGCCCGCATCATGGTGAATACGGGTAGCTTAGTCAACTTGTTGTTCTGTGAGGCCTACTTAAGGATGGGGGTGGAGATGGAGGTGAAACCTATGGAGACAACCCTATTCGGCTTCGGGGGAGGAGTAATGGAGCCCATCGGACAGGTGATCCTACCGGTCACCATAGGGAGCAGCCGCGTCGTAAGACGCGAATGGTTAGTTTCCTCATAGTCGATTCATTCTCTACCTATAATGTCATTATTGGTAGACCTGCTTCAAATGCGTTCCAAGCTGTCGTTTCTACATTCCATATGAAATTACAATTCGTCATGGAAGATGGTGTGGGGGAAGTATTGGTGGACCAGCAGGTGGCCAGAAAGTGCTATGTGGAAGCAATAAAGAAGGGAGAACAGAAGAAATCTAAGCGGAAGGAAGTGGAAAGCAAAAGGGAGACTAACCCACTTAAAATGACAAAAAGGAAAGAAAAAGAAGAACCTGACATGATTAGTGTGAAGCCGCAGGAAGAGCTGATGAGCGTAGAACAGGTGGTAGGGGATCCTACTAAAGTGACTCGGATAGGGACGCAGTTGGGATCCGAGCTGGTGGCGGCAATCACATCTTTCTTAAGGGAGAATCTCGATGTGTTTTCCTGGAGTGCAGAGGACTTGGGGGGAGTAGACCCGGAGCAGGTAATGCACCACTTAAATGTAGATCCGGAGAGAAGGCCAGTTAAGCAGAAAAAGAGACCCTTCGGATGTGATAAGGATAAGATCATACATGAAGAGGTGGATAAGCTGCTTAGGGCAGGCCTTATCAGGGAGATCTAGTTCCCCAAGTGGCTATCTAAATGCGGTGCTGGTACCTAAGGGAGATAATACGCGGATGTGCATCGATTTTCATGACCTTAACAAAGCCTGCCCAAAAGACCATTACCCCCTGCCCCGGATAGATCAGTTGGTGGATTCAACAGTGGATATGAGCTCTTAAGCATGATGGATGCATATCAAGGATATCACCAGATACGCCTTGCGGGGAGGACCAGAAGAAGGTGAGCTTCATTACCTCATCTGGCACATATTGTTATGTGGTCATGCCCTTTGGCTTAAAGAACACGGGAGCTACTTACCAGAGGCTGATGGATCGGATGTTCAGAAACAAGTTGGGTAGAAACATGGAGGTTTATGTGGACGACATGCTGGTGAAAAGTAGGTCAGCCACGATGCATGTGGCAGATCTGGCGGAGACATTCACAGTTTTAAGAAATTTTAGGATAAAGCTGAATCCTGCTAAGTGCTCTTTTGGGGTCCGATCTGGAAGGTTTTTGGGATATATGGTGACCGAGCGAGGGATAGAGGTGAATCCAGAAAAATTTAAAGCAGTGATCGACATGGCTTCTCCCACTAGTATCAATGAAGTACAGTAGCTCATGGGTCGAATAGCAGCGCTGACTAGATTTATCTCCAAGTCGACAGAGAAAAGTTTCCCATTCTTCAAGGTATTGAGGGAGGTGAACAAGTTCAAGTGGTAGGGGGAATGTGAAAGAGCTTTTAGTGAGTTGAAAGCATTCTTGTCTAAATTGCCCCTACTAACCAAACCAATCCCAAGGAAGGACCTTTACCTTTACCTTTCGGTAGGGGACAATGCGGTGAGTTCGATGTTGTTAAGGAAAGAGCAGGGTAAGCAGATGCCCATTTATTATGTCAGCGAGCTACTACAGGGGGCATAATTGAAATACTCCGAGGTCGAGAAAGGAGGGATGGCATTGGTAGTAGTTGCGAGAAAGCTTAGGTCGTATTTCCTTTCGCACAAAGTAGTGGTTCTCACAAACTGCAGATAGGGCGAATAATGGACAAGCCTGAAATGTCGGGTAGAATGATTAAATGGGCTATTGAGATGGGAGAGTTCAACATGGAATATCATCCCCGAACAGCAGTAAACGCGCAAGCGCTAGCAGATTTCTTGCAAGAAATGATGCACCTTGAGGCCGAACTCGAGGCGTGGCTCTTGCATGTAGATGGATCTTCTTCAACAACCGGGTGTGGGGCTGGCATAGTGCTAACCAACCCAAAAGGGGAAGATCTGGAGGTAGCAGTAAGGTTTGGGTTCAGGGCCTCCAATAATGAAGCTGAATACGAGGCGCTGGTAAGGGGAATGCACATGGCCGTGAACCTAGGGGTCAAGTCCTTGAGGGCCTACTCCGATTCAATGTTGGTCACACATCAGGTTAGTGGAGATTTCGAGGTAAGAGAAGAGAGAATGGGAAGATTTGTGAAGATAGTGGGAGAATTGGCCAAACAGTTCACTTTGTTTAAATTAGAGCAGATCCCTAGGGATGAAAATGTTAAGGTGGATCACTTATCCAAAATAGCCAGTTCGGCCATAGACTGCGGTACGAGAACGATTATTGTGTTGTCAGATAACACTTGCATCTTGGGACATGATGTTTTGGTCTTGAATGAAGGGGCCGATTGGAGAAACAACATATCCAATTATTTAACAAAGTCTATCATGCCTGAAGAGAAAAGAAAGGCATCTAGAATCCAAGCAAGAGCGTTGGGATACTGTTTAACTGGAGGGGTGTTGTATAAAAGAGCTCTCTCACAGCCGTTCCTGAGATGTCTGAGCAAAGAGGAATGAGCTTATGTTCTCCATGAGCCGCATGAAGGAGCTTTGGGTCTCATGGTGGGAGCAGGTTGTTGGCACAAAAGGCTAGAAGGACGGGATAATTCTGGCCAGGATTAAAAGAAGATGCGCAGAAGGTAGCAAAAACTTGTGAGAAATGTCAGAAGCATGGACCCTTTATCCATAAACCGGCTGAGTTGCTGGGAGTGATGAGCTCCCCGTGTCCTTTCGCGAAATGGGGCATCGACATTGTAGGGCCTTTTCCCATGACTTCAAGGCAGAGAAAGTTTCTAGTTGTAGCAGTGGACTATTTCAGTTAATGGGTAGAGGCGAAACCCTTGGTTAAATCACGGAAGACAACATAATGGATTTCATTTGGAACTTTATCGTGAGTCGGTATGGCTGGCCGAGAGATCTAGTTTCGGACAACGGAACGCAGTTTCAGGGCAAAAGAATTAGGAGTTGGTTGGTAGGGATGAAGGTTACACAACATTTCACATCTGTAGCACATCACCAGGCCAATGGGCAGGTGGAAGTTACGAACAAAACTTTGGTTAGCGGCCTGAAAGCTAGACTAGAACGAGCCGGACAAGGATGGGTGGATGAGCTACAATCTGTACTCTGGTTGTATCGGACTTCACCTAAGGAAGCCAAAGGAGAGACACCTTTTAGCCTGGTGTATGGAACAGAAGCTGTGATCCCAGTGGAAATAGGAATGGAAACACATCGAGTGCAGAATTACGAGGAAACCTATAACAACGAGCTGATGAGGGACGCTTTAGATGAATTGGAAGAGAAAAGAGAAAGGGCTAATCTGAGAATGGAAGTAAACCGGACATTGATGAAGTCAGCTTATAATAAACAGGTCAGGAAGCAGAATTTTCAAGTGGGGGATTTAGTGCTAAGGCGGGCGGACGCGTTAAAGAAGAGAGACAAGCTAGAGAGTAACTGGGAAGGATCTTACATGGTGGTGAAGGTCATAAGAGGAGGGCATATGAGCTGGAGGATTTGGAAGGGCATAAAGTGCGTAGGCCTTGGAATGTGTGTTATCTAAAGAAATTTCATGTTTAAGAATGTATCTACGAATGAAAATGTGAGGGCACGGGAGCCCGTGAGCGTTTCATTTTTGTTGTTCGTACCTTGTTGAAATTAAAAGGAAGGCGCATTTTTTGTTAACATTGTCCAGTTCATGTTTCAAATTCTCAGTAACTATTAAACCCTGGTCCGGGAGAGCTGAAGCTCGGTATCCCACAAGGTCTTAAGTTTCGAGCTGAACGTTCAACTTAAGTTTACCACCATTAAAAACCCTGGTCCGGGAGAGCTAAAGCTCGGAATCCCACCAGGTCTTAAGTTTCGAGCTGAACGTTCAACTTAAGTTTACCACCATTAAAAACCCTGGTCTGGGAGAGCTGAAGCTCGGAATCCCACCAGGTCTTAAGTTTCAAGTCAACATTCAATTTAAGTTTACCACCATTAAAAACCCTGGTCCAGAAGAGTTGAAGCTCGGAATCCCACCAGGTCTTAAGTTTCGAGTTGAACGCTCAACTTAAGTTTGCCACCATTAAAAATAGGGTCCGGGAGAGCTGAAGCTCGGATCCCACCAGGTCTTAAGTTTCAAGCTGAATGTTCAACTTAAGTTGACCGCCATTAAACCCTGGTCCGGGAGAGCTGAAGCTCGGAATCCCACCAGGTCTTAAGTTTTGAGCTGAACGTTCAACTTAAGTCTACCACCATTAAACCCTGGTCCGGGAGAGCTGAAGCTCGGAATCCCACCAGGTCTTAAGTTTCGAGCTGAACGTTCAACATAAGTTTACTACCATTAAACCTTGGTTTGGGACAGCTGAAGCTCTGAATAAGCCAGGTCTTAAGGTTCGAATGAGAGTATTCAAACCTAACCATTTTTTGATGTTTAAAAAATCCCTGGTGTGGAGAGCTGAAGCTCTGAATAAGCCAGGTCTTAAGGTTCAAATAAGAGTGTTCGACTTAACCATTTTTTGATGTATAAACAATCCCTCGTGTGGAGAGCTGAAGCTCTGAATAAGCTAGGTCTTAAGGTTCGAATAAGTGTATTGGACTTAACCATTTTTTGATGTTTAAAAAATCCCTGGTGTGGAGAGCTGAAGCTCTGAATAAGCCAGGTCTTAAGGTTCGAATAAGAGTATTCGAGTTAAGCATTTTTTGATGTTTAAAAAATCCCGAGTGTGGAGAGCAGAAGCTCTAAATAAGCCAGGTCTTAAGGTTTGAATAAGAGTATTCGACTTAACCATTTTCTAATGTTTAAAAAATCCATGGTGTGGAGAGCTGAAGCTCTGAATAAGCCAGGTCTTAATGTTCGAATAAGAGTATTCGATTTAACCATTTTTTGATGTTTAAAAAATCCCTGGTGTGGAGAGCTGAAGCTCTGAATAAGCCAGATCTTAAGGTTCGAATAAGAGTATTCAACTTAACCATTTTTTGATGTTTAAAAAATCCCTGGTGTGGAGAGCTGAAGCTCTGAATAAGCCAGGTCTTTTTGAATAAAAGTATTCGACTTAAACCATTTTTTGATGCTTAAAAAATCCCTGGTGTGCAGAGCTGAAGCTCTAAATAGGCCAAGTCTTACGGTTCGAATAAAAGTATTCGACTTAAGCATTTTTTGATGTTCGAAAAAAATATTTTGGTGTGGAGAGCTGAAGCTCTAAACAAACCAAAATAAGGGAGGGAATATCGCGTTAGAGATCATTCAAAAATAATAAAAGACGAGATAATTAGAGAAAGCTCGAATAAGGATCATAAATATAAAATATCCCAGCAGTTCGAATGCAAGCAAAACAGGGTTCAAACCTGATCAAGCAATCATGTCATAAATTACTTAATCAGGGGGGAGGGATAGTAGCTAAAAAGCAGAAAGATACAAACACATAAATGGCTGCGAAGAGCCATACAATTGTCCCAGAACAAAAAACAAGAACTTAAAACAAAGTTCATAAAGACAGGCAAGAGAAATAGGTAAAGTTTAATCAGGCAGTGCCCCCGACCAAAACAGTCGAGCCCCCAGAATGGAGGAACTACTCTTTAGCCTGGGCCCACTCAGCTCACCCATCAGCCCTCCCCTTAGCCATAGCCTCCCGAAGAGCTCTAAGTTTTTCCTCTTCATAACGACTGGCTTGAGCACGAGCCTGGTTCAGGGTCCTCTGGAGATCAGCTTCTAAAGAATCTATTCGGTCATTAAGGGTCATCAAACTATTCTCTAGAGTAGCATTCTGCGCCCAGAGTTCAAGTTCGGCCCTGGAGATCAGGCCACCCTTGACGCTTTTGACGAGATACCCCATATGAAGAACCATCTAGCAAGGAATAAGATAAAACAACGGTTAGAAAGGCAGCAAAAAAGGCGGAATCATAACTAAAAAGGTGTTAGTACCAAGAAAGGAGCACATACCTTAGAGGCCAAGCCAGCCATACGGATCAGTCGGGTCTCAAAGTTGGAAGACTCCAAAAGCTCTAAATCCTGGGAGTGACCAAATTTTGAATCCAGAGGGCACCCCTTTCGGGGTCATGCACCTTTAGCAAGGAGGGTGGCTTCGGAGAAGTAGCAGTGAGGTCCGGAGCGGTGGCTCGGGTTCAGCGAGTGGGGTGAGAGGCACCAACAACCGAACTAGCTAGCTGTTTGACCTTGCGAATGAGGTCAACAGGGGGCGAAGAGCTTTGGGAATGATGGCTAGGAGTCTCGGGGCAAGAGAATGCGGGGAGTTCAACCCGAGAAGGTCCTGTCAACGGAGGGGGACCTTGCCCCTCAGGGTGAATCGACTGATTGGCAGCCTTCTAGCACGGACGTGGGCAGCAATGCGTTCATTCATCATTTGACCTGCGAAAGGGGAACAAAAGCATATTAGAACAAATAAGGATTACAGAAAAAGGGAGAAGTACTAGCAAATACCTAAAGAGCAAGGCAAAGGAAGGGCCAGGGGGCTGAGTTGAAAATAGTGAAGCAAGGACCAAGTTTCGGTCAACAACTGGGCATGATAGGCATCGTAATTCAAGCGCCGAGCCAGAGCCTCCGAAAAGAAGGACAGCTTGGGCAGGGAACCCTGGTGGGGTAGTTCGTGATCCACTTGGTGGGGAAAGACCAAGGATCTGGAGCTGAAATAAAGAAGTATTTTTTTTTCCAAGCCTTGTTGGAATTAGGAATCCCATTTATGAATCTGGCAAAACCCCGGGAAGTGAAATAAAAGAAGCCAGGGAGGTTAGAGGGCTTGGCATGATAGAAGTCACACCAGAGCTGGGTAGTAGGTACCTCTCCCGCATAAGAAAGGATCATGAAGAAAGAAAGTAGCAAACAAATAGAATTAGGGACAATTTGGGACAGAGGGACACCGAACGATTTAGAAATATGGCACAGAAACTCGGGTACGGGAAACCTCAAACCGAACCCAGTTGTTCCACGAAAAGGTTATATATCCTCTAGGAGGATTGTAGGGCCTGTCTTGAGGACCAGGGAGCCGAAGACGGAAGGAAGAAGGAATGCAGGCATTGACTCGCAGGTTCTCTAGGCTGGTTTCAGACATAATGCTTTGGATATCGGGGTGAGCAAGGTGGGAACTAGAAGCCATAGGTTAAGGATTGGAACAGGAAATCGATGCTTGGTTAAGGCAGGAAGAATGGGGAAATAGAAGATAAGAAAGAGGAAGAAAAATTTTAAAACAAAAAGAGAAGAGAAGAGAAGGACTTACTTGAGCAACTGGCCATGGAAAGAGCTGTGTTGAAGAAGAGGAAGAAATGAGAACGCAACTGGAGGGGAGAAAGGTGAGGGCAGTTCCTCATTTTAAAGGGGGTAGGAATCTTAACCATTAAGGAGAAGATGAAGGGGGTTTGAAGAATGACCGTAGTATCAAGGGGTAAATCAATGGTTGTGGAGTGAAGATAAGAAGGTGATGAGACGGATGGGACACGCCATTATGAGCGCGAAGTACGAAACAATGGCTGAAATTCGAAATAAAACCACCTCGAAATTGCCGCCCAAAAAGGCTTTGGGAAAATAGTAGGCCTACTCTAGTGGACAAACTTGTCGCCTTAGTCCACATAGAGTAGGGGGAGTAGTTGATCCGGCCCAACTTAGGTATAGATAGGTCTACAAAGGGCAGATCTGTCTTAGGCCGGATCTTACCTAGGAATGTAAAAGCTCAAGTAACTCGACCTACCATCTTTGGGGACCAAGATTACTCCTGAAGGTCCTGCAAGGATGGGGAGGCATGTGTAGGGGTAGACCTGCAACTGCATTTAATGGCTGGTATGGTTGAGAATGACATAAAGGAGAGAGTAACAGTGAAATGATAGGTAGACGGAGGTATTTATGACTAATGATAAGACATAAATGCGGGAGGCAGCTCGACCGAGGAGGGGCATTTAATGCGAAGGACATTCCCTGACTTAGTAATTAATGCATATAGGAGGGGCGGGTCAAAGGATTGCTTGCCAAGAAGTAAATATGCTCACGGGGAGACCTGCCAAAAGTGACCCTTAGGGAAGGGAGACCTGTTAGGGAAGCAATTTTGCACACTGAGCGAAAAGACTAATCAACGGCCAATCACTGGGCGACACATGGAGCTCCCTGGGAGGGAGAAAGGGCCCAAATTCAGGTATAAAAGGGGCATTCTTATGCCAAGAAAAGGTTTGACTTCAGATCATATAGTCATTCCTATAATTATACACTTTAAATACTATTCAATATTCCTCTATTCCATCGCCTAACTTTAGCATCGGAGTGCCGACGCCGGAGACCCCTCCAGCTCATCTTGGATAGATCACTGCGTATTCTTGTAATTCTTGCAGGAAACAGAGATTAAAATGAAGAAATATCAGTTGGAATGCCCGGTTAAGATTGATGAATGCGAAGAGAACATCAAAACGACAAAAAAAGTGGACAAACACACTTCACACAGCCGGACCGTGTGGTGTCACATGGCCGTGTGGAAGTGCCGGTGTGAAATCACACAACCGTGTGAAGTTGGATAAAAACTGTAACGCCCCATTTATTTTTTAAAATTTGCATTTATAGCGTTACTAAAATTGTAAGAAAAATGCATATAATTTTTTTTTATTTAAATAAATAGATAAGTGAAAAGTTTAGCGGAAGCGATAATGAGGAAACCTTAAGTCTTACGAAATAAATATAGGGTATAAATTAAAAACTCAATCAAACACTTTGAATAAATGAAAAGAAATAGTACATCACAATTTTTCGAAATTTAAAACGAGTTCATAGTTCTTGAAATTGAAATAATTGAAAATAAAATCTTGTTTTTTTTTTTGAAATTGAAATAAGTGAAAATGAAATCTTCGGCTATTTCCCCACGTCTGATCGTCCGTCCACATAATCTGGAAATAGTTTGAATTTAGGGGTGAGTAATCACATACTCAGTAGGGATAAAGATTGTCCAAGCTAAATACGAAAAGTGCACAATTACATAAATTAACACATAACCTTTCCCATTGGCATAAGCCGAATAACACATAACCTTTCCCATTGGCATAAGCCAGATAGCACATAACCTTTCCCGTAGGCACGAATGCCATATTTTTCTTTTCCGTGGCACGTGGCCAAAAATTTCCGTTCCCGTGGCACGAATGCCATATTTTCCTTTCCCGTGGCACATGGCCAAAAATTTTCCTTTCCCGTGGCACGAATGCCATATTTTCCTTTCCCAGGGCACGAGGCCAAAAATTTTCCTTTCCCGTGGCACGAATGCCATATTTTCCTTTCCCGTGGCACATGGCCAAAAATTTTCCTTTCCCGCAGGCATGAATGCCATATTTTCCTTTCCCGTGGCACGATGCCAAAAATTTCTTTTCAATTGCATAAACATACATAACATACATTGTAATGAAAAATATGTAATTTATAAAAATTAATCATAGCATGTAGCACAATTAAAAGCATATAATTCACATAATTATGCATATCATGTAATATATCGAGAGCATATAATTCACATAATTATACATATCATCTAAACATTTAAAATGCGTAATTCACATAATTGAACAGTTTAGGCATTTAACAAGGACAATGAATTACACACATAAAATGTGATAAGAATCCCTACCTCAATCAGCAAGCTAAAATAGATGCACAAGTTGCTTGTATGTAGAAGTCCTAATTGTACGGTTCTTCATCACCTATAATATAAATTTAACATGATTTAGGGCTAGAGATTAAGTAGTGACTTATAATTGAAATAATTATATTTATAACATAGTATAGGGCTTTTTAGTATGTAAAAGTTAATTAAAAATATAAGTTTTCGGGTTAAATTGAAAGAAGTTAAAAGTCACATTTGAGTTTTTCTTTTTAACTAAAGTTAAAACCTGTAATGTAAATTTGAAAAATTACAGAAAGTATAATTAAGTTATAAGAGTTAAATTTGAAAATTCTAATAAAAATCTAGACTGAATTTAAACTGGTTGAGACTAAATTGAAAATTTCAGAAAAATTGATTTGGAGATAGGATTTAACTTGAAATTTCAGGGGTCCAAATTTAAGTCTAGAAAAACCTTGATTGGGTTGTTTGGGATCTAAAATTAAAATATCTGAAATTTGAATTCGGGAATTTGGGGTAAATCTAAAAATTCTAAAATTTCAAGTCAAACCAAGACTTAATCAAATTTATGAAATAAGGCCCTGCTTTTCCCATTTCCATCTTTCAGTCCTCTGTCTCTCTCAACTTACACACACTAATCTACACACATAATCATACACACAACACACGCACATACATTAACACGCATACCACTAACACACACACACACACACACACACACATATATATATATATATATTTTAACATACACTAACTCACGCACACACACAACACACACATTATACATCACACAATTAGCACACACTCTCTGTATAACACACACATACACTAAATTTGCAAACACATGCATACACGTCACACACGCACACAATTGAGCACACACATACATAACATCATTTTATCTCTAACTCTTTCTCCAATCATAAACTGATCAAAATCCATTTCTCATACCCATGGATAATGGCGTATCAAAATAAGAGATGGTCATAGTATTAGATACAATGAGAGAATTACTTATTGTTATGTATCTCAACTTTGGCTAAGATTGATGTGTATTTGTCATGGAAAAGAGAATAATAGGCCACCAAAAATGAAAGAGGTTTGCATTTATTCAAGTTATATGATAGATCAAAGATTGTGAAAACTATATTGGACATGAGTTGGAGGGATGGAAAGAAATACTTTCCTTAAAGTTTGCAAGAACATGGCATAAAGTGGGGAAAATAATGAGTACAATTTGAGATGCTGGGCATTAGTGGGATGGTATAATTAAAGTTAACCCATTATTAGAACATATATATAAAAAAATGTATACATATATAATTAATAAATTATTTGATTATAAAAAAAAACAAGGTAAGATATGAATTTGTAAAAATTATGGGTGTTACATTCTACCCCTCTTATAAAAAAAATTTCGTCCTCGAAATTTCAAGCTTACTCGGTTGATGGAATAACTCGGGATACTTGGCTCAAATCTCAACTTCACACTCCCACATTTTTTTTTTTACCATGTATATTCCACTGAATCTTAACTAGGGTGATGTCTCTATTTCTCAACTTGTATATCTTCTTGGTAAGGATAACCACCTTTTTTTTTTTTTTTTTTGTAAGTCAAGTCTGGGTTGACTTCTAGTGGTTCATGATTGTCTACGAGGTTTGGATCGTGGACATATTTTCTCAACATAGACACGTAAAATACATTATGAATTGTTGCTAGCTCTAGCGGTAATGCCAATCTGTAAGCTATATCCCCGACTCACTCCAATATTTTGAATGGTACAATAAACCTTAGTCTCAGTCTTCCCTTTCTCTCAAATCTTACTATTCCTTTGTCAGTGCAACCTTTAATAAAATTTTATCTCCTATTTCAAACTGTAGGTCTTTCCTTCTCTGATCTATATAAGATTTTCGTCGGTCTTGGACTATTTTTATTCTATCTCTGACTTTCTCAGTAACCTTGATCATCCGCTCGACTAGCTCAGGGCTTAATACATTTTTCTCACCAACTTCGTTCCAATAGATATGGAATATACAATTTCTTCCATACAAGACTTCGTAAGAGATCACTCCAATTGTCGTCTGATAGCTATTATTATTTTAGAATTCCACAAGAGGCTAATATTTCTCCCAACTGTTATCAAAATCCAAAATGCAACTTCTCAATAAATCTTCTAAGATCTGAATGGTTCTTTCAGATTATCCGTATGCTATGATATTAACTTTACCAGGATGATAATGGATCTTATAATAAAAATCTTTCACGAGTTCCAACCATCTCATTTGAATCTCATGTTCAGCTCTTTCGTGTGAAGAAATACTTCAAAATCTCGTGATCATTGTAAATTTCACATTTTTTATAATTAGGGACGCTATATCTTTAAGAGGTACACGACTGCTGCCAACTCAAGTCGTGTGTAGGATAATTGAGCTCGTGACCTTTAGATATCTTGAAACATAAGCAAGCATCTTACCATTATGCATTAAAACGAGCAACTCTATAGTATTAAGAATTATTAAAACCGATGATGAGACTAGACGTTGTTTGATCTATTGGAAGCTCTGCTCGCACTTCTCAGTCCAAACGAACTTCTCACTTTTCTTTGCGAGTTTGGTCATCGAGTCTGCTATTTTTTTTTTTGCAAACCCTTTGATAATCTTTCTGTAATTTCCAACAATGCCCAAAAAACTACACATTTAATTGGTGTTCGTAGGATCCAACCATTTTTCTACATCTCTAACTTTTGATGGGTCGACTTTAAAACCTTTCATCGTAACTACATGTCTCCAAAAAGACTACTAGATCAAGCCAAACTCACACTTCTTGAATTTTACGTACAATTTATCTTGATGGAGAGTTTCCAACAGTACGTCGAGATGCTTCTCGGGTTGTCCTCTATCATTCGAGTACACTAATATGTCATCTATGAATACAACCACAAATTGATCCAAGTACGGATGAAAAACCCGATTCATCAAATCCATAAATACTGTCGGGGTATTACTAAGTCGAAAAGGCATAACTGTAAACTCATATTACCCATATCGGGTCCTAAAAGTTGTTTTGGATATATATTCTTTCTTAACCTTCAGTTGATGATATCCAAACCTCAGATCAATCTTATAAAATACACTTGCCCCATTCAATTAATCAAAAAGATCCTCAGTACTAGGCAATGAATATTTGTTCTTTATGGTGAGCTTATTCAACTCTTTGTAATCTATAAACATTTTTATTGTCCCGTCTTTCTTTCTTTTCAAATAAAATCGGTGCTCTGCATGGCGACACATTCGGCCGGATGAAACCAATATCCAAAAGTTCTTGCAGCCGAACTTTAAGTTCCTGCAGCTCCTTGGGTGTTATTCTATATGGTGCTTTTGATACTGACCACTCCCGGAATCAAATCAATCGAAAAATCTACTGGTCGATTTGAAGGTATTCCCGACAAATCTTCAAGAAAGACGTTAGTGTACTCACGTACAACTAGGACTTTCATAAGGGTTTTCTCGGCAATTGGAGTGGCCATCACATTCACCAGATACCCCTGACAATTTCCTTTGTTCAATATCTTGATTGTTTTCATTGCTAATATCATTCGGTTTACTCACTCCGAAAAATGTGAATTCATCTCCTTTTAAGGGTCGCAAAATTATTTCTCTCTAGTGACACTTTATGTTAGCCTTGTACTTATTCAGCCAGTCCATCTCTAAGATGATATCAAAATTCTTTATCCTAATCATATGCAAATTCGCTTCTAAACCTTTCCCGTAAAAATCCAACTCCACATTTTATCACTAAATCAGTACTTATTGTTTATTCCGGATGTGGTGCTCATTTCTAGTGTGTTGCTAACAGTGAAATTCTCGGGTTGGACTTTAGCTCGGAAATCAAAATAAATAAAAGAATGCATAATATCAATATCAAATAGCACTAGAGTAGGTGTATTGCCGACATCCCAAGGACTCTAGTTTGAGTGACGAGTTTGAATTATCTCTACGCGAGAAAATAAAATATCTAAGTTTAACTCTCATTGCAGAATGATTCTACACGCGTCAGACTTTCCAGTGTTTTTAAATGTGCGGGTCAATCTAAAGTCATAAATTGATCATATGAGTCATTCAATTTTATAACATATTATAAAGAAAAATACACCCTTTTTTTTCTATGGTTCATTATGAATCGCTAGTTTACGTTGTTCTCTACGTCTAAAGTGGCATGCAAGAAAATTTAGACCATGTAACAAATTAGGAACACATACGTAAATTATAGCAGGTCCCATAAATGTTCATAAAAATTCTCATGATTCACATAACATATTATACTTTCCCAATTTCTCATGACTTGATAATTAAATAGATGTTACCTGGTTGGACGGAGCGCAATGGAGAGGGATAGCCAATTTTTTTTTTGAGGGAAAAAAAATTAAAAATTGCAAGTCTACATGAAAGTAGACCCGCTCTGATACCATACTGTAACGCCCCATTTATTTTTTAAAATTTGCATTTATAGCGTTACTAAAATAGTAAGAAAAATGCATATAATTTTTTTTTATTTAAATAAATAGATAAGTAAAAAGTTTAGCGGAAGCGATAATGAGGAAACTTTAAGTCTTACGAAATAAATATAGGGTATAAATTAAAAACTCAATCAAACACTTTGAATAAATGAAAAGAAATAGTACATCACAATTGTTCGAAATTTAAAACGAGTTCATAGTTCTTGAAATTGAAATAATTGAAAATAAAATCTTGTTTTTTTTTTGAAATTGAAATAAGTGAAAATGAAATCTTCGGCTATTTCCCCACGTCTGCGCGTCCGTCCACATAATCTGGAAATAGTTTGAATTTAGGGGTGAGTAATCACATACTCAGTAGGGATAAAGATTGTCCAAGCTAAATACGAAAAGTACACAATTACATAAATTAACACATAACCTTTCCCATTGGCATAAGCCGAATAACACATAACCTTTCCCATTGGCATAAGCCAGATAGCACATAACCTTTCCCGTAGGCACGAATGCCATATTTTTCTTTCCCGTGGCACGTGGCCAAAAATTTCCGTTCCCGTGGCATGAATGCCATTTTCCTTTCCCGTGGCACATGGCCAAAAATTTTCCTTTCCGTGGCACGAATGCCATATTTTCCTTTCCCGTGGCACGAGGCCAAAAATTTTCCTTTCCCGTGGCACGAATGCCATATTTTCCTTTCCCGTGGCACATGGCCAAAAATTTTCCTTTCCCGTAGGCATGAATGCCATATTTTCCTTTCCCGTGGCACGAGGCCAAAAATTTCTTTTCAATTGCATAAACATACATAACATACATTGTAATGAAAAACATGTCATTTATAAAAATTAATCATATCATGTAGCACAATTAAAAGCATATAATTCACATAATTATGCATATCATGTAATATATCGAGAGCATATAATTCACATAATTATACATATCATCTAAACATTTAAAATGCGTAATTCACATAATTGAACAGTTTAGGCATTTAACAAGGACAATGAATTACACACATGAAATGTGATAAGAATCCCTACCTCAATCAGCAAGCTAAAATAGATGCACAAGTTGCTTGTATGTAGAAGTCCTAATTGTACGGTTCTTCGTCACCTATAATATAAATTTAACATGATTTAAGGCTAGAGATTAAGTAATGACTTATAATTGAAATAATTATATTTATAACATAGTATAGGGCTTTTTAGTATGTAAAAGTTAATTAAAAATATAAGTTTTCGGGTTAAATTGAAAGAAGTTAAAAGTCACATTTGAGTTTTTCTTTTTAACTAAAGTTAAAACCTGTAATGTAAATTTGAAAAATTACAGAAAGTATAATTAAGTTATAAGAGTTAAATTTGAAAATTCTAATAAAAATCTAGACTGAATTTAAACTGGTTGAGACTAAATTGAAAATTTCAGAAAAATTGATTTGGAGATAGGATTTAACTTGAAATTTCAGGGGTCCAAATTTAAGTCTAGAAAAACCTTGATTGGGTTGTTTGGGATCTAAAATTAAAATATCTGAAATTTGAATTCGGGAATTTGGGGTAAATCTAAAAATTCTAAAATTTCAAGTTAAACCAAAACTTAATCAAATTTATGAAATAAGGCCCTGCTTTTCCTATTTCCATCTTTCAGTCCTCTGTCTCTCTCAACTTACACACACTAATCTACACACATAATCATACACACAACACACGCACATACATTAACACGCATACCACTAACACACAAACACACACACACACAAACATATATATATATATATATATATATATATTTTAACATACACTAACTCACGCACACACACAACACACACATTATACATCACACAATTAGCACACACTCTCTGTATAACACACACATACACTAAATTTGCAAACACATGCATACACGTCACACACGCACACAATTGAGCACACACATACATAACATCATTTTATCTCTAACTCTTTCTCCAATCATAAACTGATCAAAATCCACTTCTCATACCCATGGATAATGGCGTATCAAAATAAGAGATGGTCATAGTATTAGATACAATGAGAGAATTACTTACTGTTATGTATCTCAACTTTTGCTAAGATTGATGTGTATTTGTCATGGAAAAGAGAATAATAGGCCACCAAAAATGAAAGAGGTTTGCATTTATTCAAGTTATATGATAGATCAAAGATTGTGAAAACTATATTGGACATGAGTTGGAGGGATGGAAAGAAATACTTTCCTTAAAGTTTGCAAGAACATGGCATAAAGTGGGGATCATAATGAGTACAATTTGAGATGTTTGGCATTAGTGGGATGGTATAATTAAAGTTAACCCATTATTAGAACATATATATAAAAAATGTATACATATATAATTAATAAATTATTTGATTATAAAAAAAAACAAGGTAAGATATGAATTTGTAAAAATTATGGCTGTTACAAAAACAGAGGAAGGAGTCAGTCCCACACGGTCAGACCGTGTGAAGTCACACACCGTGTGGGAATGGGAATGCATCGCACCACTGGACCGTGTAATCTCACACAGGCGTGTGACCGAAGGCTGAAGATTGCACCACACGGTCGTGTGGTGCCACACGGCCAGACCGTGTGGGATTATGTTTTGATGCGATTTTCAGAGTTTGCTTCCCGTTCCAACTCTACAAGTGATCTCTCCAAGCATCTATAAAAGGGACCCAAGGCTTGCACGGAAAATCATCACTTCATATAGAGAAAACACATCAAATAACATAGGAACAAAGAAATCGAAGAGGTTCTGAGAGCAAAAGGCTAGGTCGCGAAGAACACCACAAGACTTTTGCATCTACGGGAGCACAAGAGCTTCGAAGGCTTAGGAGGGTAATCCATCCTGATAAGAAGGGGTTTTCTTTCTATTTCTAGGAACTCTTGTTTGTGCTTATACGATGTCTTAATGTTGATTCGAATTTGTCTATGAGTTTGTAATCAATGTTTGGCATATCTTTCGGATCTTAGGGGTATAATCGAAACTGTGGATTTATATTAAATATGATTATTTGTTTTCTTAATTAATTTATATTTTCTATTTTATGAATTCGAGTGCTTATTTATAATTATTTTTTATTTCGCCAATAATTTGCATGTCATATTTGTTAGTGCAAAACTTCGGACGATGTGTTTTAACAAAGACGAAAATTGAATCCAGACATAAATGGATGTAACGAGTCGGGAGACCTACAACTATTTGTGGGGAGTCATTTATTTCATAAATCTTTTGGGAGGTCCATTGAATGTCTCAGGGCCATGACCTTCATTTCCCATTCATCTGGGAGGGCTCTTAGTATCTTCATGCACATCTCTTTCTGAGTGTACTCTTTCCCAAGCGCTGGAAGCTCATTAGTGATTTCTGTGAATCTGGCATCCGGCTAATCCAGACTCTCACCTGCAAGCATTTTAAAATTTTCAAATTTTTGAACAACAAAAGTTAATTTATTTCTCTTTAATCTGTTCTGATCCTTCACAAATCAGGGTTAGCTTATCTCAGATTTCTTCGGCTGATTTGCATGACTTGACTTTGTTGAACATAGCCTTGTCCAACATCTTGTAGAGATATCCTTGGCCACATTGTCTAGGTTGTATCTCTTTCTATCTTCATTAGTCCATTCACTGCGAGGTTTTTCAACCATGGCAGGTCTAGCCTCTGCTGGTGCAACATCCTCTCCTACAGCTGGAGGTGCTAGTCTCACAACACTATTAACCTTGATTATTTGCAGTGGTCCATCTTCTATCACAAGCCACATTTCATCGTGTAAGGCTGATAGGTGAGCCTGCATGCGAATCTTCCAGTCATCAAACTCTTCCACATTAAACATAGGAATACGAGTTAGATTGGCTTCCATGATAATAACTTAGCTTTGATGAAAGACTTTGAAAACACAAGTGCTAAATCTTTTGAAAAAGATTTAGATCTAGTTAGTAACCAGTGCGGAAGGCTCAATGAACCAACCGCTCTAATACCACTTGTAGGTCCCAATGGGTGTGGTGTACGGTTTAGAAGGGACGGGGGGGTTGAATAAACATTACCAAATTTTCACTTTTTAGTCCTTTTAAAATATTCAACAGAGTTGACTCAAATTAGTTGGGTCCTTGGGGGACAGCTAAGTTGGCTTTCTTCAGTAAAGTTACCCACTCAATAGACTCGACTGAGCTGTTGATAGTATAACTCAGTTGCATCAGTTAATGTTGGGAAATTTGTTTATTAGATTTTGATGAATGCCATGTAAAACTTATACTAGGAAGTTGGCACCCCATTTTCCTTGTAATTTGCATTAAAATAGATAGGGTTGTACGAGCTGAGTCAAGTCGACTATGCCTGGATATACAAGAAGTCAACTCAAGATCGGATGAAGACTCCACTGTGTGAAGCAAGCGGTTGAGTATAGCAAGGAAAAGAAGACAAAACTCGACTAAAGGAGTAGCGCTATGATACAATCAGTGTGATGTGTCGATCCAAGTCAACGCATGATAGCCAAGTCTCAAGTTGAAGTGACAGATGAGTTATCCAATGATTGGGAGCTGACTCGAAGTCACCTGGGGAAGTTAAGGAAAGGCAGTCAAGTCAAGACAACTGAAAATAATCCGTTGCACAGAAGTCAAGAATATTACCTAAACAAGTAATACTTCCATGTTGCCATGTCTTAAAGTGCTCACTCCCAGAAGCGTGCAAAAGGAATAAACCAATGGGAAGCACTGCACCTTGTGTCGACTCAAAAGTCAATGTTCATTTAATACGAGGAAATGTCAAGATCAAGGACTGCAACAAGACAAGCCAACAAATACAAGTGACTTTTGAAATCAGCCTATCTCTTCAACGGGCAGATTTTTGAAAGTTCACTATGAAAGGCTGAGGAATCACTTTGAGAAAAGGTTACCTGAACCACGAACATTCAAGTTATCATTCGAGTTGTAACCAACAAAAATATTCTCAAGTTATTCAAGCAAATCCTCAAGCCTAAATTTCGAAGGAAATCAATCCAACACCAAGTTGTGAAGGAAAGACTACTTCAAACTATTGAAGAGGAAACTTATGAAGAATCAAAAGGGGTCTACATTCCAAGGATGATAGTAGAAAGGTTCAAGGTCGAACCAGTCTCAAGTTATTGGAGGGCTTCGTGATCAAATCCAAGAAGCTTGAGCTAGTAAGCTGAAGTAGTAAGGCAGCTGCCCTGTGAAGAAGCTGAGTCGGACGAGGAGCCAGCTGTGTGACCAAGGCATTTCCAAACTGAGTCCCAAAGGATCAAGTCAGCTTTGTGATCAAGACTTGCATCTGGACTGATAACCACTTTGTACTCTGATCAATACTTAGTGGATTCCTCCAGGAGTTGGAAAAGAGAGGATTAGAAGAATTACCCCATCTTCGAACCTCTATAAAAATTATTGTGTCATTTACATTTCAGCATTTACTTTCTGCATATCATTTAATATCTGCTGATAATTTGCTATCCAATTGATATTTAACAAGTGCTAAAATCAAGTGTTAAAACATATTTAAACCATATTCAAGGGTGTTAAGTCTTCCGCTGAAAATCTCATCGCAGCCGAGTTAAGTATTAGACTAAACAACTGAGTTATTCTATCAACAATTCAGTCGAGTCTGTTGAGTGGCTAACTCTGCTGGTTAACTAACTTAGTTGTCCATCAAGGACATAGCTGTGAAATTAACTTTGAACTATTTAAAAAAAAAAGACTAAATCAAAAAGTTGGTAAGGTTTATTCAACCCCCCTTCTAAACCTTACTCACACCCCTTGGGACCTACAAGTTGTATCAGAGCGATTGGTTCATTGAGCCTTCCGCATTGGTTACTGAACTAGATATCCAATCTTTCAAAGAAGTTCTTTTAACACTTGTTCTTTCAAAAGTCTTTTTGCTAAGTTATTATCATGGAAGCAAATTTGACACGCATTCCTATGTTTACCATTGAAGAATTTGATGACTGGAAAATACGTATGCAGGATCATCTATCAACTTTACATGATGAGATGTGGATAGTGATAGAGGATGGGCCACTGCAAATAATGAAGGTGAACACAAACAAAGGAGAGTCTGCTGCAAGGAGAGGAGGATGCTCCTCCTAGACCAGCTATGGTTGAAAAAACAAGAGCTGAATGGACAAATGATGATAGAAAACAACACAACTTGGACAATGTGGCCAAAGATATACTTTACAAGACTTTGGACAAAGCCATGTTCAACAAAGTCAAATCTTGCAAGACAACCAAAGAAATCTGGGATAAACTAACCCTAATTTGTGAAGGATATGAGCAAATCGAGGAAAACAAATTATCTGTTGTTGTTCAAAAATTTGAAAACTTTAAAATGCTTACAGGTGAAACAATGGACCAGCTGGATGCTAGATTCACTAAAATTACAAATGAGCTCTCAGCACTTGGGAAAGAATACACACAGAAGGAGATGTGTAAGAAGATACTAAGGAGCCTCCCAGCTGAGTGGGAAATGAAGACCATGGCTCTAAGGCACTCGATGGACCTATCAAAAACATCCAATCATGAACTATTCTCAGACCTCAAAGCCTATGAGTTTGAGCTGAGAAGAAAGGATCAAGAGGAGACAACTGTACCCAAAACAGCTGCACTCGTAGTCAAGGAAGGGAAGAGAGCTGAGACCAAAGAAGTCATTGACCAGGAGGAGATTTCCTTGATGGTTAAAAGATTCAACAAGTTCTTCAACAAGAACTACAAAAGAAACAATGGTGAATCCTCCAGAAGGCATTCAGCTCCCTCCAAGTCAAGGAAAGATAGGCAAACAAAGAGAGTTGACTATTAAAAGGTCGATTATCAAAGAGCTGACAACCCAAGAAATGAGAGAGTTGATCAAAAAGTTGAAAACCTGTGTTGGAATTGCAGACAACCAGGACACTTTGCCATTGACTGTCCATATCCTGTAGTCAATAAATATAGGAATGTTGAAGAAAGAAAAGTCTTCAGAGAAAGAAGGCAAGAAAAGAGAAGAGCAATGTTTGTTCGAGATCAACGTCTGACTAAGTCAAAAGAAGCGGAAGAGACGAGAGAGTAGTGAAGTGACTACTCAAGTGACTCAAGAAGAAGCATTAATCATCTAATGGCCAAAGAACAAGATCAACCTGACCAAGAAGATGAGGTACACTCTAACTCATCTCATTCAAATTCTAGTGATAGTGATTGTGACACACACACTTCATCACCCACTGATCTTTATAATTCATTAGGCATAATGATGAAGATTTTGAGCTCATTAAATCCTCACACTCACTATTAAATGAGGAAAACAGCCAGCTCAAAAGCCAAAACTCACAGCTGACTAAGGAGCTGAGCACTCTAAGCCACATAGCTGATAAGAACAAAGAGCTGAAGGCTGAAAATGCTAAACTAACAGCAGAGATAGATGTTGTAGAAAAGAGAGAAAATCATTGGATGACCTTATCATGAGCCAAAAAGAATGTGGAGACAAGACAGGCATAGGATTCAATTCATTTGTGCACAGTCAAACTCCAAGAGTGATCTTGGAAAAATGATCTTCAAGTAATGAAACATCTCAAAAATCCAAGACACCAAACGTTGCACACACAGTTATTCCAAAGCACAATCACAAACAAACTGGCCTTGGATATAAAGGAAAAGTAAAACAGCCAGTTGAGTATGTTGAAAGGACAGCTAAGAAGAAATCCAGCAGAGTTCCTCAGCAAACTCCAAACAGGAAGTACTCTGTGAAGAAGAAACAGAGCTACCAAAATTCCCAGAAGTTCTATCAAAGAAACACAAATAATGGGAATGGTAGAAACTACCCAAGTCAAGCTGATTGGAATAATGTGAAATATCAGCTAAGACCTATGGAATACAAGCCTAAATGGCAAAGGCCTAGAACTCAGCAAAGGTCATTCCAAAGGTAAAAGAGTTATTATCAGCACACATATGCACCCAAGCACTACACTCAATGATATCACAATTACCCAAAGAAGGCAATTGCTAAAACACACACATAGACATACAGACAAAAGAGACAACTGTATGAACCTAAAGCCCCCAAGCAATTTGCCAAAGAAAATTATGATTATGGCACAGATAGATGGCAACCCCTTAGAGTCAAATTGTTTGGCTATAGGTTGGTTGGATCATCTTACAACACTAACCCCACAGGACCCAGGCAAGTATGGGTACCTAAAAACTAATTTCCTTGATTGCAGGTTCAAGGAACAGCTGAGTGCCAAGGAACCTGGTAGACACATGACAGGAAATAAAAAAAATCTATCAAAATTCAAGGAGATTAGAGGTGCAAAAGTCATATTTGGAGGAAATGAAGCTCCAGGGGAAATTAAAGGCACTGGATCCATTAAGAAAAATGGATTAGAAATCACAGATGTTGCATACGTTGAAGGTCTTAATTTCAACCTGTTCATCAGTCAACTCTGTGATAAGGGCTATAATGTTGGATTCAATATGGGAGTATGCCAAATCAAAGACAGTGAATCAAATGAAGTGGTGTTGCAAGGATCCAGACAAAAGAACATGTATGTGTGGTAGATCGGTCAATCTACACCAAGCACTTGTCTGCTAGCAAAGACTACAGCCGAATCAAGTTGGATGTGGCACAAGAAGCTGAGTCACCTGAATTTCAAGACAATTAACAAGCTTGCAAGAAGTAATCTTGTAGAAGGACTTCCAGACTCAGTGTACAAGAAGGAAAGTGTTTGTGATGCATGCCAGATGGGAAAGCAAATGAAATCATCATTCAAAGAAAAGTCAAGTCCATCTTCAACAAAGATATTGCATCTGTTGCATATGGATCTATTTGGTCCAGTTAAGCCAGCCAGCATAAGTGGAAAGAAATACACTCTAGTAGTGGTGGATGATTATTCAAGATATACATGAACAATCTTCATGTGTAAAAAGAAGGAACCTTGCAGAAATTACCCCAACTAATGAAAAGAGTTCAAAATGAGAAGAGTCAAACCATTATAAAGATAAGATCTGATAGAGGAACTGAGTTTGTTAATGGAATAATAACTCAATACTATGTTGAAAATGGTATTGCTCATGAATTATCTGCAGCAAGGACTCCACAGCAGAATGGAGTTGCAGAAAGAAGGAATATAACTCTCAAGGAAGCAACAAGGACCATGCTAGCTGAAGCAGGGTTGCCAAAAAGATTTTGGGCTGAAGCTATAAACACTGCTCGTTATACTCAAAATAGATGCATGATTAATAGACAGCTGACAAAGACTCCCTATGAAATTTGGACAGGGAGAAAGCCAAATGTTTGGTACTTTAAAATATTTAGATGTAAATGCTTCATCCACAACAATGGGAAGGATAATCTAAAGGCTTTTGATGCCAAAGCTAATGAAGGTATCTTCTTGGAATACTCAGCTGAAAGCAAAGCCTATAGAGTGCTGAACAAAAGGACTATGGTCACAGAAGAGTCCATCCATGTAGTGTTTGATGAACCTAATGTAAATGGAGAAGACTTTGAGGAGTTATGATAAGCTGAATCAGCCAACTGTGCAGAAGAGTCCCTATGTTGAAGCTGAAGCTGGAGCAATTAATCAAGGTGAAGATGAGATAGCTGAATCTCAAAGACAACTGGAAATTCTGCAGCTAAGTGATGATGAAAGAGCTGCTCAAGAAAACACAGCTGCAAGACGACTGAACCCAGCTAACTTACTCTAACCTAATGTGAGATGGCTGAGAGACCATCCACCAGAGCTAGTCATTGGAGATGTAAGAGATGGTGTAAGAACTAGATCCAGAGCTCAACAAGAAGCAATGTTCACTTGTTTTATTTCCCAAATAGAACCTAAAGATGTGTCTCAAGCACTGGATGACACATATTGGGTTCAAGCCATGCAAGAAGAGCTGAATCAGTTTGAAAGAAACAAAGTTTGGGAATTGGTTCAAAGACCAACTCATCAGAATGTTATTGGCACAAAATGGGTTTTCAGAAATAAGATGAATGAAGACGGTTCTGTGGTAAGAAACAAAGCAAGATTGGTAGCCAAAGGGTATTGCCAAGAAGAAGGGATAGATTTTGATGAAACCTTTGCCCATGTTGCAAGATTAGAAGCAATAAGGATGGTTCTTGCCTATGCTGCATACAAGAACTTCATTGTATACCAAATGGATGTAAAAAGTGCATTCTTGAATGGATTATTGGAAGAAGAAGTCTATGTTGAACAACCTCCAGGATTCGAGCAGAAGACTCTTGGAGATAAAGTGTACAAGCTCAAGAAAGCTTTATATGGATTGAAACAGGCACCTAGAGCATGGTATGATACATTATCTCAATTTCTGACAGATAATGGATTCACCGAAGGCAAAGTGGATAGAACACTCTTGAATTCAAGATGGAGAGAGTATCTTGTTCAAATATATGTGGATGACATTATTTTTGGATCCACAAACAAAGAGTGTGATAAATTCTCAAACCTCATGCAAGGCAAATTTGAAATGAGCATGATGGGAGAGGCGACATTGTTTCTAGGACTTCAAGTTAAACAAATGAAGGATGGAACCTTCATAAGTCAAACAAAGTATACCGGAGATTTAATGAAGAAATTTGGTATGGAAGAGAAGTCTTCTCGAAAATACCAATGAATACATCGATCAAGATGGATATGGATGCGGATGGCAAGCCTGTGGATCAAACAAGATACTGAGCACTCATTGGATCATCGCTCTATCTCACAAAAGTGGGCGGACATCACATTTGTTGTAGGTGTATGTGCAAGATTTCAATCTGCACCAAAAGAAAGCCATATGACTGCAACTAAGAGAATCCTAAGATACTTGAAGGGATGCCAGGAAGTCGGCTTATGGTATACAAAGGAAGGAGGATTCAAGCTTATTGGTTACTCGGACTCTGACTATGCTGGATGTAGAGTTGACAGGAAGAGTACTTCAGGTACATGTCAAATGCTTGGAAACAGATTAGTTTCCTAGTTTAGCAAAAAGCAAAATTCAATAGCCACATCCACAACCGGCCGAGTACATAGTTGCGGCAAACATTGTGCCCAAGTCTTGTGGATGAGACAACAACTGAGAGATTATGATGTTGAAGAAAAAGAGATTCCAATTATGTGTGATAACACAAGTGCTATTGCAATCACTCAAAATCCTGTGTTGCACTCGAGAACAAAGCACATTGATGTCATATATCATTTTATAAGAGATCATGTTGAAACGAAGGACATCACCTTGGAATACATCTCAACTGATAAACAGTTAGCTGACATATTCACAAAGCCATTATGTGAATCAAGATTTGAAGAGCTTAAGCATGAGCTAGGGTTAATTGAGCTGAATTGACACTTAGAAGACTCAAGGAGAAGAGATGAACAAGAAAAGATGAAAATAGAGCTGAGATCATGAACCAACTAAGTAAATCAGTCGTATCGGAGAATCAGCTGCATCGAGTTAGCTGACAGCTGAGTACATATGTAAAAAGAGAGAAGAGTTCAATCAACTAAGGAGTAAGCTGAGTCATTTATGAGCTAAGTGACAAAAACGCAGTCGTTTTTAATAAGCGGGAATGTTTTAAGGATGACGTCAGCATAATAATGACAGGTACAGTCAAAAGCTGGACGACCTAGCCTATGATTGGATATAAATGCTGCCGCATTAAATGCGAGAAATTAATTGCTAATCGGCGTGCTAAATCTGAGCCGTTGATCTTGATCAAATTTCAAAAACCGTATGCACGTCCTTTCATAACCCATACATATACCATTCCGTCCGTTTTCTCTCTCACATTACTCAAACTGTTCATCTCTACAAAAAGCAAAGACTGTATTTTTCTCTCAAAACCCTATCAATCTTCAAGGCAAATTTCTAAGGTTTTGTTCGGTAAAAATCAAAAATGGCAACTACCTATGATTTCGCTAAGTGGGGAAAGCAAATCCACACTGGTTCTACCGTGGATTTCGAAGGGATGATCAAACTAGGGTCCGATGAAACCCCACAAAAGATAGCTGAGAAAGTGGAGAAATCTGGACTGAAACCCTTTCTCACAATGGAGTTTGAGATGACGTATGTGGAGGAAGTAGCACAGTTCTACGTGAACACTGAGGTTCACTATGAGGGCATCAAGTCCTCTGTTCACGAAAAGGAGTTTACAATCACTAGTGAAGACCTCGCGGAGCATTGTTTGCTGCCGTCGGAAGGAGTGCCAGACTTGAAGCCGATGTAAACTTTGCTACTACATGGAAGGAAGTGGCCAAACCTGAATGTACTACAAAGGTTGTCTACACAACTGATAAGAAGCTGCTGAAGGAAGATTATCATAAGCTGTTGGACATTGTTGCCAAGTGTGTAGACAAAAAATTTGGAAGCTTTAATCAGCTGTCCAAAACCAAGCTGATCGTGATTGCTGCGATCATGGGGGAGAAGAAGGTAAACTGGGCTGAGTTTGTATACAACAGACTCTACCAGAATATTGGGAATAAGTCCTTCAAGGAAGATGGGTCGTTCGGAGGATCCTTGGGGTATGGCCTTGTTATTGGCCGGTTGATGGAGGTGAAAGGAGTTCCACTTTGGCATGGAAAGGCGTTCCATGTCAACAAGAAGATGTTCTGATCGAATCTCTCGGGAGCTCAGAAGAGAGCTTATGCCAAGAGAGCGGATACAAGTGAGGGGGAATCAGCTGACCCGAAGAAAGAGTTGTCTCCTCCCCTCCAAAGAAGAAAGCTGCTCCCTCAGCTGCAAAGAAGAAGACTGCCCCTGCGGCAAATAAAACAACTGCACCTGCCCCTGTAGCCGCAGCTGAGAAGGAACCTCAAATACCTTCTCCAGTTGTCAAAAAGAAGAGGACTGACAAGCCAAGAAAGCCAGCTCCTCAAACCAAGAAAGTGGCACCGGCCCCCGCCGCCCAAGATTCTGAGGAAACCGAATCCGAACCAGAAATTCCTCTGGTGAGGACCAAAAGAAGAGGACTCTTCAAGCGTTTAGAGCTTGAGAAAACAGCTGAGTCTGCCACTCAGCTGGAACAAATTGTTGAAACAGCTGGAGAAGTAGAGTCTCCAGAGATAATTGATGAAACCGCCAAGTCTGCTGAGGCCGATTAGCAGAGGCAAGTCGAAGACCCAGCTGTGGACAGAACAACTGAGGAACAAGTAGCAGCTGAGACAGCTAAGTCTCCTATCGACAGGGTTGTGTCTCCGCCCACGACAGATGCTGCTGAGGGTGAATAGCAGTAAGCTCTACTACCCTCCATTCCCGAGAAAGAGGTACCGCAGAAAGATGATGATGATGATGATGTGATCATGCTATCTCCACTATATCCAGACATCCAAAATCGTCTGCGAGAATGGAGAAAGTGGAAGTTGAGTCACTCTATGGTGCAATTTGAACACCCAGAGTTTATTGAGGAGGAAGAGGAACTTTTCAGGTTCCTTGAAGTTGATCTGATTCTACAAGCCCTTGATTAGGATAATCGCATCAACATGCCGCAAATTTGAAAGGAGAAACGAACAAAGTGCTAGGGGCAGCAGAGCGTGAAGAAGCGGCTCGTGCAAAGCCGATGTTTGTCCTCTAACTGGAACCACTGATCATAATTATCCACATCTTGACATACTTTCAAAAAGTGATGAGGATTTGGACCCTGCAGATCTGAAAAAATTGGAAATGCGGCAAGCCATGCGGAATCCAGGATGATGCATGAGCGGTAGAATGACGGAAGGACCGGAGAGTCTTCCAAATCTCAGCTGGAAATTGATCCATTGGGAGTGGTGCACCAAATTTCTACTGTTATTGCTGCAACCACTTCCCCAGCTTACTCAGAGAATAGATCTAGCGGACTTGGCGATGAAACTAGGAACTTGGGGACCCATGTCGAGCCTACCCCTACTGAAGGTGTTTTACCACCTGCCCCAGCGGCTGAACACTCACAAAAAACAGCCGGGAGTTTGGAGAAGAGTGACCCCAATCCAAGTCACTCAGCTGGTGTGCCAGCTGAGGGGGAAACTCCCTCTACTGCAGCTAGGTCGGAGGTTGCTACAGATAACTCCACCATGAATCTCGGAGGCGAAGTGGAGAAGGAACAAGAAATAGAAACACAACAAGTTGTCACTGAAGAAGCTCGGACAGTTGAGACTGTCTCAGCTGAAGTGCCAACTGCTCTGCAGGCTGAGGACACTGCTGATGCAGTCAAGGCACAGGATGGATCTGCCCTGGGAGTTAACACTCTGGGCAATGAATGTGCAATCCACGGAGTTGAGGCTCCTGTGGATGCCACCGTCAAAGACCCCAACACAGCTGAGTCTGTCGAAGGGAATGTCCAAGGCCTTGCTGCAGTTGAGACTGCAGGAGGTACTAAAGGCCTACGGGAGGTTGAGACTTCCCGAGGTAAAGTGGCAGAAGTACAGAACATCCCTCCTATTATCATTGATGCAACTGAGAAGGAGATAAGTGCGTTTCACGATTCCCAAGACAACCCTGGTGTAACTTTTCTGGGATCTGAAGGTGAAGATGAAGCTGAGTCATCCCCTGTTGCAAGTCCAAAAGACTCAGCTGAGGATGTTCTTCTTAGCACGAGTAAGCCAGAATTCAAGGCTGCTCGTCAAAAGTTCAATTTTGATGATGAGCCACGCCTTCAAGACTCATCATCGTCCGATGATGCTGATGGTGCAGCAGAGGACACGCAAATTCATTTAGAAGCAACCACTGAGGCATAAGAAGTTATTCAGACAGCTGAGGCTCAGTCAGCTGGCCAACCCCACACCAAGGCCCAGCTGTGACCGAGTCATCTACGCAGACTCCCAACGCTGCAGTAGAATCGACTCAATTGAGCACATCACGGCCACAAGTCACCATTGAACACATTCCCTATGTTCGTGATGATGCATTTGAACAAACGATCCCTTTCTAATTAGAGCTACCTGATCTTGATGAAGAATCAGCTAGAGATCAACAACGTTTCCATAAACCTGATCCAGTCATTCCCACAGACACCATCGTCCCAGCAGACTTTGATTTTGATGTTGCTTGGCCGCCAGCTGAGACAGAGGTGACAGCCGAGGTTCGAGAAGTCTTCAAGGCAATATTTGCGGAGATAGAGAAGATGGAAAGGCAACAGGGAATGGTGGCAACAGCAGCAGACAATGCGTGTGGAACAGATTTGATACTTCAAAGCATTGTACAATAAGATGCTAATCTGGAGCGCTGATAATGCTGATATGAAGAAGAGGATGCAAGAAAAAATTGATAGGATGCATGCCTCTCATACCACGGAAATTGAACTGATGCGCGAATTTCATCGCAAAGAACTTCTGCGCGTGGAGGAAAACATGAATGAAAAGTTCAGCCTCCTTATGGCTAATATGAAGCAGGTGGCAGCCGAATCCAAAGCCACCCGCTCAGAATTCCGTGCAGCAGACTCCGCAGCAGACTCCAAGCAAAACTCAGCTATCACCGCCTAGATTTCATGCTTGATGGTATGTTTCCAGGGGTTCCTCTCTCCTTCGATGATGCCAAAAAGGGGGAAGAGGAATACTAAAAGACGCTAAAAGGATCGACTGTTGAGAAGAAGGACGCAACTGTTGAGAAGCAGAAGAAAACAACAGCTGAAGAGCAAAAGAAAGAGAAGGGAAAAGCAGTTAAGGGCGAAGGTTCAAAAGACATGACTTTAATGATTGCTAGAACCCCTCAATAAGGACTTGTCACAGCTGACATCATCAGCAATCTTCTAGTGACTCTGCCGCTCCAACACTCTATTGTGCCCATGTCTGAGAAGAGGAAGATAGTAGAAGCAGAGATGAAGGAGGTTGAAAGAAAAATGGATGCCCGTGCGATGGACATACTGAAACAATACGAAGGCATTCCGGCAGGAAGAGACACTGATGCCATTTCAGATGTTGGTACCGAGCCTAGATCAGTTGATGAATTCATAACGCTCGCATCCGAGGGATACTTCGAAGGCATGACCATGGCCCAAGCCTGGGACTTGTATTCGGAAAAAGGGCTCAAGTTGTGCGAAGAAGCTGACAGGCAGCAGACTCCTAGCATTCACTCTGTTGGTCACTCTGCTGGTCACTCAGCTGGGAAGAAGAAGGCCCCAGAACAATACACACCCAAAGGAAGAGGAAGAAGCAGTGGAGGAAGAGGTTTCAGACCTAGACCTCTACCCAAAAACATCGAATACATAGATCCAGGGAAGAAAGGAGGGATCTATTGGGCTGGGTATGACGAAGTAGCCAATATGGAAGTGGCCAGGAAGAATGTTGATTATGTAAAAAGGATTGAAGAAGAAAATAAAAGACAAACTCAGCTGTGGGAAGAAAGACAAGAAAGAAGGAGAAAAGACGAAGCTGCCAGAAGAGCCTATGAGAAAAAGAAAGCAGTTGAAGAAGAAAAGAAGAGAAAGAGACCAGAAGATGACAGAGCTGAAGAGGAAAGAAGGAGACAGCGAAGGCGATGAAGTGTTGCTGTCCACCCCTTCATGTATTTTACTATGGTAAATGCAGATGTATGTAAGTCTTCTGTACATTGAATAAGATTCTAGAATTTCTATATTTTTGCGTAGATATAGAATGTCATGTTTGCTCTGATACACCTTGTAAACAGCTGTGTGAAGGACAACAATGTTATGATCAATAAATAGATTGATTCTACGCATACATTCTCTGTTTATATATTGTCTGTATGTATCTTTGCTATTTGCTTGTTGTATGTATGTTTTTAAGTTTTGGCATCATCAAAAAGGGGGAAATTGTTGGGAAATTTGTTTATTAGATTTTGATGAATGCCATGTAAAACTTAGACTAGAAAGTTGGCACCCCATTTTCCTTGTAATTTGCATTGAAATAGATAGGGTTGTACGAGCTGAGTCAAGTCGGCTATGCCTGGATATACAAGAAGTCAACTGAAGACTGGGATGAAGACTCCGCTGTGAAGCAGCTGAGTATAGCAAGGAAAAGAAGACAAGGACTCGACTGAAGGAGTAGCAGCTATGATACTGACTATTTGAAGTGTCGGCAAAGTCAACTCATGATAGCCAAGTCTCAAGTTGAAGTGACATGATGAGTCATCCAATGATTGGGAGCCGACTCAAGTCACCTGGGAAGTTAAGGAAAGGCAATCGAGACAAGACAACTGAAAAGAATCCGTTGCACAGAAGTCAAGAATATTACCTAAACAAGTAATACTTCCATGTTGTCATGTCTTAAAGTGCTCAGTCCCAGAAGCGTGCAAAAGGAATAAACCAATGGGAAGCACTGCATCTTGTGTCAGACTCTGAAAAGCTGAATGTTCATTTAATACGAGGAAATGTCAAGATCAAGGACTGCAACAAGACAAGCTAACGAATACAAGTGACTTTTGAAATCAACCTTTCTCTTCAACGGGTAGATTTTTGAAAGTTCACTATAAAAGGCTGAGGAATCACTTTGAGAGAAGGTTACCTGAACCACGAACATTCAAGTTATTATTCGAGCTGTAACCTGAAAAAATATTCTCAAGTTATTCAAGCAAATCCTCAAGCCTAAATTTCGAAGGAAATCAATCCAACACCAAGTTGTGAAGGAAAGACTACTTCAAACTATTGAAGAGGAAACTTTTGAAGAATCAAAAGGGGTCTACATTCCAAGGAGGATTGTAGAAAGGTTCAAGGTCGAAGCAGTCTCAAGTTATTGGAGGGCTTCGTGATCAAATCCAAGAAGCTTGAGCTAGTAAGCTGAAGTAACAAAGCAGTTGCCCTGTGAAGAAGTTGAGTCGGACGAGGAGCCAGCTGTGTGACCAAGGCATCTCCAGACTGAGTCCCAAAGGATCAAGTCAACTGTGTGATCAAGACTTGCATCTGGACTGATAACCACTTTGTACTCTGATCAATACTTAGTGGATTCCTCCAGGAGTTGGAGAAGAGAGGATTAGAAGAATTACCCCATCTTCGAACCTCTATAAAATTATTGTGTCATTTACATTTCTGCATTTACTTTCTGCATATCATTTAATATATGCTGATAATTTGCTATCCAATTGATATTTAACAAGTGCTAAAATCAAGTGTTAAAATATATTTATACCATATTCAAGGGTGTTAAGTCTTCTGCTGAAAATCTCATCACAGCCGAGTTAAGTATTAGACTAAACAGCTGAGTTATTCTATCAACAGTTTAGTCGAGTCTGTTGAGTGGCTAACTCTGATGGTTAACTAACTTAGTTGTCCATCAAGGACATAGCTGTGAAATTAACTCTGAACTATTTTAAAAAAAGGATTAAATCGAAAAGTTGGTAAGGTTTATTCAAGCCCCTCCCTTCTAAACCTTAATCACACCCCTTGGGACCTACAGTTAACACTTAACTTTTCAGTTGATTTGGTTTTATACAGCGGAAGACTTAACACCCTTTATTAATTTTAAGCACGTTTTTAACACTTGTTTTTAGCACTTGTTATTATCAGTTGGATAGCAATATAACTTATCAGCATATATAAAAATATATGCACGAAAGTAAATTGCTAAAAGTAAATGAGACAAGCAAATTCATAGTGGTTTGCAGATGGGGTAATTCCTCTAATCCATTCTTCTCCAACTCCTGGAGGAATCCACTAAGTAACAGATCAAGTTACAGAGCAGTTCTCAGTCTAGAGACAACCTTGATCATACAGCTGGCTTCTCTTGCTGCTTTGCTACTTCAGCTCCCTTCAATCCTTTGGAATTGATCACGCAGCCTTCCAACAAACTTGAAACTTTTGGTTCGACCTTGAACCTCACTACAACTCCTTCAACTTGGAGAGTAGACCCCTTTTTGTCCTTTAAACTTTTCCTCTTCAACTGGTTGAAGTAATCTTTCTTCACAGCATGTGTTGGATTGAGTTCCTTCGAGTTTTAGGCTTGAAAAATTGATCACACAGCCTTCCAACTAACTTGAAACTTCTGGTTCGACCTTGAACCTCACAACAACTCCTTCAACTTGGAGAGTAGATCCCTTTTTGTTCTTTAACCTTTTCCTCTTCAATTGGTTGAAGTAATCTTTCCTTCACAGCATGTGTTGGATTGCGTTCCTTCGAGTTTTAGGCTTGAGGAATGTCTTGATAAACTTTGAGAATATTGCAGGTTATGCTTGCTTGAATATTTCTTGTAAGATCGATTTTCCAGGTAACCTTTTCTCAAATGCTTCCTCAGCCTTTTATAGTGTTCATTTGAAAATTTGCCCGTTGACGAGATATGCTATTTTCAAATGACACTTCTTGTTCGTTGGATTGTCTTTTCTTAGTCTGCAGAGATGTGATGTTGACCCTTCCTTGTACTAAATGACTCTGCAGCTTTACAGGGTCTGACACATGCTCCAGTGTTTCCCATTGGTTTATTCCTTTTGCATATTTCTGGGCCAAACACTTTAAGACCTGGCAGCTTGGATTTATTACCATATCAAGTAATATCCTTGACTTCCTTCCAACGGATCAATGTCAGTTGTCTTGACTTGACTGCTGCCTTTACCTCTTTAACTTGAGTCTGCTCCAATCATATGGGCATGACTCAACTGTCAATTCAACTGTTAGACTTGGCTTCTCACTGACTTGACTGACACTTCCACATCCTTCACACAGTTGTTCCTTAGATGTATCTCCTTTAGTCGAGTCTTTGTCTTCCTTCTTGGCCATACTCAGCTGACACACAACAGAGTTTTCACTTTTGTCTGCAGCTGATTTCTTACATTCTTTGACATAGCTGATTTCACT
Source organism: Rehmannia glutinosa (assembly GCA_016081115.2). NCBI lineage: Eukaryota > Viridiplantae > Streptophyta > Magnoliopsida > Lamiales > Orobanchaceae > Rehmannia > Rehmannia glutinosa. The sequence goes on along the minus strand of CM071926.1, from coordinate 97,456,717 downwards.
CAGCTCTTTCAGTCCTATCTATTACCACATAGAAATACAAGGAAAATGGGGTGCCAACTTCCTAGTCTAAGTTTTACATGGTATCATCAAAATCTAATAAATAATTTCCTAACAATCCAACATTTGGCTTTCTCCCTTTCCAAATCTCATAGGGAGTCTTAGTTAATTGCCTATTGATCATGCATCTATTATGATTATATCATGTAGTATTTATGGCTTTAGCCCAAAATCTCTCAGGCAATCCAACTTTAGCTAACATTGTCCTAGAATCTTCCTTGAGAGTTATGTTCCTTCTTTTAGCTAATCCATTCTGCTGTGGAGTCCTAGCAGCTGATAATTCATGAGAAATCCCATTTTCAACACAATATTGAGTTATAATACTATTGACAAACTCAGTTCCCCTATCAAATCTTATCTTTATAATGGTTTGAATCTTCTCATTTTGAACTCTTCTCATCAGCTGAGGCAATTTCTGCAGTGTTTCCTTCTTTTTACACATGAAAATTGTACCATGTATATCTTGAGTTATCATCACCACCACTAAGGTGTACTTCTTTCTAATGATGCTAGCTGGATCAACAGGACCAAATAAATCCATATGCAACAGATGCAATATCCTTGTTGAAGAAGGACTTGGCTTATCCTTGAAGGATGACTTGATTTGGTTTCCCATATAGCATGCATCACAAATGCTTTCTTTCTTGTATACTGAGTTAGGCAATCCTTCTATAAGATGACTCCTTTCAAGCTTGTTGATTGTCTTGAAGTTCAAGTGACTCAGCTTCTTGTGCCACAACCAACTTGATTCGGTTGTACTCTTTGCTAGCAAGCATGTGTTTGGTGTAGCAGTTGACCAGTCCACTACATACATGTTTTTCTACCTTGTTCCTTGTAGAACAATTTCATTTGATTCAACATCTTTGATTTGACAAATTCCCATATTGAATCCCACATTATAGCCTTTGTGACAGAGTTGGTTGATGCTTAGTATATTGAAATTGAGACCTTCAATATATGCAATATCTGTGATCTCCAGACCATTCTTCTTTGTGGACCATGTGCTTTTGATCTCTACTTGGGCTTCATTTCCTCCAAATATGACTTTTGCACCTATGATTTCCTTGAACTTTGATAGATTTTTCTTGTTCCCTGTCATATGTCTGGAACAACCACTATCCATTTACTAGGTTCCTTGGCACTCAGTTGTTCCTTGAACCTGCAATCAAGGAAATTAATTTTTAGGTACCCATACTTGGCTAGGTACTGGGGGGTTAGTGCTATAATATGCTCCAACCAACCTATAACCAGATGATCTGACTCTAAGAGGTTGCCAGCACATTAGAAAATTGCTTGGGGGTTTTAAGATCATACAGCTATTTCTTTTGTCTGTATGCCTGTGTATTTGTTTGAGCATTTTCTTTCTTGGGGTAGTAGTGGAATTTTTGTGCTTGATTGGTGTTGTGCCTGGGTGCATAAGTGTGTTGATTATAGCCCTTTTGCCTTGGGAATGACCTTTGCTGAGGTTGAGGTCTTGTCCACTTTGGCTTGTATCCCATAGGTCTCTGCTGATATTTCACTTGGTTATTCCAATCAGCTTGGTTTGGATAGTTTCTACCATTCCCTTCATATGAATTTCTTTGCTTAAATCTTTGGGGCTTTTTGTAGCTCTTTTTGGCTTTTACAGAGTATTTTTTGTTTGGAGTCTGCTGATGGATTTTTCTGAATTTCGTTTCAGCTATCCTTTCAACATACTCTACTGGCTTCTTTCCTTTACCCTTATGACCAAGGCTAGTATGAATGTGATTGTGTCTTGGTGTGGGTATTGGTGCAGCATATGGTGTTTTTGGGTTTTTGGACCCCCCCCATTACTTGAGGATCATTTCTCCAAACTCACTCTAGGAGCTTGACTATGCACAAAGGAATTGAATCATATGCCTGTCTTATCTCCACACTCTTTTTGAGATCTTTTTCTCTCTTTTCAGTAGAAACTAACTCTGCTTGAATCTTGGCATTTTCAGCCTTCAACTTTGTATTTTCATTAGCTATTTAACTTAGAGTACTCAGCTCCTTAGTCAGCTGTGAGGTTTGGCATTTTAGCTGGTTGTTTTCCTCATTTAGAAGTGTGTGCGAGGTTTAAATGTGCTCAAAGTCTTTCATCATTTTGCTAAATGAATCATAAAGTTCAGTGGGTGAGGAAGTGTTTGTGTCACTATCACTATCACTTGAATCAGAATGAGATGAGTTAGAGTGTACCTCATCTTCTTGATCTTGTTCTTTGGCCATGAGACAGATCAATGCCTCTTCCTCAGTGTCACTTGAGTAGTCAGCTTCACTGCTGTCCGATTCTGCTGGTTCTTTGCACTTAGCTGGTTCAACAGTCTTAGCAGCTAACATGGTTTTTTTCCTTTCTTGTCTTCTTTCTTTGAAGACTCTTATTTCCTCTTCATTTCTTTATTTATTGACTAGTGGATAGGAACAATCAACAACAAAGTGTCATGTTTGTCTGTAGTTCCAACACAGGTTTTCAGCTCTCTGCATATCAGCTCTCTCAACTCTCTGATAGTCAGCTCTTTGATGTTCAACTCTCTTGGGTGGTCTGTTCTCCCTTGCTTTGGAAGGTGTTGAATGTCTTCTGGAGGTTTCACCCTTTTTTTCTTTTGTAGTTCTTGTTGAAGAATTTGTTGAACCTCTGCACCATGAGAGCAATTTCCTCATAGTCAATTGTTTCTTTTGGCTCAACTTTCTTCCCTTCACTGGCCAACAGTGCAGCTGTCTTGGGCACAACTGTCTCCTCTTGCTCTTTTCTTCCCAGCTTAAACTCATAAGCTTTGAGATCTGAGAACATCTCATGATTTGATGTTTTGGAGAGATCCATGGAATGTCTCAGGGCCATGACCTTCATTTCCCACTCAGCTGGGAGGGCTCTTAAAATCTTCATTCACATCTCTGTGAATCTAGCATCCAGCTGATCCAGATTTTCACCTGCAAGTATTTTAAAATTTTCAAATTTTTGAACAGCAACTGTTAGTTTATTCTCTTTGATCTATTCAGATCCTTCACAAATCAGGGTTAGCTTATCCCAGATTTCTTTGGCTGATTTGCATGATTTGACTTTATTGAATGTTTTCTCTTCATTCCAATGTTTTCTAGAGGATGTCCTTGGCAGCATTGTCAATATTGTATCTCTTCCTATCCTCATTTGTCCATTATCAGTGTGGTTTCTCAACCATAGCAGGTCTAGGCTCTGCTGCAACATCCTCTCCTTCACCTGGAAGTGCTCTTCTTCCAGCAGCATTGACCTTCAATATTTGTAGTGGCCCATCTTCTATCACTAGCCACATTTCATCGTGTAAGGCTGATAGGTGAGCATGCATGTGAATTTTTCAGTCATCAATCTCTTCCACAGTGAACATGGAAATACAAGTTAGATTAGCCTCCATGATAATAACTCGCTTTTGAAATAAAAGCTTTTAAAACACAAGTGTTATATCTTTTGAAAAAGATTGAGATCTAGTTAGTAACCAAAAGATGGAAGGCTCAATGAACCAACCGCTCGATCGACTTGTAGATCCCAAGGGGTGTGTTTTAAGGTTTAGAAGGGGTGTTGAATAAACCTTACCAAATATTCAAATTTGGTCCTTTTAAAATATTTTAACAGAGTTGACTCAAATCAGCAAAATCCTTGGGGGACAGCTATGTTGACTTACTTCAGCAAAGTTACCCATTCAACAGACTCGACTGAGCTGTTGATAGTATAACTCAGCCGGGTCAGCTAACACTTAACTGTTTAGTTGATTTGGTTTTTGTTCAGCGGAAGACTTAACACCCTTGATGTTTTAAACTTGTTTTTAACACTTGTCCATAGCTATGTTATTATCAGCAGGGTTGGCAACATGAACTTAAACAATAGATATAAGATAAGCTAGAAAATAAAATGATGTAAGTAAATGACACAAGCAAATTTTATAGTAGTTCGAGGATGGGGTAATTCCTCTAATCCACTCTTCTCCAACTCCTAGAGGAATCCCCTAAGTAACAGACCTGGTTACAAAGTAGTTCTTAGTCCGAGATAGCCTTGATCACACAGCTGGCTGCTCCTGGGACTCAGCTTCTTCACAGGACAGCTGCCTTGCTACTTCAGTTCCCTTCGAAACCCTTGGAATTGATCACACAACCTTCTAACGAGCTCAAATTTTCTGGTTTGACCTTGAACCTTACTACAACTCCTTCAACCTTGGAGAGTAGACCCCTTAAGTCCTTTAAACTGTTTCCTCTTCAACTTGATGAAGTATTCTTTCCTTCACTGAGTGTGTTGGATCGAGTTCCTTCGAATTTGGGCTTGAGGAATATCTTAGTAAGCTTGAGAATATTTTGGCAGGCTTGCTTGCTTGAAATGCTTGTTATAATGGTAACATTTTCTCATTTGCTTCCTCAGCCTTTTATAGTGCTCATTTGAAAATTTGCCCGTTGAAGAGATAGACTATTTTCAAATAACACTTTTTGTTCGTTGGCTTGTATTTTCTTGACTTGTAGCTTGTGATGGTGACATTTCCTCGTATTAAATGATGTCTGCACCTTTTCAGGACCTGACACAAGCTTAGTGCTTCCCATTGGTTTATTCCTTTTGCACGCTTCTGGGATGAGCACTTTAAGACATGGCAGCATGGATGTATTACTAATTTAAGTAATATCCTTGACTTCTGTGCAACGGATTAATATCTGTCGACTGGACTTGCCAGTTGCCTTTACCCATTTGACTTGAGTCAGCTCCAACCTTTTAGGAATGACTCAATTGTCAGTTCAACTGGTAGACTTGACTGTCACTTCTTTATCATTTACTCAGTTGTCCCTCAGTTGGATCTCCTTCAGTCGAGTATGTGTCTTCCATCTTGACTGCACTTAGTGGACACACAACTGGGTCTTCACTTCAGTCCTCAGTTGGCTCTTGTATTCTTCAACATAGCTGACTTCACTCAGCTCATGCAGTCCTATCTATTACAAATAGAAATACAAGGAAAATGGGGTGCCAACTTTCTATTCTAAGTTTTACATGGTATCATCAAAATATAATAATAAATTTCCTAACAGAAGCAACACGATTGATCAATCGGCTAGAGGAATTCCAAGAAAATACAACATTTGTAAGAAGGAAGGACACACTAGGAGGCTTTGTCCTGGTAGATTTTCTGAAGTCAATCAGTAAATTGAACATGTAATCCATAAAGTTTGTAATTTAATTGTACTCATTATATGACTCGATACCCATGTAGTATGACTCGATATCATGTTATATCTCGTGATAAAGTACAATACTTTGTTTCAGTAATAAATCTTTACTCGACATTGAGTCACTAAGGCTCGATATCGAGTTAATGTTACTCGATTTCAAGTCTTAGTAACTCGATGTCGAGTTATGTGAGCTTCGATCAGGCACAACTCCTCTGTTAGCTGCACAAACCAACCTATAACACACACCAACCAACAAATAATACCAACACAACCAGCAAATAATACCATCTCCCACAAACCAACTATCTCCAATAAACCAACTAGAGCAAGAACACCAAAACAAGATACAAACTAACTATATCGATTAACAAATATATACAACAGAATCGAATATGGTCAATATTTACAATCGATCATAAATATGTCGTCATACATCGTGAAAGTCAAAATAAAATACAAAGTACAAACTAATTATCAGGCAATATCTCTCTATTGTGCGCAAAAATCGCCAACACCATCTTCCGCTGATACTCGCGGATTGTATCTATAGTCTGCGCCGCCGGGATGGACTCACCCAACAAACGTTTGACGTACATGCAGGCGAACGTGCCATAGCTGTGGCTATCCGTCTGTACGAACTGCTGATCAGCCGACATCCTCATAATGGGCAACATGTCATATCTAATCGAAATCTGGCGCCTCTCAAAATAACTAGCAGCAGCGAGCAATTGGGGAAGAAGACGTCAAAGCTGGAGTAGCTGGTAATAATGGTGATAATAGATGTCCGGGTTAGAAAGATCTTCCATCTGATGCGACAATGGGTTGTAAAGCTGAATATCCCACTCGATCAGCCAAACTCGACATACGACCCAATGCGCATAGCATAGACATATAAAGACGATCTACAAGTAATAAACATGAAATATTATTAGCTAGATTATATGACTAATACGAACTACAAGTCAGATACAATAAAGCTATACTATGACTAATACTTACATCTGGGACCTTGAACCATGGTTGCCCCCACTCTAGACTCTGCCCATGAACATACTGCAGCAGCTGCCTTGGTACAGGCCACTGTAGGTACGGGCAGCTACCTTCGTACGCACCTGACACTCCGTATCATTAGGATGGAGGTGATCCCATGCCTTCTTCAGGTGCGTCTGTAGATAATTTTCATTTTAAATCATTAGTATCAACAGTAGAAAGTATGTTTATTGAACGTCAACTAAAATTAAAAACTTAAAAAATTGAACAATCATGGATGTTCTGAGTGTCTGCTCTGACACCAGGATGAAGACGAACCCCGATGTATAATCTTCGAACAAGGACCTCGAGATAAGGCTTCATATGTTGCACCATTTTAAACAACATGAGATTAAAACAACAATAACAATTATTGAAATAAAATAAATACTTAAAAAAACTAAGTACATTATTGGCTAGATCCTTCTCTACGTCCTCAATCTCGCGAAAGTACGCGGGGCCTTGATACCAAGCTGACGCTAGCCCTACATCTCGACTGACAGACATAAAAGAGTATAAGTTTAACGAGTATTGAAATGAAATATCATTAATGACAAACATAATATACGGAACATACAGCGGGGGGTTAGGCATCTCTAAGAATAGAGTATACTGCTGACGTATCTGTCGCTACCTCCTCTACTCGTCTAAGTCTATAAATGGAGACTGTAGGTACCTCAATGGCAGAGGGACGCGATGGGAAGGGCGTAATAGGGCAGCGAAAAGTAATGTCTCCCGTCTCGGGCCTCCAGCCCCTCGTAGTCTCACCCCCAGCAGAATGACCTACAGGAGAGGACTCTTCGATATGCTCAGTGACTATGGCGGGTGGAAGTTGTCGGGGTAGGGGTGTGCCACGCGGAGTACAACTAGGCACTTCCTGCGAAAAACCCTAAGCCATGGTGAGTAGCCTAGTGTCCTGACAAATAGTAGAAGAAGATAAAGTTGTATCAACATCATTATTCATACAAAGTATCTAATTCAATAGAAAAATGAATGCATAACGTATAAATACCCCGTATATAATGTCTGATGTCTAAACAACATATGTCTCCCCCTGGGCTCGACGAGTCCCGTGGTTGGTACGTAGAGATGGATCATCCATCACCGGCTCTGAATTGTGATGGGGGTGACTCGGCTCTACAGTCTACTCACACAATATCCAACGTAGCAAATTAGGCAGCCGAATATCTTAATACGAGTGAATCTCATCTCATACAGAAACCGTCATGGTCTGTCTCTGATGCCCCAAGTGCATGATCAATCGTCCTACCTACGACATTCTCCACCATCAGTAGGGAACCTCGAGCAGAATGGCTCGCAGTGGGATCAGATAGAAAAGTCAGTCCCATCTGTGGCGGTGCACCGGTCTCTGAAGAAGGACGAGGAGCCCCCGCTGTAGATGTGGGACTAGAGGGGACACGTCTGGAGGTGGAGGTGGAATGGACGTGGAGGCGGAGGGGTAAAATGTTGAGGTAGAGATAGAGGATGAGGGGTTGGGTGTCGAGGTGGAGACCGAGGTGGAGGGCTAGGAGAGGTCAAGCATCGAGGCAGAGGTGGAGGCTGGGTTTCGATCCTCTACCTCTGAGATTGACGACTCGAACCCGCAATATCTTCGTGATCATACTCAGCCTCACTATCATCATCATCAAGGCATGTAGGGTGCCTCTGTGTCGTCCGACTCTTCGGATGCCGAGATGTAGGAAGTCCTAATCTGGCAGTACGTCCCGACTCCAAACAAGCCTCCTGGCAACAGCAACAGGGTCAAGTGGAGTAGCCCGAGATGGGAACGGATCAATGTGAACATACAACAATCCATGCGACATGTCCATATCAATCCCCTGCATATAAAGGGAGCCGTAACTCCTCCTCGGTGGGCTGAAACAGTGTGCATATCATCTATCAAAAAATAAAATAACTTTACCTAATTATGAAGAAAATGGAATCAATACCACAATTACACATATGATTTTGTAAAAATATGAAATTTACCTTGGGGCTGTCAAATAACGCCACCACACTGAAGGTCCTCTTGGGGCATCTAAACCGTCTGTCCCTAGGATAGCCTTCCAACCCAGAGGTCAGGGCAAGGTCCCGATCGGGTGCAGGAATAGTCTCAAATGCCCATAGTTGTATCAAACAAAAAACAAATAAGTAATCAACCCAATTACAATATGAAATGCTTGTGTTAAAAGTGATATGTGTTTAAATTATATATACATATATAGGATACAAGTAGGCATAGACGTGGAACTAAACTTTTCTCTCAGGATCATCAGGGGCTCGGACTCCAGTATTAATGTAATAGAGAAGACGCCCATACACGTAGGAGCCCCATAGAAATCCTCAACTAATGTCCATAGCCATAATGGGATGGGGGTCCGCAGATCAAGAGCCAACAGGTACTCCGTGACAAACAAAATATACGCCATCTTGAGATTATCCTCTGGTCGCACTCTAAAACGGCTATCGGTGAAAAGCGACAATACTTTCACCAATATCACGGACTCCCCGTCGAAATACTGACGGTATACTCCTCCTACTGATGGGATATGACGGGATGAGCATTGGTCAATTGTTGAGGGGCCAAAGCGTAGCACCGTAACCATACAAAACTCTCGTCGGCCAAATCGGAGGTTCCGCCCACCAATGCGGAACCACAAGTCGCCCATCTTCGATCCCTCCACCGTGATCTGTCTACCAAGCAATCGGAGCATCCCCTTAGAGGTCAAGTATGCGTCATCGTCAAAGTCCAAAAATGCACCAAATGGGCCATCCCTAAATTGATCTAAATTGTCGGATTCCATCAACTCCTTCTTGATATCCTCTAACAACTGACATTTGGAATAGACATTCAATTTTCCTCTCCAATTCTGAGCTTATCCCCATCTGCATCTCCAATTCTGTCAAAAAAACACCAAATTTCATGTTAGCTGCCTGTTGTCAATAAGTAACTCGATATCGAGTTACATGTAACTTGATACATGTAACTCGAAAGTGACTCGATATCAAGTCATATTTTTCAATGTCACTTGATATCGAGTCACATGTAACTCGCCATCCAAAAGTAACTCGATGGCGAGTTACATCTAACTCGATCGAGTTAGATGTAACTCACCATCGAGTTACTTTTAGATGGCGAGTTACTTTCTGAAACCCCTCATCTTCTTCGTCCTCACCCCAAACCGCCATTAACAACATTCAAGCTTCACCAACCAACCAACTATCCCATCTAAAACCTAGAATTTCTACAAAACCTACAACAAATCCTAACCTAAAACAAGTATAGACAAACTAAATCAACAAAAATCCATGAAATTAAACAAAGATGGAAATGGGGTTACCTGGTTAGAGGTCGATCTGGTGTCCATCGTCTTCGTCGCCGTTTCGAATTTTTTGGGGTCACTGTGTGTGATTTTCGAGTTTTTGGTTTGCTTTGGATTTGTTTGACTCAAATAACTTTAAGTTACAAACGGACATGTTTGGATTTTCACACCCCAAAATGGCTAAAAAATATGTGTTTGAAAAAGATGGCCAAAAAATATTTTCAATTGGCCAAAATGGCTATAAAAAAACCATCTGTAAATATTATAAGTGTTGGGTGGTTTTTAATTCAAATTAGCGAGTTTGAGAGTTTTTCAAGTTTAGGTTTTCCAAGAAGCACGAATGTACTAAACATACATTAATATTATCAAATAAAAAATAAAAAAGTTTGGCAAAAACATATCAAATAAATCCATTAGTACATCAAACATGACAGAAATAATAAAAACATGATGAATGTTCTAAATATGCATTAAATATATAATAAATATACATGAACATGATCAAACAAATCAATTTAATATATAAAGAAGACAGAAAAATAGAAAAAAAAAATCATGTATGTCCTAAATAATCATTAACTGTATAGTAAATATATATGCACGAAAATCATCGTGAGAACTTATAATGTTTTACTATTAAGATGAATCAAAAGAAGATGAACGAAAAAGAAAAAAGAAATTTGATTTCGGTAAGAAAGAAGAAATCTAATTGGAGTTGCTTATTTTTCGTGGACAATTGTAATTTAGATGTGATCAATCAATTAAAACTTTTTCCTTAATTTTTGTAACCGTTCCTTTTATGGTTATTATCTATTAGTATTGTTTTACAAAATTTCCCTTATTATTAATTTATTAATTAAATTATAATCATTTTTTCTTCCAATAGATAGGGTCACTCCATACTGTCTCACACAGGCACAGATCTCATTGGATCCATGCCATACATACATATATATATATATAGGGATTAGTTCAAATGCGACCAATTTCATTGGGTGAGACAATGTGGATTAATCTTAGCCATCGATTGGAATTTTTTAGATGAGTGTGATTCTTTCAGTTCTTTAAGATTTTTTTTTAGAGTCCCTTGACTTTTTGAAACTATATTTCATGGGGGTGTAATTATAACTGTCTTATTTAATAACGCGATTTTAGAGGTAGTTTTTTGTTTCAATTTATTTTGTTATTAGGGATCCAACATAGTTAGTGTTCTTTTAATGCTTAGATATCTATTAGATAATGCATTATTAGTTATTTTTTGTTGCATTGTTTTATGACAAATATTGGTGAAATACAAAAACCACGAGGGTGGGTAGCCGTTGGGGAGTAAGTATTGTTAAATTTCGTTTGATGCTTAGATAGATCTTAAACAATGCAGAGTTAGTTATTTTTTGTTACATAGTTTTATAACACTTATTGCATAGTTTGGTATAATATATACTACATATTTAATCTTTACACAATGCATAGATAGCTTCTAAACAATACATAATTAGTTGATTTTTGTTGCATAATTGGGTATATAATGTATTGCATAATTAGTTTTTTACACTGCATAGATAATTTCTAGACAATGTATAGTTAATTGTTTGTTGCTACATTAGTTGAACAACATCTTATAGTTATTTATGCAGTGTTCCCAACCATCTCCAACGCGAAAATTTACAGATTACGATATATAGGGTCTGAGTTTAATATACCAGTTTCAAGTTCTTCATGGCTATCAACTTCTTCATCCCTCTATTTCTTATATATACAATTTTCTGAAACCAGAAAAAATGTATTGCTTTACAGGAAGCATTTAGCTAGGTACCATAACCATGATGTTGCAAGTACAACTTAAGGACATGGTAGGAATTAATCTCATAAGATGATGAATGGCGGCCGTTTCATTATTATTAATTAATCTCAAAAACAATTTAACAGCAACTTTTGATAATAATTTTGAAGAAAGGAATTAGGGGCGATTTTTCAGGAAGAAAGGGATTGCAGGCGGTTTTTTAGGAAGAGACTTTTGACGAGAATCAATTTACAGATATTTCATTCCATTTTTCGTAAATTTGATATGTTTTCTATATAATACCCTTAGTATGAGTTATTTTTATTTTTATAATATTTTTTATATCTTTTAGATCTGAGCCACACATGGATTTATTGCAATATTTAGATTAGTCCATACGATCTCGCCGTAGGCATTGGTCTCATTGGATCCATATGATGTTACATAGTTGAAAATCATGAAACAAAAATCAACTAAATATGCATTGTCTAAAAGCTATTTATGTAGTGAAAAAAAACTAAATATGCAGTACATTATACCAACTATGCAAGGTGTCATAAACTATGCAACAAAAATCAACTAACTATGCATTATCTAGAAGCTATTTATGCAGTGTAAAAAAACTAAATATGCGGTATATATACCCAACTATGCAAAATGTCATAAACTATGAGCAAAAGTCAACTAATTATACATTATCTAGAAGTTGTCTATAAAGTGTAAAAAAACTATAGACACAAACTTTTGTCAGATGGTCTAACGGGTCAAAATTAGTTAGACGGATCCCAAAATCAACTCGCTAGCGTTTTTGTTTTATTAGTGGTGATGTTTTTGTTTTATTAGAAGTCCTTGTGATTATTACTTGAAAGTATTAATTTTGTAATATTGGACAGAGATATAGTATCACGAGAGCGCTGAAAAGTATTAGGTTTTCATGAGAAGTATTAGTAGTACATTTGAAAAGTATTAGTACGTAGTTCACTTGAAAATATTTAATAGTCCCCCTAAAAAGTATTAGTTTTTTCCGTCAAAAGTATTAGTAGTCCATATATGAAACATATTAGCAGTTTCCTTTAAAAAAATTAGTTTTTCTCAGAAATAGTTTTAGTAATTCCACTAAAAATATATTAGTTGTCTCACTGAAAAATATTAGTTGTCCCCTCAAAGTATTAATAGTACCCTGAAATGATTCAAAGTTTATTCAGTCAAATCAACAAATGCTTGGATGGCAAGGATGAATAAACTTGTCAAAGAAAATCCCAGCTGGCTCATAATGATCATCACTGCCATCCACGCTATATGTGGAAAAGCAAATAGATTACGTTGTGGCAGTGCGAGATTGACATTGTTCAAGAAATGTAAACTAATTGAAGGAAGACCATCAACTTGAATATTATTGTTTTGGCATGGAATTTTGTAACAAAGATCTAATCATGACCTCTCTTCTACTTTTGTGGCTTGAGGGTATGTTATCGCCGACTGAAGGGCTCAAAGAAATGAATAAAACGGGTTGGACAATTGATTGTAAGTGTTGGACCGTTAAACACCTATAAAAGTCTAACAATCCTTGTAATAGAACGAGATCAATTGTAGGGTAGCAAGTTAACCACAAGTTGTCTTTCAAGAAAGACTTAACCGGGAAATAATTATTATGCAACACAATTGACAGAAAATAAATCCTAAATACTCTAACCAAATTTGTAATTTTAATAAACTAAAGAAAAACAAGTAAAAAGACTAATTAAAACTCAACACAATTAAACCCGAAGGAAAATGATATGGATGAAAGTCTAGGATTTCGTAATCATATCATCAAACTTGCAAGCAGAATATCAACTCATTGACTATTCGGTAAACAAATATAACAAACAGGTAAAAACTAGGCCTAGATCTGATAACTCACACATTCACAGATTAGGGATATCTCTACATAATTTGCCATTTCATTAAGCCAAGTTAGATAATACATCTTTGATTCATATCTAACCCCCTGATTAAATTTAGTCAAGGAATAAATCATTCCCTCAAAACAATAAAGAGTTGGCCAAACAATTAATCAACAAGTAAAGACATTTATTCATGAAAGCAAATCAATTAGTCAATACTCATGCTTGGTTGTTTGAATCAAACCATCATAATCCTAGAACAAGAAAATTAGTTCATGCTTGGGGTATGATCATAATGTCAATTGAAGGAAAGAAAACAATCATAAACATCATCATGCAACAATAATAATCACCCAATAATTGAAATCAAACAAAAGAGATGAAGAAATATTACGCTTTGATTAAGCCGCAAAAATAACTTCAATAGTAAGAACACAAGCAATCCCAATCTTGAAAGCAAGATAAAAGAGAGAAAACTAGAGTCTAAAAGTGCTAAGAAGTGATGTCTTCGAAACTATGGGCTCCCCAAGTCTTATTTATAAGCCTAGAGTCCTATCAGGTCAATTGAACTTCAGATGAAAACGTTATGTTCCAAATACGAAGACTGTTGTAGTTGCACGAAATGATTTTTTGACGTTTCTTGCTCCAAAACTTGTTTTTTCCACCAAATCCTAGAAAATCAACAAAATAACACAACGCAACACTAAAACATGCAAATACAAAAAAAACGCCAAAAATATATATAAATCATCACACAAATTACACACAAAAATATGCAAAACAACTCCCCCACACTTAGCCTTTTGCTTGTCCTCAAGCAAATAATTGTGCCTTTAGACCCAACAAATATATCAAGTATAATTTAAAATTCAATTAATCCATAATACCATGTTCTATCCACCTCGGATCCTACATGAATTGATTCTCAACCTCCACAATAGACTCACCCGGCTAATGTTGAAAAACTTAATAAAGGTGTTCGGCCATCCTCGTTGAGTCTCAAATCTTTTTTATAAGTTACAACCCCGTTACACACTCAATCACTAGCCACAAAATTATTATGCTTTTTTATCTTCTTTTTTTTTTTTTTTTTTGTTTTGTTTTTTTTTTCGCAAGAACTGTCGAGATATCTTCCACTAGGTGTAAACTTTGAATTTTCTCCAAAGGTTCCTATGGTGGTTTCTCATACTCATGTTTGTGCCGCCGTTTTATGTAAAAGACAAACATGGGGCTCATGAATGCTCCTAAGTACTACGTAGCAACAAACAGAGGAGTATAATCTCAATTGCTCTTTTTTTTTGGGCTTTCTCTCTTTGTTTTTGTGCTTTTTTTTCTGCAAAGCTAGCAGTATTGTGTAAACAATAATTAAAACATAGTTTCACCTTAATTCACATCAACGAAACCTTACAATTCAAGCCCCACAACCTAGGCTATCATTTAATCCTCGCCGAACTTGTCCACCAAAAAGGCCAATTCACAATTCTAGCCAACTCCTATATATCAAGTTCACGGTGTAATTTCATAATCAAAAATTAAATTTTGTACATATTTCTAGTTAGTTCACCAACACAATTATAAGGTTTGTAAAAATTGTAAGGCTAGTGATAACTAACTACATGCAACCATAACACATATATAAAGACAATCCCTCCCCCACATTTAAATCATGCAATTACCTCAGTGCGTAAAGAAAATAAAATAGAAGGAAAGAGAGATGTCCCTGGAAAGTGCTATAATCGGCAAACAGTTAAAGCAATCACGTGAATCGTCAATCCTACAAAAGCCATGTGAAGGGAAAACAAAATACCACATATAAACTAAAACAAAAATAAACGAAATCAAACTAACATGCACAAAAGCACCACATGCAACTCACACAAAGGGAAAATACTTGGGTTGCCTCCCAAGAAGCGATCTTTTAACGTCATTAACTTGACGATGTCAACTAAGAAAATCAAGGCGGGTAATCGAGCAAGACCTTTTTTACTACCTTGGAATTTTTATCCAGCTGAATTTTCATTATGTTCTTGCCATAAGATATCCTTCATAGTAGAATCGACAGAGTCAACAATAAAATTATCAGGCAAAGCATAAGTAGGACCACGAGCTATATCAAAATTGAAAATGTCAGAGTTTTTCCCAAGACATTTATACTTAGTTTTCTATTTTTTACATCAATCAATGTGTTGGTGTTGGCCATGAACGCTCTGCCCAAAATAAATAGTATGATCTTTAATATGATCTTTATCCTTCCCCATATCCAAGACAACAAAATCAATGAGAATTTTAAGACCACCTACTTGGACCAATATATCTTCAACAACACCTTTAGGATACCTAAGTGACCTATCAGCAAGTTGCAAACATAATCTGGTGGACCTCAATTTCTCTAAATTCAATTGTTTATAAATAGAATAAGACATAAGGTCAATCCCGGCTCCTCGATCAAGTATATCTGCGACTTTCTTACCATTCTCAAAAATAATATTAATGATAAAACTACCAGAATCTTGTTGCTTTGGGAGTGGACTTTGGGATGGAGTAGGAGATGTGTAAGGATTATCAATTTTGTACAAGGATGATCCCTTAATTGCCTCCTTATTTGTGCTTTGTTTACTTGCATCATCCTTCTTTACCATTTTAGCAATACCAATTTCAAGATCAGTGACGGCTTGAGCTATCTCACCAACTTGCATAGTCCATTGGCTGACTTGAGTCTCAATTTGCTTAAAAGAGGCTGTTTGATAAATGGTTTTATCATGATTTTGATGATTTTGATTTTACACCAAAACAATGTTTTTAAAGGTTGTCCAAATACTCCTAAATGATTTAAATGGTTTTTATATTTTCCGGAGTATTTCTACAAGTTTATTTTCGATATAAATTGGACAACACTTTTGATGATTTTGTGTTAATATGTTTTTACACCAAAACAATGGTTCTAAAATATTGTCCTAATACTCCCAATTGGATTAAAATGTTTTTACTGAATTTTTGGAGTATTTCTTGAGTTTTATTTTCGACAAAAAATTGGACAATATTTAATCTCTTGTCGACCGGTGCCCCTATGGGGCAACCCGTACCTAAAGATGATTTTGAAACAGAAAATGAGATGGAAGAAAAATCAAGCGGTCGACCTATCGCTCGGTGTCGACCGTCCGGTCGACCGGTCGCCCAGTCGACCGGTACACTGCAAGTGTGCAAAATCTCCTGTTCTATTTTTGGAGAGGTCGACCGGCTAGGGGTGATGTCGACCGGTCGAGCACCCCCTCGACCGGTCGCCCCGTGTAATTTTTCAGTACAATTTCAAACGTCCTTTTGTGCGCAACGGGTCGCCCTATGCTTTGACAGCAAAAATATAACCGTTGTGCAGCAGACCATTCTTCCTTAAAATGTGGGATTGCTCTATAATCTGATTTTTGTATCCTTATGAGACAACCATATTTATTTTAATCTCTTTGTCTTATTTGTAGACAAAAGAAAACATGGAGGAGCTCATGAAGGAGCCTATGTTGGAGGAGCCTTTGGAGGAGCCTTTGGAGGAGCCTATGTTGGAATTCAAATTTGAAGGCTCTCCTATAAATAGATGAAAGCTTGAGGGATCAAAAACAAGACTTGATACAAACAACAAGAGATATCACAAGCACATAATCTTTGTTATTCATTTCAACATTCTTGTTGTAATAGCCTAAGTACTATCACTTTCACATCTTGAGGTCTAGGCTTTCATTCTTGATTACACTTGCACTTTTGAGTTGTAATATTTTTCAAAGTGTAATCTTGATTGTAATTCATCAACCAAACACAAGATATCCTTGTGAGTATTCTTGTGGTAAGAATACACTTGGGTGATCTAGGTGATAGGTGTTTCAAGAGTGTGGTGCTCTTGAGGTGTTGGAGAATTTGGTATTCTTCAAGATTGAAGATTGTGGTGATCTTCAAAGGTGCCGTTGAAGGAAGATTGTGGTAATCTTCAAAAGGAGATTGTGGTAATCTCCAAAGGTGGTGTTGGAGAGTTCGGTGCTCTTCAAGTCGGAAGATTGTGGTGATCTTCGCAAGGTGCCGTTGAGGATTGTGGTGATCTTCAAAAGAGATTGTGATAATCTTGAAGGTGTTGTTGAAGAAGAGTGTGGTGCTCTTCAAGGTGTTGTTGTAAGTTGGTGTTGTATTAATTTTTGGTAAATTAATAAAATCTTTTTTCTTTTTGAAATCCATCCCGGATATACTGGGGTGGTAGAGGATTAGGCCCTAGGTGGGTTGAACCTCTTTAAATCGACGTGTGCTGTTTACATTCCGCACCTTCATTATTTTGTTTGAGCATTCGGTTCGAAAAAGAGGCGAAATCGAAAAGATGGAGATAATCTATTCACCCCCTCTAGATTATCGTAGCCGCTTGGACTTACAAGTGGTATCGAGCCAAACTCTTTTGGCAAGCTCGTTTCACATTGCGAGTGAAGAGAAACGATCGTCGGCTTCTGAACGAAGCTCATCTTACCGGCACCTCCACCACAAAGCCACCACGGTTTGATTCCAAAGATTTCACATTTTGGAAAGAGAGAATGGAATGCTATTTACAAAGTTGCGGGTTCGATATTTGGAACACCGTCATAAATGGAGAATCCATTCCAATGAAGAACACACCACACAAAGAGCTCAATGATGAAAAGAAGAGAATCATCTCCTTAAACGGTAAAGCTCTAAATATTTTGTATTGTTCATTTACTAATTTGGAATATGAACATGTTGTAGGTATCCGATCGGCACATGAAGTATGGCAAAAATTAGAAGCCATCTATGGAGTATTTGCAAATGAAAGGAGTCAAACAAGAGCATCTACTTCTCAAAGGGATACAAGCTCAAATCTAGAGAACAAGCCTCCTACAACTTCCAACTATGAAGAAGTTGAATATTGTTTTACGGGCATTGAAGAAAAAAACGAGGTATGTCTTAAACCCTCTACTTCTTATGGTATTATCATACAAAATGATTATGATGATTTGCAAAGTGATTATGATGAACTTCAAAATGAATTTCAAAGCTTACTTGTTAAATACAAAAATTTGAAAAAGGAATTCATTGTTTTGAAAAATGATAAGGATAGTTTATTTACTTCCTATAAATCATTATCATGTGCTCACACCACCACTCTTGATAAGGTTAGAAACCTTGAGAAAGAAAATAGTACTCTTGTTGAGAATATTGATTGCATGAAAAATGATTTATTAAAATCCAACTTGAGTACCAATAAAATGTCCAATATTGTTGATATTCATAATTGTGATAAAGGACTTGATCATAAGCCTAATGTTGTTAATCATATGAAAAATGATCAAGTCACTATGCATATTGGTCATTATGCTCCTAGAATTATTACTTGTTTTTATTGTGGCAAAAAGGGTCATACGGCTAATTCTTGTTGGGCTAGAAATAGCTCTAATTATTGTTGGAGACCTAAAAGTCTCAAAGCTAATCCTAAAGGACCCAAACACATGAGGTACCACAAAATAATGTGTTATTAGGTACCGGCGAAGTAATAATCGGAGAAAATTCATGCCACCAAGAAAACATCAAATGAACGTTTCATTTGATCAAAGAAGGATAAACTATTCTCAACAAAGCCAATTTCCAAGAAGAGGGTATAATCAAAAATGGGAAGAACACAATCCTTGGAAATGGCAAAGACATCATCAACAAGATGATTTTCAAAGAAGAAGAGACCATCAACAATGGGAAGGTAACCAACCTTGAAATGGAGTAATCAAAGAAGTCATCATCAACAAAGTGACTTCTCGAGGGAAGATATCATCAAGAATGGGAAAGACACAACCCATGGAAACGGCGTAATTGGTAAACCGTATCTCCCCATTTATATATGCATTTTATTTTAATGCATGTTTTTATTTGTGTCTTAATTGCAAAATGAGTTTTCAAATATTTTTTTTTTTAATTAAGGTCTTCAATATATATTTGTGCTTTTAAAATATTTTTGAAAAAGAAGACCTTATATGATGTTTTTAAAAAAAAAAAAAAAAAAAAAAAAAACTTGTGCATTTTTAGACTCAAGTGGTTTATCATATCTTATGGATTTTTATGGCATGAGCTTACTTGTGATATCTACTAGCCTACACTTTTATCATAATGATTTGTTCTAGATTTATTTTAAGAATTGTGTAGGATTTACATATTTTCACAAATGGCCATTTTGTCAAGAAAGGCATAAATTATCGAGGTACGTTTACTTGTGTTACTTTTACTCTTATAGACTCGATATATGTATTGCCATATGCCTATGTGCTTGTTTTTCATAGTATTTCATACAAGTGCCATTAAGAGGATTTTTAGATTTTTTGAAAGGCACTATTCGATATTTGATTGCACATATTTGCCGTATCAACTCTTGTTCAAATACTTCTTTTAAATAAGGTCTCAACTATATGCTTTCGGATTTTCAAATTTCAAAAGAGACCTTTTGTAGCTTTCTTAAGCTTATTTGAACTTGCATGATTTATTAGACTCTTGATGATCTTCTAAATGCATAGTATGTGTTTATTGCTTCATGGTCTATATATATAGTGTCTATTTCTACTATGCTCTTATGCAAGATATTTTTGTGATTGATGATTGAGGCATGTTTTTACACTTGGACTATTTTTTCTTGCTTATATAAGCGATGACGGTAATGAGTTTGTTAAGTTGTGTAGATGAGAAATGAAGTACTCCAAATATTAGTTACCTCAAAATATTTGGATGTAAATGTTCTATTATGAACACCTTAGATCAATTGGATGGCCTATGATGATAGTGATGAAGAAGACAAAAAGGGTATTCCGGAACAAACTCGATGACCAAGGCAACATTGGTCGAACTAAGGCGAGGTTAGTAGCTCGAAGGTATTTTCAAGAAGAAGGTAATTAATTTTGTTGTAACATTTGCACTCATAGCACATTTAGTAGCTATTTGCATTTTACTTGCCCATTCTTGTTTTAAAGAAAATTTCAAGCTTTACCAAATGGATGTTAAATCCAACTTTCTAAATGGTTTTATTCAAATATAAGTCTATCGGAGTCCAAAATTTTAGGCCAAATGATTTTTATAAAAGGCCTTGTACAATTGATAGACTTAGCTATTTTTGCAAAATGATTTTACAAAAGGTAAAGTTGATACTACACTTCTTGTTTTGAAAAAGGGCAAGGTTGTTTACTTGTGCAAATTTTTGTTGATAATATTTATGGTGCTACTAATGAATATTTGTGCAAGATATGTTTTTTCTAAGTTGATACTAGGTGAGCTTGAGATGAGAATGATGGGGGAGCTCAATTTCTTGCTTGGACTACAAATTATTCAATGCCAAGAAGATGGTTATATAAGAACTCTTGAAGGAGTTAAGCATTGAAGGAAGAAGAACCATCTCAACCTCTATGGCTAAAGATTGACAAAGGTTGAGAAAGGCATATCGGCCGACAAACAAATTCGAGGTATGTTTTCTTGTATTATTCCTATAGACTCGACATTCCATATGCCTTATGTCTATATGCTCGACTTCAAAAACTATCCCAACGAATCTCATTAAAGTCTTTATTAAAAGAAATTTTCAAATATTTGAAAGGCACTTCTTCTTATGACTTGTTGTATCCAAAGATTTAAAACGTTCTTATTTTTTTTCGGGATAACAAGTTTGGTATCTATTATACGGTTATTCGTATTCAAAATTTGGTTCGTCATAATCAAACTAAACATATTGAGATTCGATATATTTTTTAAGGGATTGTGATTTTTTAACAAAAACTTGAGATGTGTTTAATTCCGTCTCAAGGATAACTCGCGGACTTTTTGATCGTTAACCGCCAAGTATTTTACCTCATTTCGAGCTTGATTATGACATAATGTATATTGAATGAGGTCTACGTTTGCATTTTGCACGTTTTAAAACTTAGGGCGAAAAATCGATTTTTGGATCAAAATTCGGTTTAAAAAAAAAAAAAAAAAAAACCTGGCAAGACAGGTGGGGTGATGGGGTTGAGGGCAAACTTCGCCCTCACGTCGGGCCGCCATTAAGCCCATGCTAATCAAGAACCGTCGCCCTAAGCCATTTTCAGGATAAAATGTGTTCTGTCCTCAGCATTCTTATTTTCACAAGTGTTCTTCTCTATTTCGTCCCCTTTGCAATTTTCACACACATTTCACTTCAAATGAGTTTTGATGCATAAATTACATATTTCGGGGACTACATAGCTCGGTTATCATCATTGTTGCTCGTCTTTACCGATCGAATGGTAAGAATTCTACTTCTTTAGCTCAATTGGGTTGAACCCTTGAGTTTATGGCTAATATGTATTTTTCTTGATGCAATTCATATATATTTGTGATGAGCTTATTGATTGTTGATGTATGATAATTGCTTAATTGTATTTGGTGATGAAAAACTTGGCTTGATTACATTTACAAGGGCTATATATATCATTTTCTAATTTTGACGCCCGCCAAGTGTTCGATAAAACGTTTCAATGAAAAATTCATCACCTACATGGTTCTCTCGATTTCAAAAGTCTCATATATTTATAGAGATCATGTTTTTGCAAATAAAATGATTTTTCATAAGCTTCTACAAGTCGTATGATTCGACTTTTCCCTCCTATTTGGTTTATAAGCTTCACTATTCAAATAGCTCGATACATCGGTTTTGTTGCGCACTTTGATATGAATATATGATGTATTTATCGTGCTAACATTCTTTTTGATGATTCCAAAGGGGGAGAAACATGTGGAGAAACAGGTTATAAGCTCTTTAGCTCATAAAAGCTAAGATATGCTTAATGAAAAGAAGCTATAAGCTATGGCTTCATAAAGCCATAAGTTGTGGATCATATTTAGTCCACTTGGTGCATTTCGGTTATGTATGAATCATGGTCCATTAGTTGTAGTATGGACTTATATACGGTTCTAATGATGTATCTTTGACAGGGGGAGCTTTTAAGTTATTGATACTTAAGCTCAATATCGAAAAGCTAATATCTTAGCTTATGTTTAAGTTGCTTCTATATAACTCTTGTTGTGCATGTTGATAGGGGGAGCATTTGCTATATGTGTTTGAATATCTCTACTCCCATCCTTGTGTTTTTATTGCATGAAATGTTGTCGCTCACAACGGATAGTTCTCTTTAACCGGTAAAATTGTTTTGTTTTCAAAATCGACCTCGTTAAAATTGTTTTGGTTTGTAATCATCAAAAAGGGGGAGATTGTTTGATAAATGGTTTTATCATGATTTTGATGATTTTGATTTTACACCAAAACAATGTTTTTAAAGGTTGTCCAAATACTCCTAAATGATTTAAATGGTTTTTATATTTTCCGGAGTATTTCTACAAGTTTATTTTCGATATAAATTGGACAACACTTTTGATGATTTTGTGTTAATATGTTTTTACACCAAAACAATGGTTCTAAAATATTGTCCTAATACTCCCAATTGGATTAAAATGTTTTTCTTGAATTTTTGGAGTATTTCTTGAGTTTTATTTTCGACAAAAATTGGACAATATTTGTCTCTTGGTCGACCAGGTCGCCTATAGGCAACCCGTGCAAGATGATTTTTGAAACAAAAATGAGATGGAAGAAAAATCAAGCGGTCGGCCGATGCATGCTGGTGTCGGCCGGTCCGGTCGGCCGGTCGCCCAGTCGGTCGACGGTACTGCAAGTGTGCAAAATCTCCTGTTCTATTTTTGGAGAGGTCGACCGGCTAGGGTGATGTCGACCGGTCGAGCACCCCTCGACCCGGTCGCCCCGTGTAATTTTTCAAAGACAATTTCAACGTCCTTTTGTGCGCAACCGTCGCCCTATGCTTTGACAAAAAAATATAACCGTTGTGCGTGAGACCATTCTTCCTTAAAATGTGGGATTGCTCTATAATCTGATTTTTGTATCCTTATGAGACAACCATATTTATTTTAATCTCTTTGTCTTATTTGTAGACAAAAGAAAACATGGAGGAGCTCATGAAGGAGCCTATGTTGGAGGAGCCTTTGGAGGAGCCTTTGGAGGAGCCTATGTTGGAATTCAAATTTGAAGGCTCTCCTATAAATAGATGAAAGCTTGAGGGATCAAAAACAAGACTTGATACAAACAACAAGAGATATCACAAGCACATAATCTTTGTTATTCATTTCAACATTCTTGTTGTAATAGCTAAAGTACTATCACTTTCACATCTTGAGGTCTAGGCTTTCATTCTTGATTACACTTGCACTTTTGAGTTGTAATATTTTTCAAAGTGTAATCTTGATTGTAATTCATCAACCAAACACAAGATATCCTTGTGAGTATTCTTGTGGTAAGAATACACTTGGGTGATCTAGGTGATAGGTGTTTCAAGAGTGTGGTGCTCTTGAGGTGTTGGAGAATTTGGTATTCTTCAAGATTGAAGATTGTGGTGATCTTCAAAGGTGCCGTTGAAGGAAGATTGTGGTAATCTTCAAAAGGAGATTGTGGTAATCTCCAAAGGTGGTGTTGGAGAGTTCGGTGCTCTTCAAGTCGGAAGATTGTGGTGATCTTCGCAAGGTGCCGTTGAGGATTGTGGTGATCTTCAAAAGAGATTGTGATAATCTTGAAGGTGTTGTTGAAGAAGAGTGTGGTGCTCTTCAAGGTGTTGTTGTAAGTTGGTGTTGTATTAATTTTTGGTAAATTAATAAAATCTTTTTCTTTTTGAAATCCATCCCTGGATATCTTTGGGGTGGTAGAGGATTAGGCCCTAGGTGGGTTGAACCTCTTTAAATCGACGTGTGTTGTTTACATTCCGCACCTTCATTATTTTGTTTGAGCATTCGGTTCGAAAAAGAGGGCGAAATCGAAAAGATGGAGATAATCTATTCACCCCCCCCTCTAGATTATCGTAGCCGCTTGGACTTACAGAGGCCTCCAAGGATTCAAACCGTATGTTATTCCACTCTTGTGTTTCATGACTAACTTGAATAAAAGAAATCAAGCTCTCTTCTAATGTAGGTCGTGGTGGTTTCTCTTGATTGGTCGTCATTCCTGGTGCTTGTATAAAAAAAACTAGAAAAATAGATCAAACGCACCTGAAGAACGAAACCTAAACTAGAAACAAAAAAAAAATCCTAATTTAGAAATATAGAAAATAAACACAATAATTATTAAGCCTAAAACCTTTCCCGGCAACAGCGTCAAAATTTTGTTCGACCGCTAAACACCTATAAGAGTCTAACAATTCTCGCAAGAGAACGAGATCAATTGTAGGGGAGATAGTTAACCACAAGCCGTCTCTCAAGGAAGACTTAGCCGTCAAATAATTATTATGCAACACAATTGGCAGAAAATAAATCCTAAACACTCTAACCAAATTTGTGATTTTAATAAACTAAAGAAAAACAAGTATAAAGACCAATTAAAAACTCAACACAATTAAACACGAAGAAAAACGATATGGATGAAAGTTTAGGATTTCGGAATCATCTCATCAAACTTGCAAGAAAAATATCAACTAATTGATCATGCATTTAACAAATATAACAAACAGGTAAAAACTACGCCAAGATCTGATAACTCACGTATTCACAGATTAGGGATATCCCTACATAATTTGCTTTTTTCATTAAGTCAAGTTAGATAATGCATCTCTGATTCATATATAACCCCCTGAATAAATTCAGTCTAAATGTCTTCTCTCGATCTCAATCATTCCCTCAAAACAATCAAGAGTTGGCCAAATAATTAATCAGCAAGTAAAGCAATTTATTCAACTAGTTTGTACTCATACTTGGTTGTTTGAATCAAATCATCCTAATCCTAGAACAAAAAAATTAGTTCATGCTAGGGGGTAGGATAATAAGCTCAACTGAAGGAAAGAAAATAATCATAAACACATCATGCAACAATAATAATCACCAACAATCGAAATCAGATAAAAGAGATGAAGAAATATTACGCTTTAACTAAGCCGCAAAAATAACTTCAATGGGAAGAACCCAATCAATCCCAATGTTGAAAAACAAGAGAAAAGAGAGAAAACTAGAGTCTAAACGTGCTAAGAAGTAATGTCTTCAAAAATATGGGGTCCCAAAGTCTTATTTATAAGCCTAGAGTCCTATAAAAGGTGGAAGTGCCAAAAAACACAAAACAAATCGAAAATTTCGTGTTTTGCAAGTCACCGTGCGCGTCCGCGCAATCAATGTCAGCGACCACAAGACGCACGACTACGCCGCATCTTTGCCGCCGATCGTGGCGCAACCGTGCACCCTCGAAACGTCGAAATTTGCTCTCAGTGTCATCTTATAAATTGTAGCTCTATCTCGTAGCTTTCCATAGCCACTTTAATAACATCAATATCAATTTTCTAGAGAGAGTTATGGTCAAAATACTAATACGTGTCATATCTGAAATCTAATCGCTTGATTTCCACTTTCACATGATTTTAACTAATCCAATCGTCTTCATTTGCATTTAGTACCACAAATAGACATTGTAGAACTCTCTCTTAGATTTCTAATGGCATAAGAATTAGGTCAATTGAATTTCGTATGAAAATGTTATATTCCAAATACGAAGACTGTTGCAGTTGCATGAAATTACTTTTTGACGTTTTTTGCTCCAAAACTTGTTTTTTCCACCAAATCCTAGAAAATCAACAAAATAACACAACGTAACACTAAAACATGCAAATGCAAATAAAACACGCCAAAAATATGTATAAATCATCACACAAAATACACACAAAAAAATATGCAAAACATTAAGTAGTTCCTAAGTCAATAATCAATCCACTTATGTAGCGTATTGGGATAGGGCTGAAGCAAGAGAAAAAGATCACGTTTCCTTTCTTTTTTTTTAAAGATTCGGGTCGGTGTAGGAATCTGTCTAACGAACTTAGATCCGTTAGACCGTCTGACAGGAGACCTACTCAAAACTAAATATGCAGTACATATACCCAACTATGCAAAGTGTCATAAACTATGAGCAAAAACCAACTAACTATGCGTTATCTGTAGAAAATTATCTATGTAGTGTGTAAAAACTAAGTATACAACACATTATACCCAAATATGTCATAGAGTCATAAACAGTGCAATGAAAAATAACTAAATATGCATTATCTAATAGCTATCTAAGCAGCAAAAGAACCCCAACTACATTGGATTCCGAAAAAAAAAAAAAAAAACTCTCTTAAAATAACACCATTAAATACGACAATTACAATATTACTCCATAAAAAACAGTTTCAGAAAATCAAAGGCTATCAAAAAATCCGCAGAATAATAAAAAGTACCATTCTATCTTTAATGAAGTAAAATAAATGGAAATACGTCTAAAAAAATCAGAAAAATCACAGTTCTTAAAAAAAATTAAATGGATAGACATGTCTCACCCCAGGACTATGGTCTCACATATATATATATATATATGAAACATTCTTAAACTGCTAAATGTTAAAAATATTCAATTTTAAATTTTTGATTGAACGTGATATGAATTACACTTGTGGTGGAGATAGAAGACCGGTGTAATCATGCAACTTGCAAGCATGGTGGAGGCCAGCGGTGTGGCACTACAAGATAGTGGCAGCATATATGGACCTAGATATGAGTTGGATTAAATTAAAATGTTTATTTGGGAAAATTGCAAAATTGGTCCTTTATCTATATGGCTATTGCAAAATTAGTCCTATAACTTTTAAAATTACAATTTTAGTCCTATGACAATTTTGCCCTTTAGCATAAATAACAATTTTAATTATGTAATATTTAGAAATTTGCAATTTTAGTCTTTTATTTTTTAGTTGTGGTAATTTCGGTTATATTATTCAAAATGACCAATTTTGCATATTTGTACGTGTTTTTATATTTCATAATTAGGAAATAATACATGTAGAACTCGTATCTTGGATTTTGATCTGGATTCGTAAACCTAAAATTCTTCTATCGTTAGGTAATCTATAGTGATGAATAAATTATACTCAAGTAAATAAAAATAGGCTCTGATACCATTTTAAACTTGATCTTAGGTATATTGATTGTTTTGGCTATCAAGGGTATTTTGGAAATAATTAAAATATTGAAATAGCCCTTAGGACCAAATTTGTATCAACTTAAAATTTATAGGACCATAATTGCACAAATTTAAAATTTATGGGACCAAAATTGCAAAAAAAGCAAAATATACAGGATTAAAATCGCAATTTCAAAAGTTACAGGACTAATATTGCAACACTTTTATAGATGGAGGACTAATTTTGCATTTTTCCCATGTTTATTTCATCCGTGGAGGCTAAAAAATTAGTTCAATAATAAATTATAATCGAAAAGTAGTTTTTGAGTTATGCGAAAATTTAAAAACAAAAGTTTTTATGTACATTGTTATGATTTATTATATTTAATTAAATAATAAATTATAATCAAAACGTGATGTTTTAGACTTTTAGTTATGTGAAAATTATAAAAAATATTTTATGTACACTATTGTTAGATATATTATATTTAAATACGAAATTGTATTGATAGTAAGAAGAATTGGGTGCGAGAAGATATTTGTCGTACTTTGTTATTATTATTTCGATGAAAAAGAACACCGATTCTTATCTGTTTGGATAATACTATGGTATTAATTTTTTTTATCCTTTACTCTTATTCTTAAAACATTACATCACATATGTTTTTTATTTTAATAAACATATTGCAAGATATCTTTTTTAGTATATATAATATTATTGAGGACAAAAACGGTATTTTATAAATTAAATATATAATTCATTTTATATATGTTTATTTAATATTAATTGCCTAATAGGTTCTTAATAATTAAACCGGTCCAAAGGTGTCCGGGTTTAGCCGTTTTCTCCTACGTGGACTGGCCCATAGGCTGAATTCTCCTACACCACGTAACCCATCTCTCAGGTATAAAAAAGTCCCTCCTATTATTTGTAAGTTAATAACTTCATTATTCTCCTACGCATTACTTTACAATATTCGATTACTGTAATTTCTCTCGTTCACCGCGCTAACTTGAGCGTCGAAGGGGCCTCCCCTGGACATCCCTCGGGCCCTATAATGCTTGCGCATGTGTGCAGGCAAGTTCCCAATCGAAGGATTTACCAGCTCAAGGAGAAGGAGACGAAAAGTCTTCCCCTTCGGGAAGAGGAAGAAAAGAAGACTTCGGTTGCGATTGGATTTGGAAGAGATTCCATTTTCGTTCGGCTAGAAAATGTTTTTTGACCAAATAAGCGATTTATTAGAAAATTTTCAGAAAATATACTATTCTCTCACTTTCATTTTTTCTCATTTTTTCTCTTACCAATCACATGTACACATTTTTCCACAAAAAACTAATCATTATTACATATTCTCCCTCAAATTTCACTATTCATTCACTCACACATTTCTAACTACCAATCATTATTTTACTATCTTTAAATAAATCAATTTTCATCATTACTTTTTTGTCTCACATCCAATCACACTCTCAAAACTAATCTTTTTTCTTCCAAATTTTTTTACCACTATTCTCTAGCAAATTGAAATTTTTCAAAATGAAAGTATATCCATTCTCACCCTTACCCCTCGGGAAGAGAACTAGCGTGAAGACTTCTCTCTCGGGAAGAGGAATTTGGTCAACTCAGTTGACTTGGGTGATCTGCCTTAAAAAATCAGTATCATTTTGGCGCCGTCGGGGAATGTAAGTACGAAGATGCAAACTCAATCGCAAGCACGTGATGTCGGATCTCAAGCTGCAGGCCGAGGCGCCAGAGACCAGCAAGAAGAACGACTGCCTGGAAGACGGGGAGCCAGCCCTCCTCCATTTGCAAGAGGGTCGCCGCCCCCTCCTCCTGGGGGGGCTCTGCCTGTTGAAGAAATTCATTTGACCCCAGAAGCCCTCCAGGCTCTCCTGGATGAAGCTTCCCGGAACGCTTTAAGACATCAAGCCACAACAGATGATGCAGGAGGACCACCGCAGGCTCCGCCCGACGCTAAAGACCAGATCGGGATGATCAGGACGAGAGAGAAGAAGATCACGGTGAAAATCAGAATCATGAAGAGCCGCCACCGGTTGAAGAATTTCAAGCAGTACATCCTAGCCTAGCCAACTCGCCGGCTACAACATTGATGAAGAGCAGTTCGTTGGCTTCTGTGATTTTATCTGAACCATTGCTATCAGGGATAAAGACCTCCAACCTCCCGGAGTATGATGGAACTAGAGACCCGCGGGAACACTTGGACAAATTTGACACCAAGGGGGATCTCTATGACATGACGGATGCCTCCTACTGCAAGGTGTTCCGCACTACTCTGACCAAGCGGGCACTAACATGGTTCAATCAGCTCCCAGTGGGGTCGATCTCCGCGATGGACAAGCTCACTGAGGCATTGATGCAACAATTCTCCATCAATAGAAGGTGTCCCAAGACCATCGCTCACCTCTTAGGGGTGAAGCAGAAGGAAGGAGAAACACTGCGGGAATTCATGAAGCGGTTCGTGGAAGCCGTCCATGAAGTGGCCAACGTCCAGCATGAGACCTTGGCCAGGTTATTGTAACAAAATCTACGCCAAGGGCGTCTGAAGGAGTCTATCATCGGGAAGCCTCCATCCAACATGGAGGAACTATTGAGATGAGCGGAGAAGCACACTCGGGTAGAGGAGTCCACCAAGCTGGAGCTCGGAATCAAACGCAAGTACCGGGAAGAAGACAAGAACCGATCGGGGAAGGGCTCAAGGAAGGATAATGGGCCAAGCTAGACACCTCTCAACGCTCCAATAGCGGAGGTGCTAATAACCTCCCAAAATAAGGGGATCATTGATCCCCCACAGTCATTGAGGAACAATCCTTCTCGGGCATGTTCCAATTTATATTGTAGGTATCAGAAAGACAGGGGGCACACCACTGAAGATTGTTTCATTCTGAAGAAGGAGATAGAACGGCTTCTCCAGAAAGGCCACCTCAAGGACTACATAGATCAGAGCAAGTTTCACCGTGATCCAAGACCTCATGAAGAGGAACCTCAATAAGACTAGCGCCGCTCAAACACCGCAGAGAGGAAAGGTGTGATACTCATGTAGCCGGAGTCATCAATATGATCTCTGGAGGACTAGAAAACTCTTCGAGAATGCATCAAGAAGTAGAGGAGACGTCCAAAGAATCACCCGGGAATGTTATGTTGCCACTCCAAAGATGAGCAAGCTTCCCCAACTAGATAATGAAGGCATCGCCCAGTCTTGGGAGTCACATATCTCGCGAGCTTCCACAAACACCAGTGTTTTCCCGCTCTCTGGCGGCTTTGGTATTTCTAATTTAATAATGGATAAAAGTGTTTTCACGTTTCTACTTTGATGTTGTGAATGTACTTAATGTCCACATATGGCCAAAGTCAATGATCACTTAGTCGCTCTCCTCAATAAACCCCATATTTCTAGCAAAAGCCCCGGATGGGAGGGGCCTCCCGAAGGGGATCCTCGTAAATAACCTCTTCCGGGTAAGACCCTGAAGGGGATGGCCTCACTCGGCTAAGATCCCGAGTGGGATGACCCCTCCCGGCTAAGACCCCAGATGGGAGGGGCTCTCCACGAGGGTCCTAGAAATGATCCTCTTCTGGCTAAGACCCCAGAGGGGATGGCCTAACCCGACTAAGACCCTGGGTGGGATGACCCCTTCCGGCTAAAACCCCAGATGGGAGGGCCTCCTCACAAGGAGGTCCTAGTAAAAGTTCTTCCTCTTTCGGCTAAGACTCCGGAGGAAGGGGCCTCCTCGCAAGAGTCCCCATAAATTCTTCTCCATGGTGAACATTTGCAAGGAAAAAAATGCGAAAAAGCTAACACATGTGGAGAAGAGATCAAAGTGCTAAAGAAAAAATTATGAAGCAAGCTCCAGAAGGGTACCTCCTCAGGCTCTGGAAAACACCTCATGAACTCCATGAGGACGCCCACTACGGGCTGCAGAAGGACACCCCGCGAAATATTCTTCTCCGACAAAAAAATAAGGCAAAAGCTCTAACACCGGGAGGAAAGAGATCAAAGCGGTGGAGTAAGAACTGAAAAAGAGGTCAAGAAGAGTGCCCCCCTCCAGGCTCCAAAAGGGCACCCTCTCCCAACTCTTGAAAGGCGTCCCTTGAGCATGGGAAGGGCGGCCTCATGTAGCTCCAGAATAAGTAACTCCGGCTATTTTGAAAAAAACAAGACTTCCCTCCGAAGGAAAGATCCACCTCAACATGGAAAATGAACAAGACTTCTACAGAAAGATGTAATATCAAACCACTACGTAAAACAATGATTTAGGGAAAATCCCATGGGGGTGCCCTCCTCCGAGTTCCAGAAGAGCGGCCCTTGATGTTAAAATGTAATATAAAGTCTAATCTCCCGCAAAAAGTCATACACATATATCACAAGTCGAACATGACGAAGGGAAACTAATATGCATAAGTAAAATGAAAGAATCATCCGCCCCACAGGACAAAAAAAACATCTCAAGGTAAAGAGGAGGGAGAAATATTCAAGTTCATAAAAAGAAACATCCGAATACGTAAAGCAAGCCCCAAACAGGTGGGCATAAATCAAAGGCCATCAAGCCAGAAGAAGACTATCACTAATCAAGAAGGAGGCACATCATATTTGGTAGCAACATTACCCTCTCTAGGCTCAACTCGATCTCCATCGGCGTCATCAGGAAGATCCGCCAAAGCCTCAACTTCTCCTTCATTCTCATCTGAAATGCCACAGTCCAGGATGTCGATCAACTCGCTAGAATTCTTCCCACTCTGCCGTAGAAGTTTCTGGCAATGGCGAACGATTCTATCAAAATAGATTGAAAACTCCTGCAAAAACTCGGAGCGGTACTCCCGATAAGGTCTGTAAGTCTCAGTCGAGCGGGGCCTTTCCTAAGGTAGCATATGGGCGCCGGCTGAAGTGCAGAGAAAGACCTCGCCCATCTTCGACTTGTGGTCAAGCTGGGCCTTCACCCACTTGAGCGTCATCGACAACTCAGACATCTTACCACCATGTTGTTGCCGCATCATCCGTCAAGCTCTTCACCTTATCGCTTGAAAGTGACGGTTCTCGATCCGCATCATCTTACCTCGATGGTTCGGCCGCAGATGAGGTTCGGGGCCTACAACATAATTTTTGCAAGTCTTAACCAAGTAAAGAGATAAAGCATGAAGGATGGAAAGGCGAAGGAACTATGGAAGCTTACCCAAGCAAGGTCCCTGCAAAGTTGAGTCTCAATGTCATTGAAGGACAAAGACCCAAGGCGGGACTGGTCATCAACAGATAGATCTCCTCAGGTACTGGCGCATCCTAAGCAAGAATTAGTGTAGTTCCAATGGGACTGGATGCCCTCGCGATGGTTCACTCCACCGGACAAGAGAGCTTAGGGACCAACACTCTCGGAAGTAGTGACTCAGGGTCCATCTCGGCTTTTCCCTCCGAAGGGCCGGCATAAGGGACGAGAGCGAACAACATCATCGGCCACGATCACCGGAGCGTGATCCGGGGGCACCTATCACCCTCCTGGCAGGAAGGGCGCCTCTCACTCTCCTGGGGAGAAGGGCACGACCCATCACTCTGAGGTAGGACACTCGAGCTCCCACCAGCAGCAGACTTTCCCTTGGCCTTTTTCTTCTTATTAAAGGTCATCAAGTCCGCAATGATGTAACCCTCCTTACCTAAAATGCGAGCAGAAGCAATATCAAAAAAGGGAAGCAGTCGAAATATACAAATAAAGCGGGAGACAGCGTAAAGAAGTAAAGCAAGATGGGATACCCAAGAACTCCCTAATATTTAGAAGATTTTTAAACAAGCCCCGATATTTATAAGCTTCTGCCATCTTCTTCCGGGAAGCACGAGTACCTCGGGCAATCTTAACCTCAGAAACCCACTCGTGAGGAAGCTCCCAACCATAATCCCTCACGTAGAAAAAAATCCTCCTTCCACAGCCTACCAGGTGAAGGAGGCCCATCAAGGAACTGGCACTGAGTACGTGGGGAAAAGTGGAAGAAGATGTTGCCTAGAGGCTTCATAAAACAAGAAATGAAAACCGTCATAGTCGGAATCAAGTCCAACTACTGCATAGTATGCTGATAACTTCGGATACGTGCATAGTCTTGAGGAATCAACTGACCAATACATGCTCCCACCGACCTAAGGATCGAGATGAGAAAAGCATCTGGAGAAAACACAAAGCCAACTAAGAAGTTGTAGAGGTATATTGTGACGAAGCTCTCGGGTGGATGAGTGAGCTTGCCCAAACCCGGGGCTAACATCACAAAATTCGAAAGAAGCTGAAGCCGCTCACGCAACCTACAAAGACAAATGGAAGTCACTCGACTGGCTAACTCTCCCGAGACAACTGCTCGACTCCCGGTAGGAGGCCTATGCTAATACTTGGTGGAGCGAACCTCTTTGGGACTATCACTTTTGGACTCCTCCTTAGAAGACTCATCACTTGAGTTCGAATTCGGCTCAAGCTCTACCTCCCCATACGCCTCAGAACCATGTGCATGGAATGAATAAACCGGAAACAGAATGTCCGGTAACACCTCGGCCTCCATTCGGAATGGAAGAAATCTGAATCCGGGATGTGGCTCAAACATGCTGAAAAACTTCGGTGGAAGACAGAGAAAAATGGGATGGAAAATGGATCGGGGCTAAGGACGCCCCGGGCGCGCCCTCTTTGGGAGAACGCCAAGGGGGGTGCCCTCTATGGCTCTCACCTCTCTCTCCGCGCGATGCACTCCACCACCTCCATCAACTCTCACCTCATGTCTCACCTCGAGTCTCACTTCACCTCTCACTAGCAAGAAATTTCCTAAATCTTCTACAACGCAAAAAATTTCAAAAGTTGAGAGGTAGAGAGAGAGAATTTACTTTTGGAAGACATTGTCACAAGCCTCCACTCCAAAGTGTCCTTGGGCAAAGTGGTCAAAGATTGTCCAAAGACAAGACAACATATACTACAAGACAAGCCAAATATTTCTATACCGGATTAGCTCCCGCGCTGCTTCATTCCCCTGCAGGACCGGAGTTGGGGGGCTTATGTTGGGGACAAAATTGGTATTCATAAATTAAATATATATAATTTATTTTATATATGTTTATTTATTATTAATTGCCTAATGGGCTCTTGTTAATTAAACTGGCCCAAAGGAGTCTGGGTTTAGCCTAAGCGATTTTTCTATTACGTGGACTGGCCCATAGGTCGAATTCTCCTACACAGCCCACGGAGCCCATCTCCCAAGTATAAAAAGGTCCCTCCTATTATCTGTAAGAAGATCTCATTCCATGAGGAGTTAATTAATTCATTATTCTCCTACGCATTACTTTACAATATTTGATTACTGTTATTTCTCTCGTTCACCGTGCTGACTTGAGCGTCGAAGAGGCCTTCCTAGGACACCCCTCGAAACATAGGACCGACTCTGACCGTATTCACTTGAGTGTCGGAGAGGCCTTCTTGGGACACCCCTCGGAGCCCTCTAATATTTGCGTGAGTGTGCAGACAAGTTCTCAATCGAAGGATTTACCAACTCAAGGAGAAGAAATCAAGAAGACTTCACTACAACATAAATGGCATTAGGTAGCACTCGAAAAATGTTACCTAATGGCCATAAAATGTTACTATAGACAATAGGTAGCACTTTTATGGCGTTGCACTTGCCCGTGCTACCTATAGTCTAAGGTATCACTTTTTTTAGCTTTTAGTAACACTTTTTCTAAGTGTTACATTAAGTTTTCTATTGGTAATACTTTGAAGCAATATTTCTAAAGTATTACATATGAATCTTATGTGACACTTTTTTATAACACTTTTATATTTGTAACACTTTAAAAAAAATACTTCTAAAGTGTTACATATGAATCTTATGTAACACTTTTTTTGTAGCAATTCGTAGAAATACTATTTTTTGCCACCAAGTAGATTCGAACCCACGACCTGTTATGTATGGAAGTGGCAATTTGCCACTAAGCTAAGTTGATTCTTATTACAACTTTTGCTTTGTTTAATATATACACATACACACACACAAACACATATACATATATTATATGTATATATAATATATTTTATATAATAAAGATTATATTTTATAATATATATATTAAATTATATTATATACTGTATATATCAAATTTTATATTGTATAGTATATAGTTTGAAAATCATTATATTATATATTAAAGGACACAACAAATTAAAAATATCAAAAATATATAAAATAAATTTATCAACTGATAAATATTCAATCGGTAAAAATAAAAAATATATAATTAATTTACTGACAAATAAAAAAGTTCTAACAGTAAAAAAATTAAATAATAACGAAAAAATAATTTACCGACGGAAAAAAATCTAACGTAAATACCGAAAACATCAATTTTCATTGGTAATATTTTTTAAAAAAGTAAAAAAAATAAATAAAAGATTAACGATGAAATTGGTTTCAGTTAGTAAAAATTAAAAAAAATATAATAATAAAATATATACATGCGCATTTTTCGTCGGTATTAAGACGAAATAATTGCCTTCATAAAAAATAAAAAAATAAAAGCAAAACTAAAATATTTTGTAAAAACAAAACAAAAATTCAGTTAAAAAAACAGAGTACATGATGTCTAAAATTTTTGGGTTTGGTGACATCAATTGATTAAATAAATCTTTGACATGATTTATTAAAAAAAATAATATACATGCACATTGGTAATTGTTTTTAAAAAAAATAAAAAAAAATAAAAAGAAAAGATTTAACGATGAAATTGGTCTCCGTTAGTAAAAATTAAAAAATAAATAAATAATAATAATAAAATATATACATGCACGTTTTTCGTAAGTATTAAGACGAAATTAATTGCCTTCGTAAAAAATAAAAAAATAAAAGCAAAACTATAATACTTAGTAAAAAGAAAACAAAAATTAAACTGAGTACATGATGTCTATAATTTTTAGGTTTGGTGACATCAATTAATTAAATAAATCTCTGACATGATTTAATGATAGTTATATAATTTTGTGTTACTAAAATATAGCTTAAAAAGTGTTACAATCAATAAAATATAGTGTTGCCAAGAGTGCTTCTTAAATAAAGTGATACCTGTTTGCGTTACAAAAGAAATAACAAAAATAAAGTGTTACTTATATAAAAGTGTTGCATATAAGCGTTACATATTGATAAAAGTGTTACCTATTTGCGTGACAAAAAAAATAACAAAAAAAGTGATACTTAAAAAGTGTTACTTATATAAAAGTGTTACATATAAGTGTTACATATTGATAAAGTGCTACAAAAGTGTTACATAAATATTTTAATGTAAAAAGTGTTACAAACATGTGTTACATATGTACCTTATGTAAAAGTCTTTCAAAATTTGTGTTCTAACGTCATTTATGTTGTAGTGCTTTTCCTTCAAAAAAGAAGAAGAAGACTTCCTCTATCGAGAAAAGAAAATTGACCAATTCGATTGGAAATCCGCCTTGAAAAAGCATCATCAAATATATATATACCAACTTGACTAACCATGTTGCTACGTCCAATCAAATGTGACAAAAAAGTAATGGATGGTAAATTGTCATCTTACGCAAGTACGTATTTAACTTGATAAATTGGCGATTAATTAAACGTGATTCGATTATACATATGTCCAGCAAATTTGATGCTACAGGCAGTCTTTTTATATATAAAAACAATAATAACAATAATTCTTTTAAGATATCATTATTGATTATGATAACTTTCTGAAGAGATCAACACGCGGTAATGATACACCTTCTTTACCATGACTGTTTTTTATTGTATAATGTGTATGTCAATTAATGACAACCAAAGGAAAAAGAAAAAGGAAAACAAATCATAAAAAGTTGTCATTTTCTTTGTCGTAACTGTTTTGTGTGTAAATTACGCATTTACCTTCTTAACCAGTATTTTTGCTTATTTTATTTATTATAATTAAATACTTATACGTCGAGGTGTCAATGGTTTAAAATAAAAAAATGTAGGGGTGTCAATAAAAAACTTTTTAGTGGTATAGAATGTCCTTTTTCCCACATAGTTCCTCAGTCAAACCAAACTCTTCTTTCCCTCAAAAAAAAAAAAAAAAAAAAAAAACCAAACTCTTCTCAAAGTAATAAAAAGATCCTTTTATAGTTCTTGTATGACTGCAATGAAAGAATCATCCTTTCCTATTCGTTTGTCGGCGTCAGATAGAAATGTGACCCCAAAAGAGCCTTCTTTACTACTTTAGGGGGGAGGGTGAGGGCAGGGTGTGTTACATATAGAGCTGATAATAGGTTGGGCTCAGTCACATTGGCTCGGCCCAAGTCTAACGGTCCAAATCGTAAAATAAGGCTGGCCCAAAATTTCATGGGGCATCATTTCTTGTGGCTCAACTTAGTCAATCACGTGTAAGTTTGATCGGGTCATTCATGTTTCTTGGGTTTTGAGCCGTTTGGGTCGGGCCAAAGTAGGTTCGATCATTTTTGGGTCTCTAAAAATGGAGCCCAATCTAACTCTATAAAAGTGGATATGGATCGAACACATTATATGTTAGGATGGAGGCTTGGCAGATTAGAGACATAATTGGAATAACACGAAGAAAAAGCATGTTGAGTTAGAGTTAACTTGAAATGATACGATTAACCCGTTTGACCATTTGTGTTGTTATTATTTTTTTTTTGTGTTATTTTTTATTGATTGAATATGTTAAAATTTATCAAATATGTATAAACATAATTATCTAATTAAATTTAACTCTTACAATCCATATAAATAGATAAGTTATATGAATTTTAAAATATACAAGTTATTTCGGGTCGACTCGAAAAATACAAATAATGAACATGCAGGGTAAGAATTGAGAAATCTAACACAAATAATTAAACAAGTCGAGTTATAATTGAAAAATTGACATAAAAACATGAATTTGATGTATCGGCATGATGCGAATTGTCACCACTACTTTTATGGATGTATTACGTTTACCCACCTCTAATTGAAATGAAAAACACACTTTTTTCATGTTTATTTAGACTACACCAAAATAGAATAACTAATAAGC
This sequence comes from Rehmannia glutinosa, assembly GCA_016081115.2. Classification (NCBI taxonomy): domain Eukaryota; kingdom Viridiplantae; phylum Streptophyta; class Magnoliopsida; order Lamiales; family Orobanchaceae; genus Rehmannia; species Rehmannia glutinosa. The sequence goes on along the minus strand of CM071926.1, from coordinate 97,418,432 downwards.
GCAAAAATTAACAATTAATCACACTATTTGAAAGCTTTGGTTTCCTTCATTTCTTAATAATTGTAAACAATTTCGCTTACCCAACATTTGACAAGAGATCAAGTTTATTGATTATCGAAGAAAATAAGATTAAAGTATACCATGCATGAATTTTGTAATGATAAACCAACCATATTGACTGAAGATATCAAGATCTTGTTTCAATAAAACAACTAAGTTATGAAAATTCACTTAAACACTTAGGAACAATTTTTTGCTTATTCTTATGATTAAAAGTATTTTTTGCAAAAGTATGTAATGTAAAAACTTTTAATGGTTATTATAACTTGGTTAAGTCAAGTGAGGTATGTTGAAATACTCTTAATAGAAAATCACCTATGTAAGTGCGAAGTAGGATCACTTCTACGAGAATTTTGATACTTGAATTCTCTAAAACACTTATAAAGCATAATGAATTGTTTAAGGCCAAAAAACCATGACAACCGAGAGTGTTAGGGAAGTTATTGTGTGTGTTTTGTTGTCTTGTTCTACACCAATGGCTAAACAATTTAAGACATGATGCACACTGCTGATTAAATAAGTAAATTCGATAGTATAATAGAGAACGTTCAAAGTCTGAAGCTACATCTCCTGATGCAGTAACTTTTCATTGGTACTCTATTTAATGTTTGCAATTACATGTGTATTTATATTGATGCATGTAATTTCTCATTCATGTGGGGATTGTTTGAAATATTTATTTGATCTCACAAAAAATATTGAGGAAAAAGCATTAAACCTCCAAACTACGCGTTTTTTTTTTGCACTTTAACATATGAACTAATTTTTTTTACTGATAACCATATAACTACACAAGTTTTGTACTTTGGCATACAACAACCATCGCCAGTGAAATAAGCTCTAAATATTCGGGCACATGCCCTCCACATGAGGGCAAAACTGTCTTTACCTATGTAGGTCCCAAGGAGTATTTGTATTAGGGGGAGAGAGGTTGAATAGACTAAACCAATTTTTTATTTTTGATCTTTAAATCAGAGTTTTACATAACTAGCAGCTTAGTCCTTAAAACACAGTTTAGTTCAACCTCAACAGGAGAGTTAACCACTCAACAGACTCGACTGAGCTGTTGATAGAGTAACTCAGCTTGAGTGAAGTAAGCACTTAAAATATTCAGCTAACTTGGTTTTTAAACAGCGGAAGTCTTACACCCTTTTGTTAAATAGGTTTTACAACACTTATTTTTGTCAAGTTATTATCATTTGAGTTTAGAAAATTTATCAATCAACAGAATTAAATATGCAAGAAATCAAATGTTGGAAGTAAATAGACACAGAGCCATTTTATAGTGGTTTGAGGATGGAGTAATTTCTCTACTCCACTCTTCTCCAACTCCTGGAGGTAATCCACTAATGCAACAGTCGTGTTACAAAAAGGATAAATAGTGTGATCAAGAATTGATCACACAGCTGGCCCTACTCTTGGGACTCAGCTCTTCACAAGACAGTTGTCTCACTACTTCAGCTCATTCGAATTCTTGGATTTGATCACGAAGCCCCTCAAACGAATTCAAAGCTAGTTCTAACTTGAACCTCACTTCACTTCCTTCAATCATTGGTCGTGCAGACCCCTTCGTTCTTAAAACAAGTTTCCTCTTCAACAAAGTTGAAGCTTTTCTTCCTTCATTGGATGTGTTGGATAGATAGACTTGAGTTTAGGCTTGAGGATTTGAGTGTATTACTTGAGAGTATTTTTGCTTGCTTGCTCTTTGCTCGTTGCTTGAATGTGTCTCTTGTATCTCGTGTCCTCTCTCACATAAGCTCCTCAATCTTTTATAGTGGCAGTTCAAAAATATGTCCATTGAAGAGATATACATACTTTCAAACTCCACTTCATGGTTGTTGGTTTGTCTCTTTATGCAGCAATTGATGTTGACCCAACCTTGATTTAATGCTCTGCAGGTTTGTCTGAAACACAACAGGTGTTCTGCGAACATCTAATTGGTTCCTAGCCTTTTGCACACTTTCAGCAAAACAGCTTTAAGGTTGCAGTATGTCTTCTTTCTACTTTGAGTAATTTTTTGACTTTACATTCCAATAGACGTTTTTAGCTTTCTTCGAATCCTTTTGTTTCTATACCTCTTTATAAGTCTTCTCCAAAATATCAGGGAGTGACTCAGTTGTCGATCTGGCGACAAACACAACTTTTGGTACTCAATCAATCTTCTCTTCAACACTCAAAAACATAACGATTTTTCACTTTGTCCTTAGTCAACTTCTCGCGATCTTCAACTTGGTCGCTTCCGATTCGAACTTACGATCCTATCTATTATATAGTTGAATTTACAATAGAAAATGGGGTGCCAACTTTCTAATCTAAGTTTTACATAGCATCATCAAAATCCATACAATAAATTTTCCCAACAATTTCCCCCTTTTTAATGATGCCAAAACTTAAAATAAAAGTACAATGTAAAAGATGCTAAAAACAAAATGAATGTAAGAATGTGTCATTTTATTGATCAACATTCAACACTTTACAAGAATGTACTTACAAAGATCTTTTGTGTATTTACAACTTGTAAAAATACAACAAACATTTCTTTGCAAAATTGATTTATCGTCTCTTGTTGGGAAATTTATGTATTAGATTTTTATGATACCATGTAAAACTTAAATTAGGAAGTTGGCACCCCAATTATACTCAAATCACTTGTAATAAATATTGTTCTATAAGCTTTGAGTGTAAGCAACCAAGTTGAAGAATGCGAGGACTCGACTAAAGATTGAAGAGAAGACCCAATCAGTGGCGGTGAGTGAAGTGTAGTAAAATCTCGGACAAGTGGTAGAAAAGTTGTCTCGGTCAATTTGACAAATCGAGTCAATCCAAGATAAGTGGAGTTGACAATCAAAGGGGTTATGCAGCAGAAAGGATCAAAGGAAGCTGAAGAGATCCATTGTCAAGCAAGTCAATTGTTTACTGAAAATAGGCATATGCCAGACTCCCTACCTTAAAGTTGTTTTACTGAAAGAATGCAAAAAGCAAGGAGCCAATGGGATGTGCCTGAAAACCTGCAGAGTTTAAGGAAATGATGTGAGCATTAAATTCAAGATACAGTCTACATCAAAGTTGCAAGACAAGACAAACCAACAAACTCAATGTGTAGTTTGAAAAATACATCTATCTCTTCAACGGATATATTTTTCAAACAAGCACTATACAAGGCTGAGGAATACACAAAGAGAAGGTTATGAATGCAAGCAAGCAAATAAACATTAACCTGCAAAGCAAGATCAAATATCTCTCAAGCATTCTATTCAAATTCTCAAGCCAAAACTCGAAGAAAATCAATCCAACACACCCAGTGAAGGAAAAACAACTTCAAAACTGTTGAAGAGGGAATTTATTTACAAGAACAAGAGGTCTACTCCACAAGGTTGAAGGAGGTGTAGTGAGGTCCCAGTTCGGACTAAAGGCTTAGACTGGTTGGAGGGCTGTGTGAACAAATCCAAGGGTTTGAGGGAGTTGAAATAGCAAGATAGTCGTTTTGTGAAGAAGTTGAATCCCGAGCGGAGCCATCGTGTGATCAAGGTCAAGCTTGGATCGCCACCATATTTTAATAAAGTCACAGTTATATTACTCCTCCAGGAGTTGGAGAAGAGTGGATTAGAAGAATTAGCCCATCTTCGAACCACTATAAATTGCTTGCGTCATTTACATTCAGCACACTTTTATTCTTGCATATCTATATTGTTGATTGTTTAAATTTCCTAACTCAACTAATAATAACTAAGATTAAAACAAATGTTGAAAAACATATTTCAAACTAAGGGTGAAAGTCTTCTACGTAAAAACCAAGTCTACTGAACATTTAAAGAGTTAACTGAATCAACTGAGTTATACTATCAACAGTTAGTCGAGTCGGTTGAGTAGGTAACTGTGTTGTGCAAGTAAACTAAGTTGTCCACCAAGGACCCAGCTGACTTGTGATTAAAACTCTGACTTCAAAAGGACTAAATCAAAAAGTTAGTAAAGTCTATTCATCCCCCTCTAGACTTTACTTTATCACCCTTGGGACCTACATCTCTGTTGTTTTCCCTTTCTTTCTTCTTATTTATCCTCCTTCCTTCTCCTATCTCCAGCCTCCTTCCTTTTCTTCCTTTCGTAGTTCCTCTTTTTTCTTTCATCTTCTCTTATTCTCTCCTAACATTCTTTGTCCTTCCTGGCGTTATTTTCTTCGTATTTCTTTGCAAGATCATCACTACGCCTGGAAGTTTATCTATTAGCAAGTTCTCTGTAGCCCATCCAGTAAAGATGACCCTTTTTGAGGAGATCAACATACATTACATTTTTAGGTCTTCTTGGTGGAGAACCTCTGCCTCTTCCACCAGACATTCCATCACGACCTCTTCCCCTACTAGGGTCAGCTCCCCTGCGAGTTTCTTGACTGGGCTGAGCCCTTGAAGTCTGCTGACTACTTGATAGAGTCTGTTGCTTCTTGGCCATATTTACAACTTCTAAACCCTTCTCCCATTTTAAATCCCACATATCTTATAGATTCATCCCCTTAAAATATCCTTCTGACTTGAGAGTTTCATACTTCTCAAGTGATCTTTCAACTAAGTGTGTTGGGGGAGTAGACTATTCAGTCGGGTCCTGGAGCTTCCCTACTGGCGGACCTTGTGTAGGTCCCAAGGGGTGTGAGTAAGGTTTAGAATGGAGGGTAGAATAAACCTTATCAACTTTTCGATTTTAGTCCTTTTAAAATATTACAGAGTTAATTACACAGCTAAGTCCTTGAGGGACATCTAAGTTAGTTAATCTGCAGAGTTAGCCACTCAACAGACTCAAAAGACCTGTTGATAGAATAACTCAGCTGTTTAGACTAAACCTTAACTTGGCTGTGATGAGTTTTTCAGCGGAAGACTTAACACCCATGAATTTGATTTAACTTTATTTTAACACTTGGTTTATCAGTTGGATAGCAAATTATCAGCAGATATGAAATGAGTATGCAGAAATAAAATGCTGAAATGTAAATAACACAATAGTTTTTATAGAGGTTCGAAGATGGGGTAATTTTTCTACTCCTCTCTTCTTCAACTCCTGGAGGAATCCACTAAGTAATGATCAATTCACAAAGTGGTTATCAGTCCGATATACAAGTCTTGATCACACAAACTTCCTTTGGGACTCGATCTGGAGATGCATGATCACGCACTGGCTTCTCGTCCGACTCGGCTTCTTCACAGGCGTGCGCGCTTGCTACTTCAGCTTACTTTCTCAAGCTTCTTGGATTTGATCACGAAGCCCTCCAATAACTTGAGATTGGTTCGACCTTGAACCTTCCTACAATCCTCCTTGGAAAGTAGACCCCTTTTGATTCTTCAAAAGTTTCCTCTTCAAAAGTTTGAAGTTGTCTTTCCTTTACAGCTTAGTGTTGGATCGATTTCCTTTGAGATTTAGGCTTGAGGATTTTTCTTGAATAACTTGAGAATATTTTGCAGGTTACTGTATAAATATTGCTTGATCGTTCGTAGTTCTGGTATTCAAGGTAACCTTTTCTCAATGTGATTTAATTCCTCAGCCTTTTATATAGTGAACTTTCAAAAATCTGCCAGTTGAAGAGATAGGTGATTTTCAAAAGTCACTTATGTTCGTTGCTTGTCTTTTCTTGGTCTTCAATCTTGAGATGTAGACCTTTTCTCGTATTAAATGAATGTTCAGCTTTTCAGAATCTGACACGAGGTGCAGTGCTTCCCATTGGTTTATTCCTTTTGCACGCTTCTGGGACTGAGCACTTTAAGACATGGCAGCATGGAAGTATTACTTATTTAAGTAATTTCTTGAGTTTTGTGCAACGGATTCTTTTCAGTTAACTCCTCTTTGCATCTGCCTTTTCTCAGGTGACTTGAGTCTGCTCCAATGATTGAAAGACTCATCTGTCACTTCAACTCGACTTGGCTTCTTGGGTTGACTTAACTGACTCTTCTCACAGCTGTCTCACAGCCGATACTCCTTTAGTCGAGTCCTTGGTCTTCTATCTTGGCCATACTCAGTTGTTCCTCAGCGGAGTCTTCACTTCACATCTTCAGTTGACTTCTTGTATTTCCAGGCATAGCTGACTTGACTCAGCTTATACAACCTTATCTATTACAATAAGAATTACAAGGAAAATGGGGTGCCAACTTTCTAGTCTAAGTTTTACATGACATTCATCAAAATCTAAACAATAAATTTCCCAACAATTTCCCCCTTTTTGATGATGCCAAAACTTAAAACATACAAACAAAATGCAAACAGCAAAGATACATACAGACAAATGTAGTAACAAAGAATGTATGCGTAGAATCAATCTTTTTATTGATCATAACATTCTTGTCCTTTATACAGCTGTTTAAAATGTTCATCAGAGCAATCAGAGCAAACTTATATCTACGCAAATTACAGATTTTTCATTAAATGTACATAAGACTTATATACATATGTATTTACAAAAGTAAAATACATGAAGGGGTTAGCAGCAACACTCCATCGCCTTCGTTGCCTCCTTCTTTCTTCTTCAGCTCTATCTTCGTCAACTCTCTTCCTCTTCTTTTCCTCTTCAGCTCCTTTCTTCTTTTCATAAGCTCTCTTCGCAACTTCATCTTTTCTTTTTATTTCCTGTCTTTCTTGCCACAGCTGAGTTTGCCTCTTATTTTCTTCTTCGATGCTTTTGACATATTCAACATTTTTCCTCTCCACTTCCAGATTGGCTATAGCATCATATCCAACCCAGTAGATCCTTCCTTTCTTGCCTGGATCTACATATTCAATATTTTTGGGAAAAGGTCTAGGTCGAAAACCTCTTCCTCCACCATTACTTCCTCCTCATCTGGGCGTATATTGTCTTTGGGGTCTTCTTACTTAAATGAATGGTCTTTCTTTGAAGTCTCTTTCCTATCGCCTTCTTCACATACCTTCGACCTTTCTCCCGTACAAATCCCGGCTTGGGCTATGGACATGTTTACCAAGTATCCTTCGGATTCGAGCGTTTTAAACTCTTCAACCGATCTTGGCTCTTGTCCATCATCTGGAATGGCGTCTTAGTCCTTTCTGCTGGAATGCCACCAAACTGTTTCAATACTTCTAGTACACGGGCATCCGTCTTCTTTTCAACCTCCTTCATCCCTGCTTCCACAATTCTTCTTTTCTCAGACATAGGCAAAGCAGAGTCTTGGAGCGGCGGAGTCACCGGAAGTTTGATGATTATGCTAGCTGTGACATGACCTTGCTGAGGGGTTTCAGCAAGCATTAAGGTCACATCCTTTGAACTTTCCCCCTCAACAACTTTTCCCTTCTTCTTCATCTTCTCAACAGCTGTCTCTTTCTTCTCTACAACAGCTGTCTCCTTTTCCTTCTCAACAACCGTCTCCTTCAACATCTTCAGGTATTCCTCTTCCCCCTTTTTGGCATCATCAAAGGAGAGAGGAACCCCTGGAAATATGCCTGCGAGCATGAAATCAAGGCGGTTTAAAGCGGAATTCTTCTTGGAATCTGCTGCGGCATAGGCTGTACGAAATTCAGAATGAGTGGCCTTCGACTCAGCTGTAACCAGTTTCATTTTAGAATTTGTCATTCATAGTCTCCTCAAGTCGCATAATTTCTTTCTTCTGAAACTCCTGCAGCAGCTCCATTTCGGTTTTGTGAGAGGCATGCAACCTCTCAATGTACTCCTGCATTCTCTGCTTCATGTTAGCATTATTCGCGCTCCAAAAAAGCATTCTGTTATAGAGTGCCTTGAAGTAACGAACTTGTTCGAGACGCATTGCAGACTGCTGCTGACACCACACCCTGATTCTTATCACTATCCCTCTCAGGTCGGCTGTGAGGGTAGCATCTCGATTGTCCAGCCGCATGTCCAATGAGGCCTGATGCCATTCGATCCTCTCAATCTCTCCACAGATTTTCTTGAAGACTTCACGGATTTCAGTTGTCACTCCCGATTTAGCTGGCGGCCATTCAACGTCGAAATCGAATTCTGCTGGCACAATGGAGTCAGTAGGGATGATGGGTTCTTATCGTGCAAAGTACTTCTTCTGTTCTTTTGCAGTTTCTTCCCCTAAAGCAGGTAGCTCCATTGAAAATGGGAAGACCTCTTCAAATGCATCGTCTCGTACATATGAAATTGTACGAGAGGTCGCATCTCTAGCTCGTAGCTGGGCGGTTGAAGTTGTGGCGGTAGGCGATTGAAAGTTTTTGCCCAATCGATGAGCCTCACTGTCTTAACAACTTCTTCGATCTCGAGGGTTTTTCCAATTGAGTAGATCGGTCCTCGGTGAATCAATAAGCGTCATCGGATGATGATGGAACACTGGGGCTTGGTTCATCATCAAAGTTGAATGTTTGACGAGCGACTTTGAAACTTGATGACTTGTCTACTTTAAGAACACCCTTGATTGGGTCCTTGTGATGTGCAACGGGTGGACTCAACTTCATCTTGAATCCTTAAATGATATATCGGGGTTGTCTTGGGAATCATGAAGTGCACTAATCTCCTTCTCGATTCTTCAATATGAACACGGGGGATGTTCTGTATTTCTTTCTCTTTACCCAGGGAAGTCTCATCCTCCCTCGGGCCTTCAATACCTTTAGCAGTCTCAACTGTAGAAAGGCATTCTACACTCCCTTCGGCTGCACACAAATGTTTGGGGTCTTGGACTATGGCATCCGAAGGAGTCTCAACCCTCAGTATTGCACTTTCGGTGCTAGAGTATTAACTCCCGGGGCATTTCCATCCTCGTGCCTCGATTGCAACATCGCGTCCTCGGCTGTAGCGATTATCACTTGGTTGGGGACACTCAATCGTCCCAGCCGTTAGTGACAACTTGTTTGTTGTTCTTTTTCTTTCTCTTTCTCCACTTCGCCTCCTTCCTTCATTGTGGAGTCATCCGCATCATCCTCCGACCTAGCCGCAGCGGTGAAGTGAGTTTCCACCGGTGCGCACCACCGAGTGAGTCGATGGTGGGGTCACTCTGCTCCAGACTTCCGGCTGCTTCCATTGAGTGCTCAGCCGTGGGGGCAGGTGGTAAGACACCTTCATTAGGTGTCGGCTGAACTTGGGTGCCGAAGTTCCCAGTATCATCGCCAAGTCCTTCGATCCATTCTCTCGAGTGAATCTGGGAAGTGGTTGCGGCAATAATCGCGGGTAATCTGTTTGTACCACTCCCAATGGATCAATCTCCAGCTGTGATTTAGAAGACTCTCCTGGTCCTTCCCTTAGCTGTTGCTCATGCATCAATTTGGATTCCCGCATGGCTTGCTGTATATTGGACTTCTCCTGTGCAGCAACAGGATCCATGTCCTCATCACTTCCCGAAAGCATATCAATGTGTGGATGAGTATGGTTGCTGGTTCCAGTGAGAGGACAAATGTTGGTTTTCTCACGAGCTTGTGTTTCCTCAGCTGCTCTGGCTTTTTCTTGCTCATTACGAATTTGCAGCATATTTATGCAGTTATCCTCATCCAGGGCCTATAGTACAGTGTCAATCTCAAGAAGCTTGAAAAGCTCCTCTTCTTCCTCAATATACTCAGGGTGTTTAAACTGCACCCTTGAGTGACTCAGCTTCCATTTCCTCCACTCTCGCAGACGACTCTGGATGTCTGGGTATAATGGAGAATACATGAATATATCATCATCTTCATCCTCACCTTGTTGCCGCTTCCTTTTCGGGAATGGAAGGCAACATATACTTGCTCTTCACCTTTTAGCAAGATTCGAGTGGAGACACGATCAGCTCAAATAGGGGATTCTCATTGCCTCTCGCCACTTCTTCATCCTCGATGTTCTGTCCCATAGATGGGTCTTGACTTGCCTTTGCCGACTATCCTCGGCACTTGGCTATTTCTTCAATAACTTCGAGACCGCACTTCTTCAGCGAGCTCGAGATTTTCTCGGTGAGTAGCTAACTCAAATTTGTCTTTTCAAGCTCTGAGAGCTTGGTGATTCTTCTCCTTCTCTTAGTTTTCACCAGAGGAATGTCTGGTTCTACTTCCTACGGTTCTTCGAAGGTAAAGGCCTTGGAGTTGCTTTAGAAGGCGATTGCCCTTCTCGCCTTGCGCGTCCTCTTCTTCTTAATTCTGCAGAAGGTATTAAGGTTCCTTCTCCACCGCGGCCGGGCAGGGCAGTGCGTCTTTCTTCTTTGTTTGTAGGAGCAACTTTCTTCTTCTTTGCGGCCGCAGGGCATCTTTCTTCTTGGTAGGGGAAGAATACCAAGTTTCCTCGGGTCACCGATTCCCCTCACCGTGTCCGCCTCTTCGCATGGGCTCTCTTCCTGGCTCATGAAAGATTGGCCTGAAACATCTTCTTGTTGACATGGAATGACTTTCCATGTCGAAGGGGAACACCCTTCACTCCATCAAATGGCCAATGACTAGGCCATAGCCAAGTGATCCTCCAAAGGATCCATCTTCCTTGAAGGATTTATTCACAACGTTCTGGCAAAGTCTGCTGTATACAAACTCAACCCAATTAACTTTCTTCCCTTGCATGACCGCAACCATGACGATCAGCTTGGTCTTGGATAGCTGATTGAAGCTTCCAAACTTCATGTATACACATTTGGCGATGATATCCATCAGTTTATGATAATCGTCCTTCAGCAGCTTCTTCTCAGCTGTGTAAATCACTTTCGCAGCACACTTGGGTTTGGCTACTTCCTTCCATGCAGCAACTAAGTTGACATCGGCTTCATATATCTTCGGCATGCCTTTCGACGGTAGTAAATAGTGCTCCGCAAGGTCCTTAGCAGTGATTAATATGTCCTTGCGGTGGACAGAGGACTTAATCCCTTCGTCCTGCACCTCAGCGTTAACATAGAACTGGGCAACTTCTTCAATGTATGTCATCTGATATTCCATCATGAGGAAGGGTTTCAGTCCGGATTTCTCTATTTTATCCGCAATCTTCTTCACAAGGGTTTCATCGAAACCTTGTTTTATCATCCCTTCAAAATCCACAGTTGATCCTGTGTGGATTTGCTTTGCGAGCTTTGTGAAATCATGTGCTGGTGCCATTTTAGTGAGTTTTACCGAATGAAACTTTGTAAACTGACTTGAGAACTTGTAGGGTTTTCGAGAGAAAAGAGACTTGCTTTCGAATGTTTGAAGATGAACAATTTTTAAGTGTGAGAGAGAAAACTAAAAGAATAAGTATATAAGGGTTATGAAAGGACGTGATTTCGGTTTTGAATTTTGATAGAGATCAACGGCTCAGATTTAGCACGTCACATTGCATTTAATTGCTCGGATTTAATGTGGCAGCATTTATATCCAATCATATGCTTACTGTGCAACTTTTGACTGTACTCGTCATTATTACGCTGATGTCATCCTTAAAAATATTCCCGCTCATTAAAAACGACTGCGTTTTTGTCACTTAGTTCATAAATGATTCAGCTTATTCCACAAGTGATTCAACTCTTCTTCTTTCTTTTCGTATTGTGACTCAGCTTGTCAGCTAACTCGATATAGCTGATTTCCCAATCGACCCGATTCACTTGGGCCGATTCATGAGACTTGTTCTATTTTCATCTTTTCACGTTCCATCTTTTCTCATTGAGTCTTCCAGTGTCACTCACCAATTAACCCTAGCTCATGCTTAAGTTCTTCAAATCTTGATTCACATAGGGGTTTGGTGAATATGTCGCCTAACCTTTATCGGTTGAGATATATTCCAAAGTGATGTCCTTTTTTCAACATGATCTCTTATAAAATAATATCTGACATCAATGTGCTTTGTTCTTGAATGTAACACAGGATTCTGAGTGATTGCAATTGCACTTGTGTTATCACACATAATTGGAATCTCTTTTTCTTCAATTTCATAATCTCTCGCCTGTTGTCTTATCCATAAGACTTGGGCACAACAAATTTTTGCCCAGCCTATGTACTCTTCTTCAAATGGATGTGGCTATTGAGTTTTGCTTCTTGCTAAACCAGAAACCAATCTGTTTCCAAGCATTTGACAAGTTCTGAAGTACTTTTCTGTCAACTCTACATCCAAAGATAGTCGAGTCGAGTAACCAATAAGCTTGAATCCACCTTCCTTTAGATACCATAAACCAACTTCTTGGCATTCCTTCAAATATCTTGGGATTCTCTTAGCTGCAGTCATATGACTTTCTTTTGGTGCAGACTGTAATCTTGCACATACACCTATTGCAAATATGATGTGTGGCCTGCTTGCCGTTAAATAGAGCAGTGATCAATGAGAGCTCTGTATCTTGTTTGATCTACAGCTTTACCATTTGCATCCATGTCCATCTTAACTGATGTGTTCATTGGTATTTTCACAGAAGACTTCTCTTCCATACCAAAATTCTTCATTAAATCTCTAGTGTACTTTGTTTGACTTATGAAAGTTCCATTCTTCAGCTGTTTAACTTGAAGTCCTAAGAAGAATGTCAGCTCCCATCATGCTCATATCAAATTTACCTTGCATGAGGTTTGAGAACTTATCACACAGCTCTTTGTTTGTGGATCCAAAAATGATATCATCCACATATATTTGAACAAGCAATATACTCTCCCCATCTTGAATTCTGAAGAGTGTTTTGTCCACTTTGCCTTTGGTGGATCCATTATCTGTCAGAAATTGAGATAATGTATCATACCATGCTCTAGGTGCTTGTTTCAATCCATATAGAGCTTTCTTGAGCTTTTGCACCTTATCTCTAATGGTCTTATGCTCAAAGCCTGGAGGTTGCTCAACATAGACTTCTTCTTCCAACAATCCATTTAAAAATGCACTTTTCACATCCATTTGATATACAATGAAGTTCTTGTGTGCAGCATAGGCAAGAAACATCCTTATTGCTTCTAATCTTGCAACAGGAGCAAATGATTTATCAAAATCTATTCCCTCTTCTTGGCAATACCCTTTGGCTACCAATCTTGCTTTGTTTCTGAATACCCACCTTGTGCCAATGACATTTTGATGGGTTGGTCTTTGCACCAATTCCCATACCTTGTTCCTTTCAAACTGATTTAGTTCTTTTTACATGGCTTGAATCCAATGTGTGTCGTCCAATGGTTGGGACACATCTTTTGGATCTATTTGGGAAATAAAACAAGTGAACATTGCTTCTTGTTGAGCTCTGGATCTGGTTCTCATACCATCTCTCAAATCTCCAATGACTAGCTCTGGTGGATGGTCTCTCAGCTATCTCACATCAGGTTTAAGTAAATCAGCTGGGTTCAGTCGTCTCGCAGCTGTGTTGTTTTGAGCAGCTCTTTCATTATCATTCAAATTGCGAGTTTTCCACTGTCTTTGAGACTCAAATTGTCTCATCTTCATCTTGATTTATTGCTCCAACTTGCTTCAACATAGGGACTCTTCTCGCTTAGTTGGTTGATTCAAATTTTTATCGCCTAACTCTTCAATATCTTCTCCATTCACATTAGGTTCATCAAAACCACATGAATGGATTCTTCCGTGACCATAGTCCTCTTGTTCAAGACTCTATAAAGGCTTTACTTTTTGAGTATCCCAAGAAGATACCTTCATCAGCTTTAGCATCAAAAGCCTTTGGATTATCCTTGCCGTTGTTGTGGATAAAGCATTTACATCCAAATATTCTAAAGTACCCAACATTTGGCTTTCTCCCTGTCTATATTTCATAGGGAGTCATTGTCAGCTGTTTATTAATCATGCATCTATTTTGAGTGTAACATTCAGTGTTTATTGACTGGCCTTTTGCCTCTAAATGTTAAAATCTTTGTTGCAGTGTATAAAGTTTATTTCGTTGATCGTCTATTATTAAATTTACATAGGAAAAAGAAAAAAAATTCCACGTTTTAAATAGAGTTGATAGCCAAGTTGTGGTATTTATATATTTTCTAATAGTAGCAATAAGGATGGGAGTCACAGAGTGGTATCGGAGCTCGGCTACAGGTTCTGTAGACTATCCATGTACATGAACTCAAAACTTGTGGAGCGTAGCAATGCCAGTAAGTTTTACTTTATATGTCTGATGCATGTTATGTTTCATGAAATTATATTGGCCATGTGTTATTAGGTTATCCTAAGACAGTGTTTCAGTTATGGTGAGAACTAGAGGGGAGAGTAGTGGTGGGGATAGAAATCAAGGAGGGGAGACACCTATACCAATGGGTGATCGAGATAATGTTATAACTCGTCTTACGGAGCTCATACAGCGACAATCTGAACAAATTCAACAACTCATCCATCATAGAGATATAGCTAGAGAACATAGAGCAGAGATGAATCAACCACACTAAAAGGCGAATCAAGTCGAGATCGTGGGAGGAAGGTCCGAAAGCTAAATCCACCAACTTTTGAAGATGCATCGATCCTACAAACCGGGAAAGAGTGGTCAGGGGATTTTAGATAACATGTTTCAATACAGTAGGGTCCAAGAAGAAGAAAAAGTAATGTGTGCTTCGTTTATGCTTCGTGGAAGTGCGGGACATTGGTGTGATACGATGACGAGCATAGAAGATATTACGACAATGACTTGGGAAAGATTTAAAGAACTATCAGAAACAAGTATTTCACAGCTCCTGTTTGTGTAATAAAGATGAGAACTAAGTATTTATTTTTGATGGAATTCTCCTATAACAATAGCTATCAAGCCACAATTGGGATGGCTCCCTATGAAGAACTATACGGTAGAGAGTGTAGATCACCGATCCACTAGGACGAAATTGGTGAGAGAAAGCTTCTAGGTCCAGACATGATTCGAGAAATGACAGAAGTTACAATGCAAATTCGGCAGATAATGGAAACTGCTCAGTGTTGACCAAAGAGTTACTCGGATCAATGAAGAAGAATGCTAGAATTCTCCGTAGGAGACCAAATGTTTATGAAGGTGGCACCAACGAAAGGAGTAATGCGATTTGGAAAGAAAGGAAAGCTCAGTCCTAGATACATTGGTCTATTTTATATTACTGAAAGAATCGGCGATGTTGCATAGACTTACCCACATCAATGACTCACGTGCACAATGTCTTTCACGTTTCTATGTTGAGAAAATACGTTGCAAACCCATCTCATATTTTGAAGTTTGAGCCAATAGAGTTAAAAGCAGACTTGAGCTACGAAGAGATACCTAATGTGAAGATATTGTTATGAGAAGTAAAGAAACACAAGAATAAGGAAATCCCATTAGTTTTAGTGCTTTGGAGAAAGAGAAGACGAGACAAGGGCTAAGTACCCTTACTTATTTCGGTAAGTAAAATTTCGGGACGAAATTTTTATAAGGAGGGGAGAATGTAATACCAAACCTCTGACTACTCACTAGGCCAATATATTTTATGCAGTACATGTTGGTTACGTAACTTTTTGCATAATCTGATTATTTTATACGAGATGGCTAGTTATATAATTTTGGGACTCAGTTATAGTGATTAGTCGTTGAACTACTAATTTAAGTAGAAAAAGAAACTTAGTGTACATTATTAGCTAATGTGCAGTAATATAAACCACTTTAACTTTATTAATTGATATATGTTATATATTATCTCTTGATATATATAAGCCTCTACATGCAAGCCATCAAGTGATATTAAATATATATACATTTAGACGCATGCATCATCATCTAAGTGGATGGATGATTAACTTTCTAATGTGTACACATATGCGGACAGGTGTTGACTTCTAATTAACCCCAATTAGCTTAAAAATGGTTTGTTCTGGTAAATATAATATACTTTTATTTTATCCCCACACAACCGCCTTTATAAGTTTAAGATAACAATTGATATATACATACATATATCACATATATGGCTATTATTCACACAACATTACACACGGTTGGGAATAAAAAAGGAATCGGGAGAGTAAAATAGCAAGCGTGAAATTGAAGGCAACCGAGAGATTCGGTAAGTTGCCTCCAAATCGATCTTTTCTTTATCTAGTTTTTACTATAATACAAATTTAGTTTAAATATGGATTTCAGCCTTGTTTGTGTGCTGAATATGAGAAATTGCTATTGCACTTATAATAAATTTTAATAAATCACAAGAATATAATATTGGTTATCCTTCATATAATTTATAATTTCCAAATTACTTGTTTCAAGTAATTACCGGAGATTTTGATAAGATTTATATATTTATTGAACAACTCAAGAGAAATTAGAGGAAAACTTTGTGTAGCATGGAGTAATTAGGAAGGTTAATTAATACATTAGAAATTTTGATCTTACTTTAAAGGGTTGGAAAAGTTGGTAACATTCTTTCTTAAATTACTAAGAGATACATATTTTGTTAGCTAGGAAAATAAAATAAAAAGAAAAAAAATAGAAAGAGAAACAGTATAATTAATCTATTTGTGTATTATGTATTTGAGATTGCAATAGGATATAAGATACAGAAACTGAGATGTGCTTTTAAGTGGTGGGGATTATATGTAATTAAAAAAAACAAAAAGGATTATAATTGGAACGATACATGATATTTTGGGGTTTGATAGAAAGGCTAGATTATGGTATTTAAGTAAGGTTAGAATAAACAAAATTTATAAATCGAGGTGCGTAAGAGATTCCACTAATTTTAGATTGTATGTTTCAAACTTATGTTATAATTGGATATTAAGTTTAATGTGATTCTATTATAATAGGGATAGTTGACGTGTTAATATATTTGATATTATATCTCGTATTATTACAGATTGTTCACACCCCAAAGGCTGGGGAATTAAAGTTACAGTAAAACAAACCAGTAAAAATATATGGAACAACAAGGCAAGGTAAGTAAAACTCCATCTGCAACTGTAATGCATGAACATAGTACTGTTTGAATTGATTATATTATATGTGACAGTGGTATCTTGTGGAATATATGTGGATATTATATGTTGCATAATTGGCTTGTATGATGTTGCAATATGGTACTTGGTGAGCCATTGAGCATGCCATTCACAGCATTCACATATTACAAGAGGATGTTCGCATGCACGAAAATATTTTTGGAAGAAAATGGTTGTTTGTTGACCACTGCTAGTGCACCGAGGCACGCTGGGCGTGCTTATGATATATGTTTAGGTATAGCAGGTGGGATACTTCCTGGTGAACACAGAGCTAGATAGGAGATGGGCTATTGGTGGGTCACAGGAGGATGGTCCATCTGTGAGTACCTATGTGTGGCCCTGCGGGGTGGGATACTTCTTGGCGGACACAAGGGACGCAAGTAGGGGACCAGGTCAAGGCCGCGGGAGATTGTCCACACGTAGATCCATACTGATATTATCGGCCATTTGATTATTGCTGTGTGGAGAGCTCTTTTCCAGTGCATAGTTGTTGGGTCAGGGGCCTAAATGAAAGAAAATGGTTTGAATAAAGTATTTTAACTCATGGATTTTACAAGTGAGCACTACATGTTGGAAAAACATCACTATTCTTTGGACATGCATGATTTTTACTTCTGAGCTTTAGCTCATGTAGTTCATGCATTGCAGGTGGGCATGTGAATGTCTGAGTCTCTGGCTTACTGTGCAGTGCTGAAGCTTCTTCAAGTTTTGAGGATCATGGATATGGATGACGACCTATCGGGCTTGTTTTGGGTTCATTTTGGTTTGGCTTCTGCTGTGTTATATGTAGGAACTCGTACCGTATATAACTTTTGAAACTGTATTGTAAAAATATGTAAATAGTGTGTTCGTTTGATACATAGTCATCGTGTTTACGTACAAATAGGATTGACTGGCCTTTTGCCTCTAAATGATAAGAAAAAAAAAATTCCACATTTTACATAAAGTTGATAGCCGAGTTGTGCTATTTATATATTTTCTAATAGTAGCAATAAGGTTGGGCGTCACAGTTTCCTTCTTTTTGCACATAAAGATTTTCCATGTATATCTTGAATAATCATCCACCACCACTAAGGTGTATTTCTTTCCATTTATGCTTTAGGTGCTCAATCGACCAAATAAATCCATATGCAAATCATGCAATATTCTTGTTGAAGATGAACTTGACTTTTCTTTGAATGATGATTTGATCTCTTTCCCATCTGGCATGCATCACAAACACTTTCCTTCTTGTACACTGAGTCTGGCAGCCCTTCTACAAGATGACTTCTTGCAAGCTTGTTGATTGTCTTGAAGTTCAGATGACTCAGCTTCTTGTGCCACAACCAACTTGATTCGGCTGTACTTTTGGCTAACAGACAAGTGCTTGGTGTGGTAGTGGATCAATCTACCACATACATGTTCTTTTGTCTGTATCCTTGCAACACTACTACATTTGATTCAGTGTCTTTAATTTGTCACACTCCCATATTGAATCCAACATTATAGCCCTTGTCACAGAGTTGGCTGATGCTTAACAGGTTGAAGTTGAGGCCTTCAACATATGCAACATCTGTGATTTCTAATCCATTTTTCTTGATGGATCCAGTGCCTCTTATTTCCTGGAGCTTCATTTCCTCCAAATATGACTTTTGCGCCTCAAATCTCCTTGAATTTTGATAGATTTTTCTTGTTTCCTGTCACGTGTCTGGAACAACCACTATCCATGTACCAGGTTCCTTGGCACTCAGCTATTCCTTGAACCTGCAATCAGGTAAATTAGTTTTTAGGTACTCATACTTGTCTGGGTCCTGAGGGGTTAGTGTTGTAAGATGATCCAACCAACCTATAGCCAAATGGTCTGACTCTAAGAGGTTGCCATCTATCTGTGTCATAATCATAACTCACTTTGGCAAATTGCTTGGGTGCTTTAGGTTCATACAACTGTCTCTTTTGTCTGTATGCCTGTGTATGTGTTTTAGCAATTGCCTTCTTTGGATAATTGTGATATTTCTGAGTGTAGTGCCTGGGTGCATATGTGTGCTGATGATAGCTCTTTTGCCTTTGGAATGACCTTTGCTGAGTTCTAGGCCTTTGACATTTGGGCTTATATTCCATAGGTCTTTGCTGATATTTCACATTATTCCAATCAGCTTGGCTCGGGTAGTTTCTACCATTCCCATCATATGTGTTTCTTTGATAAAACTTCTGGGTTTTTGGTAGCTCTGTTTATTCTTTACAGAGTACTTCCTATTTGGAGTTTGCTGAGGAACTCTACTGGATTTCTTCTTAGTTGTCCTCTCAGCATACTCAACTGGTTGTTTTCCTTTTCCTTTATATCCAAGGCCAGTTTGTTTGTGATTGTGTTTTGGAGTGAGTGTGGGTGCAACATTTGGTGTCTTAGATGTTTGAGATGTTTCATTACTTGAAGATCCTTTTTCCAAAATCACTCTGGGAGTTTGACTGTGCACAAAGGAATTGAATCATATTCCTGTCTTATCTCCACACTCTTTTTGGATCATAATAAGGTCATCCAATTGAGACGCCCACCCCTACTACTACATTACTAAGCAATTAAAAGTGAAACTTGACAACTTAAACCCTATATACTTGTGCATTTTTTTTAACCTGTGACATTTTAACAACAAACAAGTAAGATCACCTTACTTGTAAGAAAATGACAAACCATATCCACAAGAAAAAGAGGTAACAAACTTTGTTATTAAATGCAACCGACACCCGTGTGACCAAATTCATAACCCTCATTACGCAGCTATTTACATGTACATATTTACATCAGAGTTTTCAAAAAAGGGTATAACCCTAAACCAAAATATAATACAAGACCAAAAAGAAAGGTGACGCATCAACATAGCCCAACAGGTCGTCATCCATGTACACTGTCCTCAATAACCTGTAGGAGCTCCAGCAGCCTGTCCAGTAAACCCATGAAATCCAACAACATCACCAGATTCACCTACAATGCATGAACTACGTGAGCTAATGCCCATTAAGTGAAAACCATGCATGCTTAATGAAAAATGTAATGCAAATGCAAATGCATTCTAAGATATCTCACCAGAAGTGCACACATTGAAATATATTATTTAATCATTTCTTTACATAAGGCCCTTGACCCACCCGCTATGCACCGGAAAGAGCTCAACACAATATCAATAATCACATGGCCATAATCATATTGACACCGCCTAGGGCCATCTCGTTGGACCACCTGAGGTCCACCCTCTATCTTCCACAATGATCCTCCAGGAGTCTTCCCCCTGACGTGTCAATAAGGATACAGTCAAGTGGTCCGCCCCCTCGTGACCATCAGAGGCACACCCCCTGTCAACCCCTATGATCCTCCGAGGAGTAACACCCACTGCACCCTAAAATATATCATAAAAGCACGCCTCGCATGCCTCGGTGCACTAGTAGTAGCCAACCAAAATCTTTTCTTTTCAAAGAAAGTTATCGTGTCGTGCATGCCTCATCTCAACAATGCTCATATATTTTCATGCACATGCAAATGCCAATGAATGACATGCCCAATGAAACAATAATCATCACACTCCAATATCCAACAAGCAACATATGAACATCACGGTTTCCATAATGCATCCATCAAGATACAAGAATCGCATTTAGTATCGATAAGACAGAAAATACTATGTTCATGCATTATAGTTGCAGATGGATTTTCACTTAGTTTAGCCAACTCGCCTTACAAGTTTGTTAAATTGTTACCTTCCAACCTCATATGTGAATAATTTGTAATAATATAACATATTAATTTCTAAATTCAATCAACAAGTTTACTGCACCTAATCTCACAAAACAAATCGAACTTTACTTTAGTTATACATTAATTAAACTTTGAATGTTATCACCCGGTCACAAATCATTTTTCTTCCCTCTGACCGTTTGATACCGAACATGACTCAGATTTAAAACAATTAAAACTATCACAATAACATTTAGAACTAACTCTCTTAACTTCAATAGGTTAGCCCCATAATATATATTAAATCACTTGAAACTTAATTACCAATTTTTAGTATGTAAGGGAAGTACTACTCTTCATCAGGAAAGCCACAAAGCCGGAATATACCTATATCTAACCATGTATTAATATGATGAAATCAGATAAGGGAAATAATATATTCCGAAACAACTTACCAATTGCCCTTTTTGCGTGCATGCCCTCGTTGTCACCTCTCTCACTCTTCCTCACCTGATCTTTTTTTGTTTTTGTTTCTGCCGCTCCTCTTTCTTTCGGATTCTCTTTCGCTGTAGTGTGCAAATTTTTATTGTGTATTTTTAAAGTCAAGTTGTATATATATCTCCTCCTCATTCTTCCCGTAAGGCGGTGGGATGACAAACACACATGTTTAATTATCCTTATATTTTTTTATTTAATATTTTATCACATACCATATATCGGTGTCATGTATATATATTATATATAAATAGATATATATCAAGATGTCATGATGTGGTGCAACTACACACATATATATGTTTTATATGTACTGATTTTATTAATTTTTTCAAAGTTGGCACACACACAACCATGTATACATATAATATATATGTATATTATAATATATGTATATATACACACATCATCCAATATAGGTTAAATCATTAGATCAATTACATATGTATACACACCGTGTGTGTTCATGTGGTGTATATATATATTATAATAGATCATATATTTTATTTCGATGTGTAATTACTATATAATACATATACATAAATTACTATTCACATGATTAAGAAGTGTTCTCTTGAAGAACTATAAAAATTAATAATAATATTAACTAATATATTTGCATATTATATTTCTCAATATAAACTTCGATGCCACCTCTCCCTTCTAAGTTTACCATGTATAAACTTGTAACTCTTTGAATAGCTACCACGTGTAGCCCAATAGCTAGCATCTAATAGTCCGAAAACTAAATACCATCTTCTTTTTTTTAACTACTTAATTTAGTAATCTAATGACTAATCACAATAAGTGAGTTCTAAAATTATAAAACTAGCCATGTCATTCAAATAATCAAATTTTGCAAAAAGCACATAACCAACGTGTAATGCACGAATTATATTGGTCAGTAAGTACGTGAAAGCCTCGGGTATTACATCCTCCCCTCATAAAAATTTCGTCCCGAAATTTTACTTACCGAAATAAGTCAGGATACTTAGCTCTAATCTCGTCTTCTCTTTCCCATGTAGCTTTTTATACTGATTGATTTCTCCATAGTACTTTAACTAATGGGATTTTTTTATTTCTTAGTTTCTTTACTTCTCGTAACAAAATATCCACAGGTACTTCTTCGTAGCTAAATTTGGCTTTTAATTCTACTGATTCATATTTCAAAATATGAGATGGGTTTGAAATGTGTTTTCTCAACCTAGAAACGTGAAATACGTCATGTATTTGAGACATTGATACTGGCAGGTGAAGTCTGTAAGCAACATTACCAATTCTTTCTGTGATATAGAATGGGCTGACGTATCTAGGACTAAGTTTTCTTTTCTTTCTAAATCATATTACCCCTTTCATTGGTGCTACCTTAAGAAATACTCGATCTCCTACATAAAATTCTAACATTTTTCTTCTTTGATCTGAGTAACTTTTCTGTCGACTCTGAGCAATCTCCATCCTTTGTCGAATTTGTGCCATAGCTTCTGTCATTTCTCGAACCATATCTGGGCCTAAAAGATTTATTTCACCAATCTCGTCCCAGTGTACCAATGATCTACAATTTCTACCATACAATGCTTCATAGGGAGCCATCTCGATTGTGGTTTGATAGCTGTTGTTATATGAGAATTCTATCAAAGGTAGATATTTACTCCATTGTCCTTGAAAATCCATAACACACGCTCTAAGCATATCTTCTAAAGTTTGTATAGTTCGTTCTGATTGTCCGGCGATCTGAGGGAGATAAGCAGTGTTGAATGACAATTGTGTTCCTAGTGCCTTTTGTAGACTCCTCCAAAAAGTAGATAAGAACCTAGAATCCCTATCTGAAATAATAGATAGTGGCACACCATGAAGTCTAACTACTTCCTGTATATTAAATTGTGCATATCGATCCATGGAATAAGTTGAACAAATAGGAATAAAATGAGCGGATTTGGTTAATCTATCTATGATCACTCAAATAGCATCGTGTCCCTAGGCAGTTTTGGGTAGGCCTATCCCAAAATCCATGGTGATTCTTTTCCATTTCCATTCTGAAATAGGCAGAGGTTGCAACGTCTAGCTGCCCTTTTGTGTTCTGCCTTTATTTGTTGACAGATTAAATATTGTTCCACGTATTGTGCAATATCCTTTTTCATACCTGGCCATCACTACTGCATCTTCAAATTTCTGTACATTTTAGTAGCTCCTGGATGTACAGAATATGGCGTCGAATGCGCTTCTTCTAGAACATTTTCTCGAAGATTATCCCTATTAGACACGTATAATCGTTCTTTAAATCGCAATGCTCCATTCTTAGATAGTTTGAAATCAGAAGACACACCCGAGGCAATATCTTCCTTCACTTTAACATAGTAATCATCACCCTATTGTTCCTGTTGAATTCGATCAAGTAGTGTCGGTCAGAGTGTTAACATTGCTAACTTAGCTTCAATGGACCCTAATGATACGACATCTACGTTCATTTTCTGGAGATCCATTAACTCTGGTTTCCGAATGCGAATCGCAATTGCATTGCTTTGTGTTGATTTCCGGCTCAACGCATCTGCTGCAATATTGGCTTTACCAGGATGATAGTTGATCACACAATCGTAGTCCTTCACTAATTCCAACCATCGACGTTGTCGCATATTTAGTTCTTTTTTGTGTGAAGAAGTACTTTAAACTCTTGTGATCTGTGTAGATCTCACATCATTCCCCGTTTAGGTAATGCCTCCATATTTTAAGCACAAATACCACTACAGCAAGCTCTAAATCATGTGTTGGTAGTTCTTTTCATAGTCCTTCAATTGTCTAGACGCATACACAATAACCTTATCATTTTGCATCAATACGCATCCTAGACGCGTCATTGTAAACTATAAAGCCACTAGTACCTGATGGAATTGATAGAATAGGTTTTGAAGTCAATATCTTCTTTAGTTCTTGAAAGCTTTGTTGGCATGCTTCCATCCATTTGAATGAGACACTCTTTCTAGTCAATTGTGTTAGAGGCGAAGCAATATTGGAGAATTCTTCCACAAATCGACGATAGTAGCCAGCTAAACCAATAAAACTACGTACTTCTGAAGGATTTGTAGGTCGTGGTCAATTATTGATAGCCTCGACTTTACTTAGATCAACTGAGATTACTGCTCCGGATACAACCTGTCCTAAGAATACTATCGATCTAGAAAGAATTCACGTTTCTTGAATTTAGCATATAATTGTTTTTCTCACAGGACCTCTAATACCATTCCCAAGTATTCAGCGTGCTCCTCTTTCGTTCTCGAGTAGATCAAGATATCATCGATAAAGATAATAACGAATTTATCTAGAAAATCTTTAAATACCCAATTCATACAATCCATGAAAGTGGTTGGGGCATTCGTTAACCCGAACAACATCACCAGGAATTCATAGTGTCCCTACCTCGTGCTGAAGGTTGTCTTGGGTATATAATCTTTTTTTATTTTTAGATGATGGTACCTGGATCGCAAGTCCATCTTCGAAAATACTGCTGCACCTTGAAGTTGATCGAACAAATCATCGATTTGAGGTAGCGGGTATTTATTCTAAATTGTAACTTTGTTCAATTCACGATAGTTGATACACAATCTCATCGTACCATCCTTATTCCGCATAAACAGGACCGACGCACCCATGGTGAAAAGCTAGATCTAATGAAGCATTTATCTAGCAATTCTTGCAATACAACGGAAAATTCTCGCACTATTGGAACTTCATCAAGGTTTGGTTGGTGTTGTTCGTCGATACTCGTGACACTTACTCAGTATCCTTCACAGCCAGCGTCCAGTAAACATTGTGCCTTTAGTGCTAATATTATTGGAAATTGTATGCGGCTCGTGATTCTAGCAAAGGTAAATGGATCATCTCCTAGGGATTGAAATGTCATTGTCTTTATCTAACAATCAATTATAGCACCAAACTTTGACAATAAATCCATACCCAAAATGGAATTGTAGTCATTCATAGCTTACAAAGTTAAATCGACATAAAGTTCTTTATTTTTAATTGGAATAGAACAAGGTTTCAAAATCAGGTTAGTCTGCTTGGAATCTCCTGAGAGAATTATTACATTATAACCCACTTTAGCTACATCAAGTGTCCTACCCAGTCTTCTCACATACTCAGTGGATGCAAATGTATGTGTTGCTCCTGGAATAATACGAATATTGGGTTGTCAAAGTTAAGAGGTTACCTATAACCACTGCCTGCACTGGTGATAGTAAATGCTTTCGTTGGTACATGTTTTTGTCCTACAGGATTTGGACTATTTAGGCACACATTAGCAAAATGTCCCAATATCCCCCACGTAAAACATCTCCTGGTATCTATCGTGCAACTCCTAGTATGTTAAGTCTTTGGACCTATGGCAAAAAGGTAGTGCCATAGGTGTCTTGCCTTGATCAGCTCTTTGACGTTTATTTTGTTCCCATTGTTGTTTCCCTTGACGTGGTAGAAAGTTCGGTTTCTACTGCTAAACTTGGAAACTCTCTTCTTTTGGAGCCCTATTGTACTGGAACATATTCTCTAGAGTTTGCATCTAATGTTCAGCTGGTGTGGGATCTGCTACATCGTCAAAGATAGGTGGGTGTAGCTTTCGGAACCTTTCCCTGACTATCTCGACTTGATCTATCCTTTGGCGTGGTATTTTCATTTCCACTCTTTGTTATTTAGCTATATCCCATTAGTTGATGAGTTATTGTATCTGTTCAGATTGTCGTTCGACGAGTTTTGTAAGCCTATTAACGACATTATCTCGATCACTAGTTATAATAGGTGTCTAATCTCCTCTATATCTATCCCCTCCACTACTCTCACCTCTAGTTCTCGTCGTAGCTAAAACATTATCTTAGGGGAAATCTAATAACACATGGCCAATATAATTTCATGAAACATAAAATGCATTAGACAATAAGGTAAAACTTACTGGCATGGCTGTGCTCCACAAGTTTTGAGTTCATGTACATGGATAGTCTACAGAACCTGTAGCTGACCTCTGATACCACTCTGAGACGCCCACCCCTACTACTATATTACTAAGCAATTAAAAGTGAAACTTGACAACGTAAACCCTATACACCTGTACATTTTTTTTAACATGTGGCATTTTAACAACAAACAAGCAAAATCACCTTACTTGTAAGAAAATGACAAACCATATCCACAAGCAAAAGAGGTAACAAACCTTGTTATTAAATACAACCGACATCCGTGTGACCAAATTCATAACCCTCATCACCCAGCTATTTACATGTACATATTTACATCAGAGTTTTCAAAAGAGGATACAACCCTAAACCAAAATATAATACACGACCAAAAAGAAAGGTGACCCATCAACATAGCCCAACAGGTCGTCATCCATGTACACTGTCCTCAATAACATGTAGGAGCTCCAGCAGCCTATCATGTAAACCCATGAAATCCAACAACATCACCAGATTCACCTACAATGCATGAACTATGTGAGCTAATGCCCAGTAAGTGAATATCATGCATGCTTAATGAACAATGTAATGCAAATGGAAATGCATTCTAAGATATCTCACCAGAAGTGCACAAAGTGCATTGAAATATATTTTATAATCATTTCTTTACATAGGGCCCTTGACCCACCCGCTATGCACCGGAAAGAGCTCAACACAATATCAATAATCACATGGCCATAATCATATTGACACCGCCTAGGGCCATCTCCCGGACCACCGAGGTCCACCCTATCTTCCCAATGATCCTCAGAGTCTTCCCCCTGACGTGTCAATAAGGATACAGTCAAGTGGTCCGCCCCCTCGTGACCATCAGAGGCACACCCCCTGTCAACCCCTATGATCATCCGAGGAGTAACACCCACTTCACCCTAAAATATATCATAAAAGCATGCCTCGCATGCCTCGGTGCACTAGCGATTGCCTAACCAAAATCTTTTCTTTTCAAAGAAAGTTATTGTGTCGTGCATGCCTCATCTCAACAATGCTCATATATTTGCATGCACGTGCAAAAGTCAATGAATGACATGCCCAATGAAACAATAATCATAACACTCAATATCCACCAAGCAACATATGAACATCACGGTTTCCATAATGCATCCATCAAGATACAAGAATCGCATTTAGTAACAATAAGACAGAAATACTATGTTCATGCATTGGAGTTCTGAGATGGATTTTCACTTACCTTAGCCAACTCGCCTTACAAGTTTGTTAAATTGTTACCTTCTAAACTCATATGTGAATAATCTGTAATAATATAACATATAAATTTCTAAATTCAATCAACAAGTTTACTGCACCTAATCTCACAAAACAAATCGAACTTTACTTTAGTTATACATTAATTCAACTCTGAATGTTATCACCCGGTCACAAATCATTTTTCTTCCTTCTGACCGTATGATACCGAACATGACTCAGATTTAAAACAATTAAAACTATCACAATAACATTTAGAACTAACTCTCTTAACTTCAATAGGTTAGCCCCATAATATATATTAAATCACTTGAAACTTAATTACCAATTTTTAGTATGTAAGGGAAGTACTACTCTTCATCAGGAAAGCCACAAAGCCGGAATAAACTTATATCTAACCATGTATTAATATGATGAAATCAGATAAGGGAATTAATATATTCCGAAACAACTTACCAATTGCCTTTTTTGCGTGCATGCCCCCGTTGTCACCTCTCTCACTCTTCCTCACCTGATTTTTTTTTTTGTTTTTGTTTCTGCCGCTCATCTTTCTTTCGGATTCTATTTCGTTGTAGTGTACAAATTTTGATTGTGTATTTTTAAAGTCAAGTTGTATATATATCTCCTCCTCATTCTTCCCGTAAGGCGGTGGGATGACAAACACACATGTTTAATTATCCTTATATTTTTTTATTTAGGGATAAAAACATTCAACCCCCAAACTATTCGAAGTTTTACACTTAACCATACGAACTTTTAATCGTAACACTTAACCCTCCCAACTATGCAAAATCTTACACTTTGCCTTAAATTACAGTTTACCCCTAGCTATATGAAAGTTGTGTTCTGATTTACCCTCTAAACTTCAAAGTTGTTGCACTTTACCACCTATGCCATAAATTTTATTGTATGATCTACATTTACTCCTCATGGTCTTGCGATCCTCGAAAATGGTATCGAGCCTAGGTTTATTAAGAACTTTTAGTTAAATTTATTATATTTATGTAATTAACAATTGGTGAGGAGAAATTACTCCGAGATTATGGATCCGGACCGATGTCCGAGATGTACCCCTTTACAGGACATATCGTCAAATATTGACGATGTATGCACAAGAACACTTGACCAGGTTTCATATTGGGAATACCAACATGAAGAAAAGGAATGAGCGAGGAGCGACGGTGAAACCCTAAGGCAATGCAAAACGCGAGCGAGAATATTATAGCGATTCACGGATGCTTAACCGGACCCTATATGTTCACTTGATGAACCTTCAAGAAACGATTCATGAAAATTTCCATCGAACAATGATTCTGATGGAGTACCGAGTGGAACGAGATACTTAGACAAATCTAAGATCTCCGAAGATCTTAGAGAAATCGAGAAGGCGGTGCGAGAATTATGGCAACCGCCATATTCATCTACCAAGACAAGTTCATCGATCCGAACCGGATGGAAACGATGGTGAAATATCGGAAGGAAACTCTTGAACTCCTTCATGATATTCAAAAAAACGAGTCAAGAACCGGAGGACATGCCGAGTTCATCCTGAGGAAGGAAACGTATTGATTTTGGGACAGACCTATTTACACCAAAAGGGGAAACCAACCGAAGTCATACGAAAAATGACGGATGAGGAAAAGCTCATTGCTCTAATCAAAGGAAAATCCATCAAAAATTAAAAAAGATGGATATTGAAAAGATGAATCTTAAAGATCTACATGACTGTGAGAATCCTTCGCGGGATTAGGTATTGTAGATTTAAAGATGAAAGCAGTGAGAATCGGCTTTGGTTACCTATGACCCACAAGGTAGACCAATTCCTCCACCACCGCCACCGATTAATCCTAACGTCGAAGAAAATGCGGGTTCACATCATGGAGCTCGGGACGAGAGGATGCCACATCTTTGGGGATTTCACGAGGGAGTGATCCACTTTCGGGGACGACGGAGGTCGAAACCCTCTTGCGGGAACCGACAACCTATTGGAAGGCCGAATGTTTATCGGGCGCCTTATGGAAGATCGCACCTCGACCCAATACATCCGTATGGGTTGATGTTAAATCTGGACATCCCATTTTAAAAGCAGAGAAGTTCTCATTGATGAATGGGCTTGACTATGAGAATTTCAAAGAGAACCCTCGATCTTACAAAGGATTCATTCATTTTACTCCTTGAAATGAGTCTTGAAGGATCGGTGAAGATTGCAGGGATATGACCGACGCTAGTACGAAAAGTTCGGTCACATCGGGGAATCACTTAAAGGAATTGTCGATGGTATGGCAAAACTATTCAAAATCCAATTCATCGGACAGTTATTTCGAAGGATTAGAGGATGAAAAAAGAAAGAAATATAAACAAGCCCTCTATAGCCTTGAGTTCTTTGGATATTTGTCATATTGACGAATATATCAAGTTGTTCACCGAATACTGGTGGAAATCGAAGATTGAAGAAAAAGAAGTCGCACAACTATTCTTTGCCAAGATCCAGAGTCCCTGGAGAGAAATGCTTATCGGGAATACAAGGGTGGAGTGAAGTAGAAACGTGGGGGCGGAAAAATGTCTTTCCTAAAGGCCAAGTTATCCGAATGGTGCTATCAAGCGGCTCCGCACAGAATTACAAGAGATTAAGAGGAATTAACAAAGCGGTTCCTCTATGTTGCGTGGATAATGATATCCCAACGGTTGTGGGAGGTCAACCAAGGCGCACAAAAGGAAGAAGGAGCGAAGCCATCCATACCGCCAAGGAAGTAGCAGCAAAAAAGTAGGTCTTCATGGAGACTTAGAAGGTTTTGGTCATAACAAAAGGCCCGAAGTTACAAAACGGGACAAAGACCAAGACTGGGTAGGAGTAGAGCCTCATCATCGGGTTCTAATCAAGCAAGTACCAAGTAAATCCAGGAAGAAGAACTTTCAGGCGTGCTCACACGGAGCAAATGAAAGTTTCAAAGACTGTAATTCTTGGACATACGAACAAGAGGACATATCTCGACGATTGTCCGAAAACCGTAAACGAGGAGTCGATTTCGAGGCTACACCGAGAAATCGAAGAAGTCTATTATCAAGATCTTATACGGTGTATCAATTTGAGGATATTCCCTCGGATGAAAGCATCTATGAAGAAGAAATCTATTCGACGATGGAAGTGACTCAGGCTCGAGAATCGGAGTGAAGAAGAAATTCTTCAATGACGATCGAGAGAGGATATGTCGATTCCTCTCTCACACGACGATTTCTCATAAGACTCTTATGAGAATCATGAAGGAAGATCCAAAGCTTCAAGTCTATGATGGATTTACAATCGGAGCTATGGAAAAAGCATTGGATAAAATTGGGTTTAATAAAAAACACCAAATTATCCACAGGGTAACAACCGGAGAATTAGCTATTCCGATGGAGTTTACCGGTAACCTGATCGAGATGCAGTTGGTCCCTATTAGAGAAATACAAGAGATCAAAAGCAAAGTTAAAAGAGAAGTTGCAAATACACTCTCATGGATTCATATCGGAGCCATAAGAGTAATTATTAAAGCAACATTCAAAGAAGGAATAGATTCGCCTCTCAATCTTGCTATCTTTGACAAGAGAATCTCACATCTCAAGGATTCATGCCTTGGAGCGGTTACAGGAAATTTGTATGCATGGAAATTGGCATTTAATGTCTATCCTAAAATTGCATACAATTTGGGAGATCGAGACTTCAGTAGAGTCCTAACCCTTCATCAAGATTTCAAAAGAGTCGATTTGATGAAAGAAGGAAACAGCCTTACTCGATCACATACAAGATTTCCTATGCTCTCTCGAATACCCATCATTCAAGTATTCTTGAGAAAGGAATTTATTGAAGTCCCAAGAATCTTTGAGGACTTTGCCAGGTGGTGTTACAGAAATCATTGAATCTCCAACTATTAAGGAGATTGATATGATAATTCAAGATCAACCGCCTTCAACAAAAGTCGAGTCTCGAGTTGAACCTAGAAGGATGTCTTTCCAAAGAAGACGAGAATGGTGAGTAGCAAATGTTGGGAAGAAAGGAGACCACGTCGATTCAGCCGCATCCCCAATGTTTTTAAAACAACAGAGAGCTGAAATGTCCGAAGGATGGCGAGAGGTTGAAGTAATATTCGACATCACTCAAAAGGATAACATTTTTCCTTGTGATGTTCTATATTATCTCCAACAACCAATCGTTGGAAGGTATCAAGAAAGCCTCGAAGATAGGAGAAATTGAGATTACTATCACGGGAGTTGCGGAAAAGATCCCGAACAATTAATACTGGGAATTGAATTTCTTGAGGAGCATAAACCTTGGGAAAGATTACAAGACGGAATGGAGTTCACAAAGTGGCTAATAAAAGATACAGAATCGGATGACCACTATTCCATTCTCCATATACATTTCTATTGGAATGTTATATGCTGAATACAAAGTCGAGTATTTCGCGCCTATATTGATTCAAAAAGTGCCGGAATATGTACTTGCAAAGCTTCTGATGTTTTTCCTAAAGAAATTGGAGAAGATTTACCAGCTATTGCAGGAAGAGATTTCTCTAAAAGGATTCTTATCCTTAACAGGGAATTAAACAAGCGAAAATAATGATCGGAGGAGCGGGCGTGCCCCATGGTACAAAGTAAAGACGCCACCAATCTATTTCCATGATACAGAGCAGATATTTTGCTGGAAACAATTTCCTACAAACATTCAAGCGGTTCACACAAGAGAACAAGAAGACTTATTTTCACAACCTTATGTGATCATAAGATTATTGTCCGTGAGATCATGGGAAGCATTTTATAGAAAAATGCCTATTAATTTTCACAGCAAGCGTGGTGATGAAGCCAAACTTCGCAATCCAAAAATGGCGGATCGAAGGAAATTTGGTGAAGCTTTATTATCCTATAGACAATTTGGTTCCATCCGGAATGATCGAAGATATGGGATAATAACTTGTATTCATTCGAGTACAAGGAGAAGAACGAGTCACTCCGAGGAAGCCATTGAAGAATTATGGATGAGTCTAATGGAGAATCCACAGAGTGATGTAACCATAGAGGAACAAATATCACTCGAGGATATCAAGAAGAAGATCCAAAGGAATTACAATGAAGATCCTTTGGCTTGGTGGGATAAGAACGAGCTTAAAGCTTCCTTAAAGGTTAAACCGAAAGGAGTACGAGTTCGTAAGATTCAAACCAATCCTTATGAACCAGGAAGATCGTGAGGATATGCAAAAGATACTTAAGGAACATCTTGACCTTAAGTTAATTTCACCAGGAGTTTCTCCATACAAAGAGCCCAGTGATTCTTAGTCGAAACCATGGAGAAATCAAAAGAGGAAAACCAAGACTTGTTATTAATTACAAAGGTATTAATAACATTTTGGAGTTCGACGGATACTATATCCCAAGCAGAGAACATCTGGTTAACTGTATCAAAGGTGCCAAGATATTCTCAAAGTTCGATTGCAAGTCTGGATTCTACCAGATTAAGATGGAGGAAGAAAATAAGAAGTTTACAGCTTTCTCTACACCACAGGGACACTATATTTGGAACGTGATGCCTATGGGATTGGCTAACGCACCCCAAATATAT
This sequence comes from Rehmannia glutinosa, assembly GCA_016081115.2. Classification (NCBI taxonomy): domain Eukaryota; kingdom Viridiplantae; phylum Streptophyta; class Magnoliopsida; order Lamiales; family Orobanchaceae; genus Rehmannia; species Rehmannia glutinosa. The sequence continues at coordinate 97,385,631 of CM071926.1, read as the reverse complement.
CAAAGAAAGATGGATAATCTTTTCAAAGATTATTTCAGTTTCATGTTCGTGTATATTGACGACATTCTAATCGCATCAAAGAACATGAAGGAGCATCTCAAACATTTGGAAATATTTTCAGATGTTTGTCACAAAGAAGGATTAGTTCTTTCGGAAAAGAAGGCGGTAATCGCAACAAGACATATTGAATTCCTCGGAATTGAAATCGATGAATCTACAAAGTCAAATATCCATTCAAGTTCTTCCAGAATTCGCGAATGGATCTTTCCTTTTGAATTCGATGACTGGATCAACCACAGGGTTTGCAGAAGAACTCTTCGAGACCAAAAGAAGAATTCTCTGGGAAAACAAGATTCCGGCAAGCAAAGAAACTTACCGGAAATTTTGTAACATGGCGCATGTTGGCCGATGGATCGACCGGATTTGTCAAGCATGCCCCGAACAAAAGGAACCCGAGTTTGGGAAAAGATTCCGACCCAAACCCGACCGACAAGATCATGCAGCTGGAAAGGATAAGGGCCCAACTCACAAGACGCGTTATCCCTGGGACCACGTAAACCAAATTTTTAAAAGATTCCCGACAAACATCACATAAATTTGAGTCACGCGGAGAAAAAGAAAACCAACTAAGAGGCAATAATGTGGGATATGACGTAAGCGATGACGTCATATATATCGACAAGATTTGAAGTCCGCCTTTGAAGTCCTGGACTTACCTCTATAAAATGCGGATTTGAAGGAAGCGAGGACATCGAACATTTTCCTTAGTTTTCTTATAATAAAGTCCGAGTGAAAAATTTGTAATATTTTTGAGTGTTTTTAGTTTTAAAAATTTTATGTGTTTTCGAGTGCAAGCCTCGGCTATGAGAGGCTAAACCAAGATTCTCCTCCCAAAAGGAGATTACTAATGTAATAAATATTTCTATAAGTTCTTAATAAAAAGAGGCTTTCTGGCTTCAACATGTGTTCATAATGTTCTATTAATTCATCCCTTTGAAGAATTACTTTTACGCCTTGGAGTAGGAAACGAACTAAGGCCGTGTCTTTGAGCGGTTTCGAAGGAGTCGGATAACTTGCGATCATCTTCCCCGAGGAGGTGAGGTTGAACAGTGAGGAGGAGCCGTTTGTCAAACGATCCGGGGGCAATAATTTTCCGACCGGGTGGCGTTGCGAACCACTTAACCCGGTAATGTTTCTGGTCAAATGAGGTATGAATTTTAAGGGATTTATTAATTTTACGGAAGCATGTTGGGCCGATATGGTCGTAATGGACTATTTCTATTTTTCGGTCTAAAGACCCAATTTGTATACGGATAAATAGTTGAAATAAAATCTGGATAAAAGTATGTCTTGTTGAGTTTATAGGTTTGGAAACCCGACATGATCCATTTAAAACCTCTCAATAGAGACTGGATCTAAGTAGGTGTAACAATGCCACGAACAAAACAAGTTCGTAAAAATCGGGTTCTTATTTCTCGAAAATCCGAAAGCAAATTGTTTATGGAGTAAAATTTTCATGATTAATGATTAATGCAATAAATTTATTACTATGTAGTAGATTGCCACAAAATAGAGTTTAAAGGGATAACTTGAACTATTGTTTTAAAAAGAATAAAACCTAGGGGCAAAATTGTCTATATAGGTAAAGTGTAACGATTTTCATAGTTCGGGGGCAAAGTGTCACGAGGTAAAGTTTGGAAGGTAAAGTGTAAAAATCAAAGATAGTTCGGATGGGTAAGTGTATTTATCTCTTTTATTTAATATTTTATCACATACCATATATCGGTCATGTATATATATTATATATAAATAGATATATATCAAGATGTCATGATGTGGTGCAACTACACACATATATATGTTATATATGAACTGATTTTATTAATTTTTCTTTTTTCAAAGTTGGCACACACACACAACCATGTATACATATAATATATATGTATATTATAATATATATATTTACACACATCATCCAATATAGGTTAAATCATTAGATCAATTACATATGTATACACACCGTGTGTGTTCATGTGGTGTGTATATATATTATAATAGATCATATATTTTATTTCGATGTGTAATTACTATATAATACATATACATAAATTACTATTCACATGATTAAGAAGTGTTCTCTTGAAGAACTATAAAAATTAATAATAATATTAACTAATATATTTGCATATTATATTTCTCAATATAAACTTCGATGCCACCTCTCCCTTCTAAGTTTACCACGTATAAACTTGTAACTCTTTGAATAGCTACCACGTGTAGCCTAATAGCTAGCATCCAATAGTCCGAAAACTAAATACCATCTTCTTCTTTTTAACTACTTAATTTAGTAATCTAATGACTAATCACAATAAGTGAGTTCTAAAATTATAAAACTTGCCATGTCATACAAATAATCAAATTTTACAAAAAAGTACATAACCAACGTGTAATGCATGAATTATATTGGCCAGTGAGTACATGAAAGCCTCGGGTATCACACCAATGATTTAGATGCCTTTGAAAATGATGCAATCACATTTTTGAGGTCATGTTCCCTCTTTTCTATAGCAGCTATCTCTGCTATTAGTTTAGCATTTTCAATTTCTTGACTCTTTGTTCTCATCGGCTATGTGACTTAGAGTACTCAGCTCCTTAGTCAGCTGTGAGTTTTGGCTTTTGAGATGGTTGTTTTTCTCGTTTAATAGTGTGTGTGAAGATTTAATTTGCTCAAAGTATTTCATCATTTTGCCTAATGAATCATACAGATCAGTGGGTGATGAAGTGTGTGTGTGTCACAGTCACTATCACTGACCGAGTGAGATGAGTTAGAGTGTACCTCATCTTCTTGGTCCGGTTGATCTTGTTCTTTAGCCATTAGACAGATCATTGCTTCTTCTTCGAATCACTTGAGTAGTCGACCACTACTTTCTCGAGTCACCGCTTTTTAGACTTAGGTGTCTCATCGCCTCTCTGTAGCCAACATAGCCTTTTTCTTTTCTGTCTTTCTCTCAAGACTCTTCTTTCTTCTTCATTCCCGTATTTATTGACTCATGGGATATGGACAAATAATAGCAAAGTGTCCTGGTTGTCTACGGTTCCAACACAGGTTCTCAGCTCTTTGATCAGCTCTTTCCGTTCTTGGGTTATCAGCTCTCTGATATTCAACTTTTTGATGCTCAACTCTCTTGAGTGGCCTATCTTCCCTTGACTTAGAGGGAGTTGAATGTCTCCTGGAGGATTCGCCTTTGTTTCTTTTGTAGTTCTTGTTGAAGAACTTGTTGAATCTTTTAACGATTAGAGCAATTTTCTCCTTGTCAATGGCTTCCTTGATTTCATCTCTCTTTCCATCCTTGACTATTAGTGCAGTTGTTTTGGGTACAGCTGTCTCCTCTTGATCTTTTCTTCTCGGCTCAAATTCATAAGCTTTGAGATCTGAGAATAGCTCATGATATGATGTTTTTGATAGGTCCATCGAGTGCTTTAGGGCCATAGTCTTCATTTCCCATTCAGCTGGGAGGCTCCTTAAGATCTTCATACACATCTCCTTTTGTGTATATTCCTTTCCAAGTGCTGAGAGCTCATTTGTGATTTCAGTGAATCTAGCATCCAGCTGATCCATTGTCTCACCTGCAAGCATTTTAAAGTTTTCAAACTTTTGAACAACAACAAATAATTTGTTTTCTTTAATTTGTTCTGATCCTTCACAAATTAAAGTTAGTTTATCCTAGATTTCTTTTGCTGTTTTGCATGACTTGACTTTATTAAACATTGCTTTGTCCAAAGTCTTGTAGAGAATATCCTTGGCCACATTGTCCAGGTTGTATCTCTTTCTGTCATCATTGGTCCATTCAGTCCTTGGTTTTTCAACTAAGGCTAGTCTTGCCTCAGCCACAACTTCTTCTCTTTCAGTTGCAGCTGCTCTCCTTGTGGCAGTGTTCACTTTCAATATTTGCAATGGCCCATCCTCTATAACTAGCCACATTTTGTCATGTAAAGTAGATAGATGAGCCTGCATACGAATTTTCCAGTCATCAAACTCCTCAATAGTAAATATAGGAATGCGTGTCAAATTTGCATCCATGATAATAACTTTGCTGAATAAAAATAGCTTTTAAAAGAACAAGTGTTAAAAATTTCTCTGAAAGATTGGAGATCTAGTTTAGTAACCAGTGCGGAAGGCTCAATGAACCAACCGCTCTGATACCACATGTAGGTCCCAAGGGGTGTGAGTAAGGTTTAGAAGGGGGGGTTGAATAAACCTTACCAACTTTTCGATTTTAGTCCTTTTAAAATATTACAGAGTTAATTACACAACTAAGTCCTTGAGGGACAACTAAGTTAGTTAATCAGCAGAGTTAGCCACTCAGCAGACCGAAAGAGCTGTTGATAGAAGAACTCAGCTGTTTAGACTAAACCTTAACTTGGATGTGATGAGTTTTTCAGCGAAAGACTTAACACCCTTGAATTTGATTTAACTTTATTTTAACACTTGGTTTTAGCACTCTGTTAATTATCAGTTGGATAGCAAATTATCAGCAGATATGAAATGAGTATGCAGAAATAAAATTCTGAAATGTAAATGACACAATAGTTTTTATAGAGGTTCGAAGATGGGGTAATTCTTCTACTCCAACTCCTGGAGGAATCCACTAAGTAATCATCAATTCACAAAGTGGTTATCAGTCCAGATACAAGTCTTGATCACACAGCCGACTTGCTCCTTTGGGACTTAGTCTGGAGATGCCTTGATCACGCAGCTGGCTTCTCATCCGACTCAGCTTCTTCACAGGGCGGCTGTCTTGCTACTTCAACTTGCTTTCTCAAGCTTCTTGGATTTGATCACAAAGCTCTCCAATAACTTGAGATTGGTTCGACCTTGAACCTTCCTACAATCCTCCTTGGAAAGTAGACCCCTTTGACTCTTCAAAAGTTTCCTCTTCAACAGTTTGAAGTTGTCTTTCCTTCACAGCTTAGTGTTGGATCAATTTCCTTCGAGATTTAGGCTTGAGGATTTTGCTTGAATAACTTGAGAATATTTTGCAGGTTACTGTATAAATATTGCTTGATCGTTCATAGTTCTAGTATTCAAGGTAACCTTTTCTCAATGTGATTCCTCAGCCTTTTATAGTGAACTTTCAAAAATCTGCCCGTTGAAGAGATAGGCTGATTTTCAAAAGTCACTAATGTTCGTTGGCTTGTCTTTTCTTGGTCTTCAATCTTGAGATGTAGACCTTTCCTCGTATTAAATGAATGTTCAGCTTTTCAGAATCTGACACGAGGTGCAGTGCTTCCCATTGGTTTATTCCTTTTGCACGCTTCTCGATCGAGCACTTTAAGACATGGCAACATGGAAGTATTACTTATTTAAGTAATGTTCTTGACTTTTGTGCAACTGATTCTTTTCAGTTAACTCCTCTTTGCAGCTGCCTTTTCCCAGGTGACTTGAGTCTGCTCCAATGATTGAAAGACTAATCTGTCACTTTAACTTGACTTGGCTTCTTGGGTTGACTTAATCGACTCTTCTCACAATTTTGTCTCACAACCGATACTCCTTCATCGAGTCCTTAGTCTTCTATCTTGGCCATACTCAGTTGTTCCTCAGCGGAGTCTTCACTTCACATCTTCAGTTAACTTCTTGTATTTCCAGGCATAGCTGACTTGACTCAGCTTATACAGCCCTATCTATTAAAATAAGAATTACAAGGAAAATGGGGTGTCAACTTTCTAGTCTAAGTTTTACATGGCATTCATCAAAATCTAAACAATAAATTTCCCAACACCTTGGAACTTGGCTTTTAGATCTTCTATTCTGCCATGCTGCCTTCTCTCAACCTCTTCCATTTCGACTCGAGATTTCTTGAGTGTCTCTGCTATTTCAGCACAAGATTTTTGAAGAGTTAATTCAACCTTTTCTTGATTGAGAACTCCACATGGCCGAGAGTGGAGAGAGCTGGTAGATAAGCCAATTTGACTTTTCAGAATTATTTTCATGGGGGTGGAGGTCTTCTTTGATGTATCTTTCCCTTATTACTATCTTCCCCCTTTTTGGCATCACCACCACGAATAGAGAGATTTAGAGTCTGCTGGAGGAGAGAGTAAAGTTTGTCATGTGTAATGTATAGAGTGTGTTGTCTTTTGCTCGGATCGCAGAATCTGCACCTCAGCCTTCATCTCTAGCATTTCAGTATGCAGAGTGCTTTCAATACATTGCAAGTCATGTTTGAATTGAAGCTTCAACATCTTCATATAAGTCAAGTGACTCCTCTCCATTCTGTCTATGTTGTCCCGTTGCCTCTGCTGAAACTGAGCTTGTTCACTACACCAAATCACAAGCTTCGAGAAAAGTGATCTGAAGTAGCAAACTTACTCCTGCGCGTGCCTTTGTTTGAGTAGTCCATTCTCTGATTCTTAAAACCGCTCCTCAAATATCTCCTAAGATCATTACATCGTGATTGTCAATCCTCTGGTTGAGTTCAGCTAAGCTACGTTCCATAGCCTCCATTTCAGCACACATGGCTTTGAAGGCTTTTCTAAAATCAGTTGCCTTGGGTGACTGATCCTCAGGAAGAACGGAATTAAAGTCAAAACCAAAAGAAACAATCCTTAAATCGTCTGGAGCTTGGAAATCTTCTAGACTTATATCAACTTTGTATGAGCAACATCTTCAGTAGCGTCGGCCGCCAGTGGGACTTCTTCATTAAATGGAAAATCCATTTCATATAGGCCAATAGGCAGTAAGAAAGGTCCCACTGCTCCTTTGGGAGAACTTCCCTCAGTTCCCTAGCGAGCAACTCTTTGTGCCTCGGTTGTGTGAGCTTCATCGACAGTCGCAGCTGTGGAAGCCTGCTGAGCTGACTGGGCCTCAGCTGTCTTAGCAGCTTCGTTGGCTCTAGTAGAGTCATCCTTTTGAGTCGACTGAGCCTCAGTTGCCTGAGCAACATCACGGTCTGGTTATGGCACCACAGGGGTGGTCCATCAACCAATATGAATTTCAAAGAGGAAACCTGGTCACAGGCCTCTTTCATTCTTGCCTCCATTTCCCTTTCTTCTGGATAAGATGGGTTTGACTCACCTTCATTCAACGAGTCAATGAAATCCAAAACCACATCATCATCTGACTCATGTAAAGCTTCTATCTCTTCAAGTTCAGTTGACTCAGATGGTGGAATTGTGGGAAGGGCTTCAGTCATTTTTCCCTTTTCTTAAACAACTCCCCTGGAAGTCTCAACCTTCTTGGGGTTTTCAGCTACCTTGGCAATAGTCTCAATCAATCCGCAAGACCTTCTACATTCCCTTCTGCAAACTCAACTACATTAGGGTCTTGTACATTGGCATCCTTCGAGGTCACAACCTTTAGGACTGCACTTTCAAGACCAGCAGTCTCAATTGCCATTGTCCTCGTTCCATCTTGCGCCTCAATCGCCTTTGGCCTTTGGCTGCAGCAGTAGTTGGTTCTCACCGAGACACCCTCAATCGTCAAAGTGTTGTTATTCCCAATATGCTCTTCATTAGGAGTGTCACCATCGCCTCCTAACTTCAAATTTTCTTGGTCTCCTACAGCCTCCTTTGACCTGGCTATAGTATGTTCGGTTTCTCCTTCAGCTGGCTCACCAGCTGATTCACGGGCAGCTAGGTCAGCTGACACCGGAGACTCAGTTGTGTTCTTTGAGTGTTCAGCCATTTGGTGAGGTAGATGCATCAATTGTCCTCACCATGTCAAGAATAGGTGGGGTTAGAAAAATAGAAAGGGATGATTCTCCAGAACCCCTAAGCAAGGATTGCTCATGAAGCACACGGGACTCCTTCAATGCATGCTTCACCTGAGCCTTCTCTACAAGCTCAGCTGCATAGATTATTTCAACGTCACTGCTGATGGTTCTTTGGAGAGCCTCTCAGGAATATTGGGATCTGTGAAAGCACAAGAATGAGGTTCGAGAGCCTTTGCTTTCTCCAGTGCCTTATCCTTGGTAGCATCCTTCTTCTAAAAAATAACCAATGTGCAGTAGATTTCAGCAAGGCCATAAGTAACATGAGCATCATCCAGGAATCCAAGGAGGTATTCTCCTGATCAATCATTTCAACCTTCATGAAATGGACTCGGCTGGCACTTAGCTTCCAATGCCTCCATGTGCGCAGCCGTTCTTCAATCTATAGATATGCTGGGGATTCAGGACTTTCATCAACAACTAGGTCTGGCACAGGCTCTTCCTCAGCAGCCTTCTTGGACCCTTCATCTCCCTCAATTTCAACAATTTCAGTCTGAGGGTTGACAACTGAAATATCTTGAGTTTCTTCAGCTGCAGCTCTTTCAGTGCCAGTTGAGCTATTTTGAGCTTCTTCAGTATTAGTTCTCTCATTATAGTTGGGGCCACTTTCTTTGAGTTATCTTGAAGTTTCTTCAAAAAGAGTGCCTTTTTCCATCCTTTGATTTCTGCTGGACAGTGGTGGCAGCTGTTTCAGTCTCAGCTGTGGCAGATATAGCTGTCTCAACAGCTTTGTCAGTAGCCTTCACAAGTCATCTCCTGGTTCTCCTCTCCAGGGGGGCTTCTGGCTCTTCTTCAGGTTCTTCAGCCACGATGGCTTACTCTGCCTTCCTTTTCTTACGGTTGCATTACGAGGTGCAGCTGTCCTTCTTTTCTTTGTCATTGGGGCAGCGACAACAACAGGTTTTTGGTGAGAGTGCTGCAACGAAAGCAATCTTCTTAGCATGAACCTATTTATGAGCACCGAAGAGATTGGCCTTAAACATCTTCTTATTCGCATGGAAGGGTTTTCCCTTGTGGAGGGGTACACCCTTCCTCTCCATTAGATAGCCTAGGATCAGGCCATATCCCAGGGAATGCACAAGCTTCCCATAAGCAACCTTTATGTTGTGGACATTCTGGCATATTTTCTAAAAATAAACTCGCTCCAGTCCACCTCCATTTCCTCCATTATGCAAGCCATAACAATCAGCTTAGTTTGGGACAGCTGATTGAAGGAGCCAAATTTCATTTCTGCACACTTGGCCACCACATCCATCAACTTATGGTAGTCATCCTTGATCATCTTTTTTAACGCAGAGTAGTTAGCCTTGCCATCTGACTTTGGCTTAGCTATCTCCTTCCATGCCTGCACCCAATCAACCTCCTTCATAGTAAGCTCTTTAAGTCATTGGGAGGGAAGATGCAAATACTCAGCCAAGTCAGCCGCAACCAACTTATGTCCTTTCCATTCACAGACAAATAGATCCTATCATCGCGAACAGAGGCGTTCACGTAAAACTTGGCTACCTCCTCCTAGAAGGTTTGAGTCATTTCCAACGTGAGAAAGCTCTTAAGACCAGATTTCTCAAGGTTTCGCGTAATTTTCTCAGCCAACTCCTTATTAATTGCCTGGTTGACAAGGCCTTCTAAATCCACCAACAAACTCGTGTGGATCTTCTCAACAAGCTTAACAAAGTCCAAAGAAACTTGTTTGGGTGCCGTATTGAATTTCTTAGAGTAAAAATGAAGAACTAGGGTTTTGGTTTTGTAGAGAGAATTTCTGTAAGTCTTGAATGCTTGAGAGTGAAAGTGAAGAGAGAGAAGATGACTTTTGGGTATATAAATGACTTGAAGAGATGGTTTTAGAATTTCAAAGGTTTGAAACTTGATCAACGACTGAGATGAAAAGTTTCAAAAGGGCATTAATTTCATCGCAATAAATGCAGCAACATTTATATCCAATCATGTATGAACCACCGCAGATTTTAACTGACAGCATTTAATGTTGCTAACGTCAAACTAAAAATATTTCCGCTCAAGGAAAATGACCTCGTTTTGTCACTTAGCTCATAAATAATCAACTTTCTTCATTTATGACTTGACTCTACTTCTCTTTTCCTTCGATTCGACTGAATAATACTCCATTGTTCAGCTAACACAATTCATCTGACTAGCCATCAAAGTTGTTTCACTTGGCTGAATGAATGTAACTCTTCTGATATGCAATTCTCCCATCTTTAACTCTGCTGAATGAGTCTTCTGAGCATTCTAACACAACTCAATCAATCCAAGCTCATTCTTAAGTTCTTCAAATCTTGATTCATATCGCTTTGTGAATATATCAGCTAATTACTTCTCAGTTGATAAGTATTCTAATGTGATGTCTTTTTTTCAACATGATCTTTTATAAAATGATATATGACATCAATGTGCTTGGTTCTTGAGTGCAATACTGGATTCTGAGTAATTGCATGGCACTTGTGTTATCATACATAATTGGGATTTCTTTTTCTTCAATGTCATAATCCCAAAGCAGCTGCCTCATCCATAAACTTTGGGCACAACAACTGCCTGCAACAATGTACTCTACTTCAGCTGTGGATGTATCTATTGAGTTTTGTTTCTTACTAAACCAAGAAACCAATCTATTTCCAATCATTTGACAAGTACCAAATGTACTCTTCTTGTCAACTCTACATCCAGAATAGTCTGAGTCTGAGTATCCAATCAACTTGAATCCACCTTCTTTTGGATATCATAAACCAACTTCTTGGTTTCCCTTCAAATATCTCAAGATTCTCTTAGCTGCAGTCATATAACTTTCCTTTGGAGCAGACTGAAATCTAGCACATACACCTAAAGCAAAGATGATGTCTGGTATGCTAGCAGTCAGGTAGAGCAATGATCCAATAAGTGCTCTATATCTTGTTTGATCAACTGATTTTCCTTTTGCATCCATATCCATCTTCACAGAAGTATTCATGGGAATCTTCACAAATGATTTCTCTTCCATATCAAATTTCTTCATTAAATCTCTAGTATATTTGTTTTGACTTATGAAGGTTGCATCCTTCATTTGCTTGACTTGAAGACCTAGGAAGAAAGTCAACTCTCCCATCATGCTCATCTCAAACTTCCCTTCCATTAAGTTTGAGAATTTGTCATACAACTTTTTGTGTGTGGATCCAAATATGATATCATCCACATAAGTTTGAACAAACCGTATACTCTCTCCATCTTGAATTCTGAAGAGTATTCTGTCAACTTTTCCTTTAGTGAATCCATTGTCTATAAGAAACTGAGATAATGTATCAAACCATGATCTTGGGGCTTGCTTTAAACTATACAATGCTTTCTTGAGCTTGTAGACTTTGTCTCCAATAGTTTTCTGCTCAAAACCTGTAGGTTATTCAACATAGACTTCTTCTGCCAAAAGTCCATTAAAATGCGCTCTTCACATCCATTTGGTAAACTGTGAAGTTCTTGTGTGTTGCATAAGTAGTAACATTCTTATTGCTTCTAATCTTGCAACAGGTGCAAAGGTTTCATCAAAATATGTCCCTTTCTTCTTGACAATACCCTTTGGCTACAAACCTTGCTTTGTTTCACACAACAGATCCTTCCTCATTCATCTTATTTCTGAATACCCACTTTGTACAAATAACATTCTGGTGGGTAGGCCTTTGAACCAATTTCTAAACTTTATTCCTTTCAAACTGATTCAACTCTTCTTGCATAGCTCGAATCTAATGAGTGTCATCCAATTCTTGTGACACATCATTTGGCTCAATTTGAGAAATGAAATAAGTGAACATTACTTCATGTTGAGTCATGGATCTGGTTCTTACTCCTCTTACATCCCCAATGATTAACTCCGGTGGATGATCTCTCAACCATCTCACATCTCTGATTGGAGTAAGTCTATTGGGGTGAGTCTTCTTGCAGCTAAACTGTCATGAACAACTCACTACAAGAAAATCACAAAATAGCGACAGAAATTTCTGTCGCTAAACCCATAAAATCCATCGCTAAATATTTTAGTGACGGATTAGCGACGGATTTTTTCCGTCTTTATTCTACTCGTCGCTAATTTCTTAGCGACGGACTATGTTATCCATTGGTACATAGCGACGGAAAAATATGTCGCTAAAATAATAAAAATTTGTCGCCAATCATGAATTGTAGCGACAAAATTGACGACGAATTAGCGACGACTTTAGCAACGGAGTAATCCGTTGCTAATTTCGCGACGGATTATTCCGTTGCTAAATTGCGTCAATTAACTTTTGTTTTTAATGTTAGTGATGGAAGTTTGTGTCGCTAATTTGATTAAATAGCGACGGATTAGTCCATCGCTAAATCTGTCTTACACTTAGCAAATAGCGACGGATTGTATCCGTCGCTATTTTTTAATATTTTTTTATTTTATTTTTTATTTTTTATAATTAAAAACCTGTAAAAACCTATTAAAATAATTCATGTTCAAATTAAAAAAATTCATTTACATAAACTATATAAACTATCAATAATAGCCAATATAATATCTATTTTACAAAAAATCCGTGCCAAACATTTATAGTTATAGAAATCCGCAATACATCCATATATAATCTAAAATATAAAATACAAATGTCCATAGAATTTGTCTAATTTATGTATGGTTGTCAAGGAGGCATCGTCACCTCGATCCGTGCGACTCCATTATCATACGTACCAACTCGATACATGAATCGCAATCGAATGAGCTCATGACGCTCCTTCTCCAATCGCTCTCGCACGGCGCCACGTGCTCGGCTGGCTGTGTTGTGACCTACTCGGTCATCATCTTGTGACCGAAGCTCACTCTCTTTGTGTGACTCCGCTTTCGGTCACCTGTTGTATACCTATCTCATCAATGCCTCCTCATCTACAAGCTATCAATAACCCGCAAAGTTGGATCATAATATCCAACAAATGAGATTTTAAAAATAAATTAGAATCAATTTAGATGTTAGGATTTGATAAGATGTCTAAAACTGTTTAAAAAGCGAAATGATAAGAAATGTTAGGATTTGTAACAAATACATGATATTTTTATTTTTTTAACTCTTAGAGTTATGAGGTGATAGCTAGGAACAAACAAGATATTTAGAATTGAAAATTCACCGATCTTTGTTTGAGAATACAAAAATAAGCACTTGAAGATTTTCAAAGAACAAACAAATTAAGAAACGCATGTGAAGGCAACATTTCACAACTATTTTATGTCATTCCCAAGCTTACACTATATTTCGACAGTTTACCGTTATTTCAATCATTGAGATTATTCTACTAATTTTGACATTAATATCTACATAAAGTATCTTATTTTTGCTCAACCCGATATGTTGGTAACATTAAAATCAAATTATCGGGAGTTAAAACTAATCTTAAGCCATTAAATTAAAATTCTCGAACTTTGAAATATGCACCATAAACATCATTGTTCCTTTGGTAAGCATGCTAACATCATTTTTGGTTTTCGGCTACTAGCGAGCCCTGTTGTTTTACCTTAAATTTCGTAGTACAAGTGTTGGTATTGAAGCGCTAATACTCAACCCAAAGGAGGTTTCTTGTGTTCTTAAGTGTTGTAATGAGGATTGAGGGCTTTTAGCTCTCGTCCTTTGCCTGGCGGATACATTGTCAATTATCTATGAGACTTTTTTCTCGAAGCAAAAAGATAAACAATACATTATGATAGAAAAAAGTTGGAATTCAGCTTTATGAAAATATAAATTGTGCAATCTTTGCTCGTTAATTCTATCTCACGGTAAGCAAGCAAAGTCTCGATACAAAAATTAGGACCGTGGTGTTACCTAATGAAAAGTATTGCATTTAGATGTTGTCACCGTCATTGACTCTAGTGATGAGGGTGATGAAATCAAAATTGACACTGATGATGATTGTGATGTAATGCTCCAAGAAGTCAAGGTAATGTATTGCCTATCTTTTGTCACTTGATTTTTCAAGTATTGCTTTTCTAGTAAAAAGTATCATTTTTTCAATGAAAAATATCACTTTTTCAATGAAAAGTATCGCATTTCTAACCAAAAGTATTATGCTTAGATGTTGTCACAATTCTTGGTGCTGCTCCTCAAAATGACGAAGTCAATATTGCCACACAGAATGCAAATGATACAACACTCCAAGAAGCTGAAGGTAATATGCTTCCCATTTTTTGTCAATTAAGTTTTTGAAGTATTACTTTTTTATTAAAAAGTATCACTTTTTAAGTGAAAAGTATCACTTTTGGAATGAAAAGTATCACATTTCTAACCAAAAATATTACGCTTAGATGTTGTCAATTAAGTTTTTGAAGTATTACTTTTTCATTAAAAAGTATCACTTTTTAAGTGAAAAGTATCACTTTTTGAATGGAAAGTATCACATTTCTAACCAAAAGTATCACTTCAGTTTTTCAAGTATTGCTTTTCTAGTAAAAAGTATCACTTTTTCAATTAAAAGTATCACATTTCTAACCAAAAGTATTATATTTAGGTGTCACAATTATTGCCTCTAGTGATGAGGGTGATAAAGTCAGTAATTCCAATGAGGCTGGAGTTGATAATGAAGATGAAAATGGGTTTGATGTGAGTGGTTGTCTTCTACATATAACAAGAAAAACAATTAAGGATATGCATCAGTTGTATTGTCGTCATGCTCGTGATGTTGGGTTTAGTGTACGAAAATCGACTACTAGAAAATCTACAGCTGAAACAGGAGTTGTTGTTGAGAAATACTATGTATGTTCTTCTGCTGGATTTAAGCAATCTTCAGCCGAAAAGAAAAAGGCTAATGTTACACGCACCGGATGTAAAGCTTCAATGGATAAGGGCTTTACGAGGTAGTTCAGCATATTGTGGAACAAAACCATCAACTCACAAGAACAGAATGGAGCCATTTACATCGTTCTGAGAGAGTCATTACAAATGAAAAAGGCAAAGCTATTGAGGATATGATATCTTGTGGGATGAAAGCCACTCAATCTTACCGTTATATGGTACACGATGCGGGGGGCGAACAATGCCTTGGTCATACTTTGAAAGACCATTTGAATTTTGTTAATAGATTGAAAATGAAAGCAATAGAAGGTGGCGATGCACAGACGTTAATTGACATCTTATATCAACAAGATGTCGATGAGGAGGATTTCTTATACGGTGACGTTATGATATTTGACACAACATATCGCACGAATAAATATAACTTGATTTGTGCGCCATTTGTTGGGGTCAACAACCACTGGAAAAACGTCATGTTTGGGTGTGCTTTTTTATCTGATGAAAAATCTGAATCATTTGAGTGGCTTTTTCAAGTCTTTACAAAATCAATGGGTGAAAAATGTCCTGTAACTTTGTTCACTGATCAAGACCTGGCAATAAGCAATGCAATTGAAAAGGTAAATACTTTATGACAATAATCTGATACTTTTGTCTATGATACTTTTATAGCTAAAAGTGATACTTTTAACTATAAAAGTGATACTTTAGCATGAGAATCAGATACTTTTCCCTCAGAACATATATGGTTAATTTTGTCTGTGATACTTTTGCCTGTCTGTGATACTTTTATAGCTAAAAGTGATACTTTTAGCTATAAAAGTGATACTTTAGCATGAGAATCAAATACTTTTCCTCGGAACATATATGGTTAATTTTGTGCTGTGATCTTTTGTTCATGATACTTTATAGCTAAAAGTGATACTTTTAGCTATAAAAGTGATACTTTAATATGAAAATTAGATACTTTTCCCTCAAAACATATATGGTTAATTTTGTTTTATTTCTTCACGTGTTTTCCTCGGACAAAGCACAGGTTATGTCTTTGGCACCTTCGCCAGAATGCTATAAGTCAGTTTGGGCGTTTGAAAAAAATAATTCTTTCAAAGAAGCATTCAATAAATGTTTGACTGTTGTGTTGATGAAAGAGACTTTGAAATTTGCTGGAATTCTATGATTTCAGAGTATGAATTGCATGATGATTCTTGGTTTCGGCGCATGTATGATTTGAAGGATAAATGGTGTACTGCATTAAGCAAGGATATTTTTTCTGCGGGAATATTCTTCACAAAGGAGTGAGAGTACGAACATCGCAATAGGATTTAATGCAAAGAAAACGAATTTCAGTGCTCAAGATCAATTACGACAATTACTGTGCGTCTTACTACCATTGATCGGAATGTTGAAACATCTTTCTTTGAGGTATATACATTGATCCTTTTAAAGAGTTTGAGAGTGAGTTTATTAAAAGTATCTCTCTTTTGAATGCATCATTGTGCATGTTGAAGAAAACATCATGGTTTATGACATTTCAATGCCAAGTGATGGGGGTTGCTGTCATCGTGTGGTGTATGATTGTTTAAATATGCTCATAAACTGTTCTTGTAAGAAATTTGAGGAGTGTGGTTTACTTTGTTGTCATAGCTTAAGAGTATTTCATATGCATTCTATCTCCGAGATTCCTGAGTGTTACATTGTCAAAAGATGGACAAAATTTGTCAAAACAGAGTTGTGGGGGAAGTTCAATAAGATGGCTGAAAGTTCTCACAAACCGAAGGATTCTATTCCTTGGCGGCATGAAATGGCACGAAATTATTATAATCTTATTCTAAAATGCCAAGACAATGAGGAGGCGAGAAGAATCATCGAAGATGGCTACAATAGAGATTCTTTAGTTGTTGATGCATTGATGAATACACTGAATTCTACGGGACAACATGAGGTTTCTAATTCTTCTAACAAAGATATCGGATCCTACACGTTCGATTACAAAGGGGAGAAGGCAAAGGATCAAGGGCATTTTATGAGAAAAACAAGAAGAAGAAAAGTAGTGATACAACAAGCTCACATCCATCCAAGGAGTTTGGTTCAAAGACTCTTAATCCTCGATTATTTTAGTATTCCTACTGTTTTAGTATTGAATTGTTCAGATTTTTAGTATTGTTGAATTGTTCAGATTTTTAGTATTGTTGAATTGTTCAGATTTTTAGTATTGAATTCTTCAGATTTTTAGTATTGGATTCTTCAGCTTTTTATTATTGAATTTTTTAGCTTCAGTATTATAAATGATGGTTATACTTTTATCCCAAAAAACGATACTTTTGTAACAAAAAGTGATACTTTTAATCTAAAAGGTGATACTTTTCTAATGGAAAACTATACTTTAATGAGATGATACTTTTTTAACGCTAAATGATACTTTTAACCCAAAAAATGATACTTTTGTAACAAAGAGTGATACTTTTAACCCAAAAGGTGATATTCGATTGAAAGCTATACTTTAATGAGATTAAACATTTTTAACAATAAATGATACTTTTAACCAGAAAAACGATACTTTTGTAACAAAAAGTGATACTTTTAACCCAAAAGGTGATACTTTTCCAATTGAAAGCTATACATCTTGACATGATACTTTTTTAACAAAAGTGATACTTTTAACCCAAAAAATGATACTTTTTTAATAGAAAGTGATACTTTTGTAACAAGAAGTGATACTTTTCCAACTGGAGGCTATACATCATGGCATGATACTTTTTTAACAAAAAGTGATACTTTCAACCCAAAAAATGATACTTTTTTAACAGAAAGTGATACTTTTAAAACAAGCAACGATACTTTTTAAAACACAGTGATACTCTAATAAGCCTATTTCTAAAACTGGCAACAAAATGCTCGAACATTACAAATGTTCTTATTCACAACCACACCAACTTACATAATGTGAAAACAACTTTCTGTCATCTTCCCATCAAATCATACAACCAAAAAACTATTCAATACCTATCAATGTAACTTGCACCAAACTAATTTATACATGCATAAAAATTAGAAATAATTCTTCTCTTTCATTCTATACCGAGCCCTATACATACATCAATCAAATTGTTTGATCTATAAATTCAATTGCTTCCTTCTCAACTTGCACTCTTAATTCATTCCACCGGCTGAGAACAATCTTTGCGCAATAAGAAGCCCTTAATTTGCGTCGTTCACCAACCTTCAATAAAAACAAGATAAAACAAAGGTAAAATAAATAAAAACAAGATAAAACAAAGAAATTTAATCTAATCTAATTTGCAAAATCATTCATACCTTCCGCAAATCCGGTTCTGAGTAAACAAGCCCCTGGAAATTTTCCATTTGGTGCATTAGGAAAACACCACAGTCAATGTTGGGTATTTTTCTTTGCCATGGAAATTTGACATTATCAAATTCATATTTGGCAACATCATCAGCCTTAGGGTGGTTTTTCTCCTTCAAGAAAATGCTCATTTCTCGTTGCTGAAAATTAAAAAAGAGAAATCACACTACTGAGAGATACTTTTCACTTCAAAGTATTACAAATAATGAGTAATACTTTTCACTTGAAAAGTGATACTTCTCATATGAAAAGTGATACTTTTCATATAAAAAGTGATATTTTTTACTTCAAAGTATTACAATTAATGAGTAATACTTTTCAAGTGAAAAGTGATACTTTTCACTTCAACGTATTACAAATAATGAGTAATACTTTTCAAGTAAAAAGTGATACTTTTCACATAAAAAGTGATACTTTTCATATGAAAAGTGATACTTTTCACTTAAAAAGTGATACTTTTCACTTCAAGTGTATTACAAATAATAACATGAAAACTAACATCAATAATAGCATCAACTAAATAATTTACCACCAATTTTGCTAGACTAATATAGTCAGGAGCAACATTTTCATTATGCACCAAATTATCCAGATATTGCACTTTTGCATCAACAAAGTTGATGACAGCACAGATATAATGTTGCTTGTAGCAAATTGGCACAAAAATCTGCATTTTTAACAAGAAAATCAGGACAAAAATCTGCATTTTATAAGAAGAAAAGCTAAATTCCAAAGCAAAACTTGAGAGGTATTCTTACGAAATCCACGGTGCTGAGTTCTCGGCTGTTTCCACTTGACATCCAATGATTCTAGCAATCTCTCAAATTTTTACTATTATCCTGCCCTTTATCTCTCAAAAGATTTTCCAGGTAGATCTGGTGCACAAGTGTGATACTTTTAAGATTCAAATTAATACTTATAAAGCATAAAATGACACTTTTAAATAAAACTTACAGAATGTTGAGCATGGAAGTAAAAGCAGTTCGTTGCTGGTCTTTTGTTAAGCAACATAGCCCATGTGTCTATGATGCTTATGTGGATCATCATTGAATCATGCAATGTCATGATGCCATCATTAAATGCAATATAAAAACCTCCAGCTTGTGCAAAAGCGTTTGAACTGAAAATTAAAAATAATTAATACAACAAGAAAATGGATTTGAACAGGAAATTAAAGGTAAATTATAAAAACAATTTACTTACTCGATAATTTTTGTGTGATTGGAAAAGCAATAATCAATAATATCTTGCTCCTTCCTGCGCAAGAATTTGAGGTTGCTCTTGTGTTTTTTCATGAAAGTGGACTTGAATTCAGCCTTTGGATCAATAGGCCATGGTTCGTCCAGAATTTTAGCATCCTCTCCTGCTTCTTCATTCCCAACTTCTTCGCCGGCTTCTTCACCACCTTCTTCACCAACTTCTTTCCCCATTTGTTTGCCTGAACCTTTCTCTTCTTCGCCGACTTTTTGTAAAGTCAACCTGCAGGGGTAAGGAGCTCAAAATTTGGCATTTGAGCTGCCAAATTCTTCATCAATTTAAAGTTTTCAACGACTTTATCAATCGGCTCGTGCACCTTCGAGTCCGAGAAAATCGCGAGAGATTGACGAGTGCGGAGATGAAATTGTATCTTTCTTCTCTTGCTTCTCTTGTGTCATCTAATTTTTCAATTTTCTGAACTCGTCCATATGGAATTGTGTAACAAGATTAAAATTTCTCTTGCACATCAAAAAAGCTTTGTGAACATTCTACAAAAATAAGAAGAAATATGTTAATATTTGACATGAAAAAGTGATACTTTTCACTTCCTAGTATTACACTGATTAGTAATACTTTTCAAGTGAAAAGTGATACTTTTCACAGGAAAAGTGATACTTTTCACTTCCAAGTATTACACTGATTAATAATACTTTTCAAGTGAAAAGTGATACTTTTCATAGCAAAAGTGATACTTTTCACATGAAAAGTGATACTTTTCACTTCCTAGTATTACACTGATTAGTAATACTTTTCAAGTGAAAAGTGATATTTTTCACATGAAAAGTGATACTTTTCACTTCAAGTATTACAAAGATCGATAATACTTTTCAAGTGAAAAGGGATACTTTTCAAGTGAAAAGGGATACTCTTCCCTTTAAGTAAAATGATTTCGATACTTTAAATGAACTTACATCCCTAGCCGAAAATTCTCCAACTCGTCATCGTCGAGCTCCTTCCCCTTTGGTAGTTTCAAATTTATATATTCATCATCACCAACTTGAACATCTTCTTGTTCGTCCTCTTCGTATGCATTTTTCCCAACCTTCTCTTTCTCATTACTTTTTTCCACTGTCTCATTTTTCCCAACCGCCTCTTTCTCAACCGTGCATTTATTCCTCGAGCTAACAGGGTATGTATCCGTTACCCATTCACCCCGCCCCAAATGGTTTGGCTCTTCTCAAAGAATAGAGCTTTCTTGCAAAGTTTCCTTCTTTTTACACATAAAGATGGTCCATGTGTATCTTGAATAATCATCCACCACCACTAAGGTGTATTTCTTTCCACTGATACTGTTGGTTCAACAGGACCAAATAAATCCATATGCAATAAATGCAATTGATGTTGATCCAACCTTGGTTTAATGCAATAAATGCTCTAAGGTGTATTTCTTTACACATAAGTTATGCTCGTTGGTCCATTCACTACTTGGGTTTTCAACCATAGCAGGCCTTAGTGCAGCAGGTGTTGCAGCAGCACCTTCTTCAGCAGCAGGGGCAGCAACTCTCACAGCTATATTCACTTTCATGATTTGTATGGGTCCATCTTCAATGACGAACCACATTTCATCATGCAGTGCTGAGAGATGTGCCTGCATGCGAATCTTCCAATCATCAAACTCTTCAACAGTGCAAAATAGATTTGCTTCCATGATAATAACTTTTGAAAGAAAGTTTTAAAACGATCAAGTGTTGAATATTTGAAAAAATTGAGATCTAGTTCAGTAACCAGATAACAAGAGGGATATTAACTTGATTTGCTTCCTTGAGGGTTCTACTTCGCCTTATTTTTAGCTTCGCCGCAAGTGTACGGTGTATTTTATAGAATAGGGTTAGCAAGGTCGAATCCACAGAGACTAATAAATTAGTGTACTAAGTATTGAGATTGTAATAGTCTTATTTTTATCTAGACGATTGAAATTTTATTTGTTGGTTTGTAAAACTAAGATAACAATTTATCATAAAAAGACAAAGTGAGAGTTTATTGAAAGATCAAGGAGATGAATGAATTCCAGGCTTATGGTTTCAGTTAATATCCCTCTTGTTATCTGATTAGTCACAACCAAAGTTATTATTATTCTTCCCTATAAGACAATCACGAAAGTATTTTATCCTATCTCTCGAGATGTATATAAAAACATTGATTGGATTATCTATGCTAGCATCTCTACTCAACATAAGATAACCAACTCCTAAAAGCACAAAAGATTATTAATCCTCACAAATATTTACAGACTTCTCAATCATGAAAATAATCCTGTCAAGTACTCAAGATCTAGTATTGAAACTCATCTCTCGAATTATGAATCAATACATCAAAACAAGTTAAACCAATAGCCATTTGATAAAACAAGAAATAAAACAGAGTACTCGAATAGGGTTTGAAATAATAACTTCAAGCAATTAAACATCAAACAAATGTATCCATTAACCTAATCCCAAACCCCGGAATCACAAGGTATTTAACCGGACATAGGAAATAAACAATTCATATACAAATTATTCATGTTCATGTCTAACTAATCGAAAGTAAAAGATACAATAGAATGAGAAAACTCAGGGATCTCGATGATCTCTCGATCTATCTTTAATCCTCAAGCGTGTGGTTGCGACCTCGATCAATCTCTCGAATCCTCCGGTAGAAGATTGCTCTTTTCTCTGCTTTCTAGGGAAAATATTAGTGTATTCTTGTTTGGGGCCGCCTCATCTCTATTTATACTCTCGTTGGGTCAAAACTTGATTTAAAATCGTCAAAACCTGACTTTCCCGCACAGACGCATGGGCCATGCGCTTACGCAGAACCAGTCTGTGTGCTTACGCACGACCATCCCGTGCGTCAGGCCGTAAGAAATTTCTTTTGCTGAGTTGACGTACGGGCCGTCCGTCCAGGCATGACCAGATCGTGCGCCATGCCATAGGACTTGGCTGATCCTAGGAATGACGCACGGGCCATGCGATAGATGCACGCCCTGCCCGTGCGCCCCTACTAAGGACGAATCTACTCCGTTCATTTCTGTTTCTTGCCCGGTTCATCTGACTTCTTCTCGATTCAACTCCAAACATCATATATTCGCTCGATTATTGGTGGTCATTTATCACAATGCTCTGATTTGTCACCAAAATGCTATAAATATCGTTTAATTCCTACAAAACAAGCAAAGCGTAATACCTTTTCCACTTTGTACGAATATGGCCCATTTTACCCAGTTAACGCATGCATATCAACTTATTCTATCCACAATTAAGCCAAATTACATGCAAAACTCATCTAATCATAGATCCCAAGGGGTGTTTCTGTTAAGTCTAGAAAGAGAGGGGGTTGAATAGACTTAACAAATTTTCGATTTTTGATCTTTAAATTAGAGTTTTACACAAGTAGCAGCTTAGTCCTTGAAAGACAGCTTAGTTCAACCTCAACAAGAGAGTTAACCACTCCACAGACTCGACTGGGCTGTTGATAGAGTAACTCAGCTAAGTGAAGTGAGTTCTTTGAATATTCAGCTAACTTGGTTTTTAATACTAAGGATGAATCTGCTCCGTTCATTTCTGTTTCTTGCCCGGTTCATCTGACTTCTTCTCGATTCAACTCCAAACATCGTATATTCGCTCGATTATTGGTGGTCATTTATCACAATGCTCTGATTTGTCACCAAAATGCTATAAATATCGTTTAATTCCTACAAAACAAGCAAAGCGTAATACCTTTTCCACTTTGTACGAATATGGCCCATTTTACCCAGTTAACGCATGCATATCAACTTATTCTATCCACAATTAAGCCAAATTACATGCAAAACTCATCTAATCATAGATCCCAAGGGGTGTTTGTGTTAAGTCTAGAAAGAGGGGGTTGAATAGACTTAACAAATTTTCGATTTTTTATCTTTAAATTAGAGTTTTACACAAGTAGCAGCTTAGTCCTTGAAAGACAGCTTAGTTCAACCTCAACAAGAGAGTTAACCACTCCACAGACTCGACTGGGCTGTTGATAGAGTAACTCAGCTAAGTGAAGTGAGTTCTTTGAATATTCAGCTAACTTGGTTTTTAAACAGCGGAAGTCTTACATCTTTTTGTTAAATAGATTTTACAACACTTGTTTTTGTGAAGTTATAATCAGTTGAGTTTAGCAAGTTTATCAATTAGCAGAATAAAATATGCAAGAAATAAAATGCTGAAAGTAAATAGACATGGAGCAATTTTATAGTGGTTTGAGGACGGGGTAATTCCTCTACTCCACTCTTCTCCAACTCCTGGAGGTAATCCACTAATGCAATAGTCGTGTTACAAAAAGGATAAACAGTCCAATCAAGCGTTGATCACACAGCTGGCTCAACTCCTGGGACTCAGCTCTTCACAAGACAGATGTCTCACTACTTCAGCTCCTTTGAATTCTTGGATTTGATCACGAAGCCCCTCCAACGAATTCAAAGTTGGTTCTAACTTGAACCTCACTTCACTTCCTTCAATCATTGGTCGTGCAGACCCCTTTGTTCTTAAAACAAATTTTCTCTTCAACAGGTTGAAGCTTTTCCTTCTTTCACTGAATGTGTTGGATAGATAGACTTCGAGTTTAGGCTTGAGGATTTGAGTATATTGCTTGAGAGTATTTTTTGCTTGCTTGCTCTTTGCTCAGATTGTTTGAACGTGTCTCCTGTATCTCGTGTCCTCTCTCACATAAGCTCCTCAGTCTTTTATAGTGGCAGTTCAAAAATATGTCCGTTGAAGAGATATACATACTTTCAAACTCCACTTCATGGTTGTTGGCTTATCTTTTTATGCAATAATTGATGTTGACCCAACCTTGGTTTAATGCTCTGCAGGTTTGCCTGAAACACAGCAGGTGTTCTACGAACATCTCATTGGTTCCCAGCCTTTTGCACACTTTCAGCAAAACAACTTTAAGGTTGCAGTATGTCTTCTTTCTACTTAGAGTAATTTTTTGACTTTACATTCCAACAGACTTCTTTAGCTTTCTTCGAGTCATTTTGTTGCTATACCCCTTAATAAGTCTTCTCCAAATATCTGGGAGTGACTCAGCTTTCAGTCTGCTGACAAATACAACTTTTTGGTACTTCACTGAATCTTCTCTTTGACAATTATCTGCAACACAGTTGATTCTTCACTTTGTCCTTCTCTCAACTTCTGCGATCTTCAACTTGGCTGCTTCGACTCAGCTTACAGATCCTATCTATTACATAGTTGAATTTACAACAGAAAATAGGGTGCCAACTTTATAATCTGAGTTTTATATAGCATCATCAAAATCTATACAATAAATTTTCCTAACAACCTAAAATCTAAATAAAATTTGTTATATTTTCCATGTGAATTTCGTTAAGAATTTCACATTGCCAGATGTACTTTGCGTAATTTCACTTTTCCATTCAATTTTTAAAAAAATAAAAATTATGTGTATATTCATGTATTTATATTTTTTTTCTTCAAATTTTTATCCATAAAAAAATAAATTTAATTAGTATTCACCTCAGTAAAATATATTATCAGTGATATTATTTTAGAGTTTACGATTTAGGATTTAGGCGGGTTTAAACATCATGACATTGATTTATTTAGGACACTGTAGACATTTTCGAATTGTTTCATGGTTAAGATATTTTTTATATTGATTTCATCCCAATTTTCTATGATGATGTTACTTTAAATATTAACTACTTTTAATTCTAATTTCAACGTAATTGCATATTCAAAACAATTGATTATAGTGTCCAAGAATTATTTATGTTTTTCGTAAATTCACATAAATACATGCCCAACAAAATTTTCCTTGTGAGACAACTTTGGTCGATTTAACACTACATTGATCTTGTACTCTTACAACTGGCTCTTAAATTCAATAGGTATTTGGTGAGGGAAACAAATAATAACTACACCGAAATTTGGTACGCATCGGCCTACTAAATATTGTATTAAAATAATTGGTTTGATTCATTTTTTACTGCATTTTTATCAGTATTTCAGTTCGGTATTTCCGTAAATCAAAATATTACAAAAATAAGAAATAAAAATAATTAAATATTATAATCACTATATGATATTTATTTGTTATTTCTTTAATCTTAGTAGGTAAATAACATATAATAATAAAAAAAATAATGTATACGAAAATATATACATAATAATATTAAAACAAATTTGGTGCGTGCTGAATTTCTGGTTTCAGTTCGGTTCACTCAGTTTACCGAATTGTGAGCACCTCTAATAATTGAATGCATTTATAATTTTTATATAAAATTCTAGCAAAGTTGCGGAAAAGAAAAAGTATTACAATTGTAATGAATTTGATTATTTCACATTTAAAATATTATACAAGATTTGCAAACTATGGTTTAAACTTATTGCTACAGTGTTTAAATTTATATTTATCTTTTTTATGTATTAATAATGGGGTAAATTTCACTTTACCCCATATACTCTCATTGAATATCACTTTGCCCCCTTGTACTTTTAATTGTATCACACTACCCTCTTATACTACCTATTTATACTACTTTAGTACTTTACCCCCTTGTACAATTCAAATATCAGTTTATCCTCATATTCCTTTATGAAATGACCTAATTGTCTGTACTTATATTTTAATCTAACTGAATGGCATTATATAAATATAATTGTTTTTGAAAATTTTATTTGTAATTTACAAAATTTAAAATAGTTTCTATTAAATAACTATATTATAGGTTATTTTCTGTAAAGCAATATATCCATACATATTTTTTTCAATAATAAATCTAATTTTTTTGTATTATATTATAAATGATATCTTGTATTAAAACAATTAACCACTAAAATGATTATTGTTTTCTATTTAACATAGGTTTTATTAAATTATGATTATTTAATCAATAGTTGAAAAATTACTAATAATATTTCTCATTTTATTGAAAATATATTAGATATATAATATTTAATTTTAAGTCTGTCACAATTAAGAAAATAAAAGTATAAATGCATAGCTTATAATATCATTTTATATATTAATTTAACAGGGACTATATTAAAGTTAAATAATTAGCAACTAAATATAAAATATAATAGATTTAATATTAAGCATTAATTAATCAAGTTGTAAACTTAATTTAGAAACTAAATACAAATTTATTAATATTAAATACTTTTAAAATAATTTTGTTATTTTACTAAAACTAATATAAGGACAAAATGGTCATTGTTTTGAGTATATGAGTATAAAATAATATTTTAAAAACATAACGGGGGTAAGTGATACTAATTGAGAGTATGAAGGAGTAAAGTGATATAATTAGGAGTACACGGGGGAAAAGTAATACTCAAGAAGAGTATAGGGGGTAAAGTGAGATTTACCCTTAACAAAGAAAATAAATGCATTTAAACATATTTTTTTTAAATTGATATGCCAAAGTGAGATTCCGCAAAGTTTATATGACAAAGTAAAATTTTTAACAAAGTTCATATGGTAAAGTGTAACAACTTTTGTTTAATTTTTAGACAAAGACAAATTTCCTCACGTGGAGGGTACGCGCTGAATATTGAGACAATATTCCACCAGCGATGGCCGTTGTATATATGGCAATAAATGCAAAATTTGTATAGTTTGTATAGTAAAGTGTAAAAAAAATAGTTCATATAGTAAAGTGCAAAAAAACCATAGCTTGGAAAGGTTTAGTGTTTTTTCCTCAAAAATATTTTCGTGTGAATAAAATATCATTGCCTAAAAGTGTAACTGTTCGTTGAAAACTATTCGCATTGAAAGATTTTTGTCCGAACAGTTGTGTTGCTTCAGTGGAATCCTAAACAAGTTAAATATGATGAAATTTACTTTTTTGGCAAGTAAGTTTCCTAATTTAAAATCTGATTATATATAATAAACACAACAATATATCATAAACAAGTCAAATATACTGAAATTTACCTTTTTTTAAAGTAAAAAAAAAAGAAAAAACTTTTCTTTTTCTTTTGCCTCAAAAAAAGGATCATACTTTGAAACATAGTGTAAAAATAAACATTTCAACTAAAAATTTTGACAGTCTCATTTACATGATCATCTTTTCGGAATATATTTAAATCATTCTAAAACGTCAAAATTGTAACAATCCAAGTTCGTCAAAAACGCATCCACGTCATATATTTTTTGATGCAACTCGTAACATTATATAAAAAAAAATATGAACTTCTTTTACGAGAGTTCTACATAAATAATAATAATAATAATAATAATAATAATAATAATATCAGAGGTAGTAATCGCAACAATAGTAGTAGTAGTATTAGTAGTAGTAGTAGTTGTAGTAGTAGTAGTAATAATAATAATAATAATAATAATAATAATAATAATCTATATATATAAAATAACAAACATGTTTCCAAATTTGTTTTCCGGCCTATTTGCACTTGCTCAAAATGAAATTAGATATTTTTTTATGAAAAAGAAAAAACAAAAATGGATATATATGTCCAATATCTTTGTAATTATATATTTTGTTGAGTAGGTCTCTTGTAGAATCGCGCCCTGCGACCCAGCCCCAACCCAACTGTTATTTAAAAAAACGCAACACAAGGTAATCGAAGTCGCGACCTATACAAACATAGGTGGTGTTCTACCACTACACCACTAGTGCTTGTTGTACAATTTCAGTGTAACCATGTATATAAAGTCATTCATAAATATGTCTGGTAAATTGAATAAAAATTAAAAACGCCTCTAAATGAAGAGGCTAAGAATCGAACACAAGTCTATTAAAAAACATGATACATTAAATGGATACTTATAAAAGTGTTACTTTAACTACATCATATTTATTTTTTATTTTTCCTCTTTTTTTGTTCCTAGTTTGTAACTGTATAAAGAAATCTGATACTTTATCTCAACAAACGGATATTTTTACTTATAAAAGTGTTACTTTAACTATATCATATTTATTTTTTATTTTTCCTCTTTTTGTTCCTAGTTTGTAACTGTATTAGGAAATCTGATATTTTATCTCAACAAACTGATACTTTTACTTATAAAAGTGTTACTTTAACTATATCATATATATTTTTTATTTTTTCTTCTTTCCTTTATTTCTAATTTGTGACTATATTAAAAATCATGATACTTTATCTAAAAAAATAGATACTTTAACGTATAAAAGTTTTACTTTAACTCATATATAATATTGTAATATATTCATAATTTGTGACTATATTAAAAATATGTTTCTTTATCTCAAAAATAAATACTTTTACTTATAAAAGTATTACTTTAACTCTATCACATTTATTATTCATCTTTCTTTGTATTTATTATTAAAAATGTAATACTTTATAAAAAACAGATATTTTTACTCTTAAAACATGATATTTTGTCTCAAAAATATATATTGTTACTCATAAAGGTGTTATTTTAACTCTGATATATTTATTTGTCCTTCAATGTAATATAATCATAATTTGTGGCTATATTAAAAGATCTGATACTTTATCTAAAATAACCGATACTTTTTTTTTCATAAAATCAAGTACTTTAATCGAGGTAGAAAAATAGAAAAAAAAGCGACCATCATTGTTGACCCGCTGGACACGGTCATCGAGGATCCATGAGATCCGCGGGTCAAATAGGATCTGTCTTACAGATTGAGACTCGTTTGCCTATTTTGTTAATCTTAACTATGGTATGCATTGACATTTTAATTTAGGTATGTCTAATTAGAATTAAATACAATACACGTGAATTTGGAAAGACTTTTTTTTAAAAAAAAAAAGGAAATATAGTTTATGGTCCGAAATTATTATAATTTTATCATTAAATTTGTCCATTTTAATTTTGGTATGAATTAAGAATCTAATTTATGTATCACTAATTAGTATTAAATATTGATTACATTTTTTTAAAAGATCTAAATAAAAATATAAAACAAATCGGCATTATTGGAAATAATATTATCTCATTTGTTTTTTACGATCAATTTAATATGATTTTATAATTTTATTCAAATCCTTAATTGTAATAAGAATTAATATATTTTCGAAAATAGTGTTTTAGAATTGTAATTTGCTACAATATACATCATTAGAGTTTAATCTTTTAATTATGTATTATTATATTTATAGATTAATATAAATTGAATTTATTTTTTGAAATATTTAAAATTTATAAAGAATACTGGAAACACATGTCTTGAGTGTGATATCATATTATTGACTTAAACGAATTATCTTACAACAATTCAGATAATTACAAACTCTGAATTATTTTATATATTTTAAAATTTTGATATAACACAAATCCTTAATATATATAATTTATAATATATGATGACAAAAGAATATAATGTTATTTTAAAACTGAAAAAAATATGTACGGAGTTTGCTAATATTTTAAAATATATTAATGAGTCATTATATTATAATAATGTATTTTAATTGTATTGTAATGTAAATTTAAAGTACAATCTTCTAATGGTATTACTATATTTTTAAATAAAGTTGAATTTAATTTATTTTTAACAATGTATATATACTATCGTAAATATATTTGAAGTGTAATATAATATTGTTATTGAAACTTAAAATAAAGAAAAGATCCTAAAAATATGTGTTCATAACATATTATTAAAATAGAGTATAATGTAATTTCAAAAATTATAAAAAAAAACGATTCATTGGTTTCTCTATTAAATTATTTAAACATAAAAATACTAATTAATATATTTTAATGACATACATATTTGTTATTATCGTAAAATTAATAGTATAAAATGATAAAAACTATTTATTTTAAAATATACTAAAAATTTAAATTAGGTCAAGAAAGTCCGTTGGCCCAATCGGGACGGTCATTTCATGGGGCGGAGTGGGTCGGACCATTCTCAAAAATAGATTAGATGGAGTTTCGACCTGACCCAATCCTGATTTTCTCTTTGACCAGTAGGCCAACTCGGACTGGCTCATTTGACAATTCTATCTCTTATTAGGATACCCTGTGCATCGCATGGGGGCCTCAGCTAGTAATAACAATAATAACAAATTGCCTCATTTGGAAAGTTTCAAAAATCTTGGTGAATTTTCGAATTTCACAACTTTTCAGCTTAACATGCTTTTGTTTTGTTTCGTCGAATTAGAGTCAAATGAGCATAAAATTTTGAGGGATAATATTACCATTTCTATATCGTTTTGTAAATTTTCAAAGTTCACAAAAAGATGACATATGTTTAATAATTAGAAAAAAGACTTATATATGATCGTCATACATGTCCTTTCATGTCAGACGGGTTGCGCCCGGCCCTATCCATCCAACCCGACCCGCCCCAGAAAATTGAAATGAGTTACCACCAAATTAAGGCTAAATTGCAAAATCTGCCCTCTAACTTTTGTATGGTGGCAAAAGAGGACAATAATTTGTTTAAGTGGCAATTTATGCCCTGGACAATCTTGCCCTTATGGCTAAATAACAATTTTGGTCCTTTTTCTTTCCAAAGGTAGCAAATATAGTCCTATACCTTTCGAGAATTCGCAATTTCAATCCTTTCATACTATGGCTATTTTTCAATAAATCCCAATTTTATAGTTTATGAAAATTTACATTTTCTGATGCCTATTTTGTTCGTGGCATTGTTACACCTACTTACATCCAGTCTCTATTAAGAGGTTTTAAGTGGATCATGTCAGGTTTTCAGCCTATAAACTCAATAGGACATACTTCTGTAAATACTTCATAATTCTAAATAAATTTGATTTCAGACTAAGATTTTGATAAAACAGATATTGTCCATCACGACCATATCAGGCCCAACATGCTTCCGTAAAATTAATAAATCCCTTAAAATTCATACCTCTTTTGACCGAAACAACACCGGGTTAAGTGGTTCGCAACGCCACCAGTCGGAAAATTACTGCCCCCAGATCGTTTGACAAACAACTCCTCACTGTTCAACCTCACCCTCAGGGAAGATGATCTGCAAGTTATCCGAATCCTTCAGAAACCGCTCAGCACAACCTTGGTTCGTTTCCTACTCCAAGGCGTAAAAGTAATCTTTAAACGGGATGAATTAATGGAACATTATGAAGACATGTTGAAGCAAAAATCCCCTTTTTATTAAGAACTTATTGAAATATTTATTACATTAGTAATCTCCTTTTGGGAGGAGAATACTTGTTTAGCCTCTCATAAAGGCTATTACACTCTTGTACATAAAATTAAAACTGAAAATTTTGAAACTGGAAAACACTCTGAAAATTTAAACTCACAACTATGATTACAAAGACAATGTTTATTGTAGAAGACTAAGGGAAATGTTCGATGCCTTTAGCCTTCTGAAATCTCTTGTTTATATAGAGGAATGGGATGCCTCTATTTCTTGGATCCTTCCATCCACTTGCTGAAAGTAGTGGAATACTTTATTATCTTCACATCGCTCGGTCCTCCTTGTCCTGGTATCCAAGGCAAGTTGATAAGCTCAAAGCCTGATGACTCTTCCTTTTCCATCTTTTAGCTAGATGGAATCTTATGACGTCATTGCTTACGTCATTTACTTGAATTATCAGCATCTTTATGAGTTGGATGCCAATTACTAGGTCTGACCCACCTTTTGTTTCTTTGCTGAGTGGGTTGCACTTGAGTCACATGTCTCTTTTAACTTTGTCGGGGAATCTACTTTTTTGGTGGTCCCCGAAACTTTGATACTTTTGTGACTTTTCTTCTTCGTCGTCGGGTCTTCTCCGATCGACTTTTGGCCAGAATCCTTGCCAAATTCTGTTCCTTTTGTTCGACATTCGGGACAGACCTGAAGTTCCCAATGGCCTATGTGAGCCATATTGCAATATTTTCGGTGAGTTTCTTTACTCCCTAAGACTTGTTTTCCCACGAAAGATTTCTTTTCTTTTCGAATAGGTCTTCTGCGAATCTTGTAGTTTTTCCCCGTCATAGTATTCAACAGAATGATCCGCTCACCGAATTTTGATAGAACTTGAACGGAAACTTGACTTTGTCCATCTCAGTGAGACAGACCCACAATCCTCATGCCCTTCTTGTAGTAATCTGATCTTCGGTGAAGGTCATGGCCAATTGTACTTCTTCTGAACTAGCCTCCTTGATATTTTTGAAGGCTCTTTCATCTGGTCTTCGAAGCCTAATGTAATGGAAGGCTTCATGTCCACCTTTTCCGACGGGCTCTATTGTTGCACTTATGAAATACAACTCCAATGTATCACCTCGTTTTAGGCTATCATTATTGGACCAGCACTCGTACACTGCTTCCTGGATCCATTTTGGTAATTTTGTGATCTCCGGGAAGCCTGGTGAAGTAGTATAGATCGAGGCCAAAGCCCCAAACTCATACCACCTCTTCACTTCTTCAGGGCTGGAATTTGGTAACATCCAAACCCTTGGATATTTTCCAGAAATATCGATCTTTATTTTTTCTGGAGATATCCCTTGCCTGGTAATCAGTTTCTCCCAATTCGCCTGGTATTCCTGCCAAGAAGAAGAAACTTTAATCTCGTTAATATCAACCTTAGAAGTGCCCATCATAGGCCTAAGATTGATCTCTTTGTCCTTTATCCCGGACGTGCTGGGTAGATGTGATAACTCGGGATTTAACTCCGGAGTATCAGTTTTTCCTTGGGCCAATATTTCTGTCAACTTAGGACTTGTGCTAGAGGTACCGGAATCCTGCGCTACGAGTTGGGGAGCCTGCTGCTCTAAACGCTCCGTTTGCTTATTAGCAAAATTCGTAGGAGTGGCCCTTGAAATGCCGTTCTCAATCGGGAGTGAGACGGACACATGCTCGTTTTATCGGTTACTTTGTCCCGATCATTCCTTTGTAATTTCCTTAAATCGGAATTGATGACCAGGGTATCAAATTCTCGGAGTAGCATTTCCACCGGGTCGCCAAGATGTCTTGAGGTCGTGAGGATGGAATCGACTTCAATTCCCTCCATCTCTTGTTAGAAAATCAAAAGAACATTTTCATGAGATTTTATAATGATAATATCATAATCATAATATTGACATTCAGCTTGCCATCTAAGTATCCTAGCTTTTTCTGGTTTTGATTCAATTTTATTTTTCAGAAAAGCTTTGACACTTGAATTATCAATTTTTAAGATAAACTTTTTAGCTAGTAGAAATAAAGGCCATTTTTTGAAAGCCTTTCTGACTGCAAAGAATTCTTTCTCGTTGATATGCCACCGAGTTGCTTCACCGCTCGAAATAGACCGGCAATATCTGCATGACACTTCTCCGTTTGGTGTGGCTTTTGTAAGAGCAACGCCCACCAAAATCGTGGCATCGTGTAAAGAACAGTTCATCTTCATCCCTGGAATTGCAAGTTTCGGAAGCTTTTTGCAAACTTCTTTAAGTTGCTTGATTCCTTCTTGATGTTCATTCTCCCATTTGAATATCGCATCTTTTTTTTTAAGCAATGGGATAAACACATTCTGTAATGTGCTAGATTGTTTATGAACATTCCAAAGAAATTGACAACTCCAAGAAAACTCAAGTCGCTTCTTGTCTTTCAATGTATCCGAAATCCTGTATCTTTTCTACAATATGACTTTGTAGGATGATTCCGCATTCGCCGATCTCAATTCATAGGAATTCAATCTGTCTTGTTGCGATCACTGCCTTCTTCTCCGAAAGCACTAATCCTTCCTTGTGACAAACATCTGAAAATATTTCCAAATGTTTGAGATGCTCCTTCATGTTCTTTGATGTGATTAGAATGTCATCGATATACACGAACATGAAATCGAAATAATCTTTGAAGAGATTATCCATCTTCCTTTGATATATCCGGGGTGCGTTAGCCAATCCCATAGGCATCACATTCCAAATATAGTGTCCTTGTGGTGTAGAGAAAGCTGTGAACTTCTTGCTTTCTTCATCCATCTTAATCTGGTAAAATCCAGACTTGCAATCGAACTTTGAGAATATCTTGGCACCTTTGATACAGTTAACCAGATGTTCTCTGCTTGGGATATAGTATCCGTCGAACTCCATAATGTTATTAATTCCTTGTAATTAATAACAAGTCTTTGACTTTCCTCTTTTGATTTCTCTATGGTTTTACGACTAAGAATCCTGGGACTCAGCTTGTATGGAGAAACTCCTGGTGAAATTAACTTAAGGTCAAGATGTTCCTTAAGTATCTTCTCGCATATCCTCACGATCCTCCTGGTTCATAAGGATTGGTTTGAATCTTACGAACTCGTACTCTTTTCCAGGTTTAACCTTTAAGGAAGCTTTAAGCTCGTTCTTATCCCACCAAGCCAAAGGATCTTCATTGTAATTCATTTGGATCTTCTTCTTGATATCCTCGAGTGATATTTGTTCCTCTAGGGTCACGCACTTTGCGGACTCTCCATTAGACTCATCCATAATTCTCGCAATGGCTTCCACGAGTAACTCGCTCTTCTCCTTGTACTAATGAATACAAGTTATTATCCCATATCTTCTGATCCTTCTGAATGGAACCAAATTGTCTATAGGATAATAAAGCTTCACCAAATTTCCTTCGATCCGCCATTTTTGGATTGCGAAGTTTGGCTTCATCACCATGCTTGCTGCGAAAAGTAATAGGCATTTTTCTCAGAATGCTTCCCGCGATCTTTGACAATAATCTTATGATCACATAATGTTGTGAAAATAAGTCTTCTTGTCTCGTTCTCCTGTGTAAATTGCTTGAATGTTTGTAGGAAGTTGTTTCCTAGCAAAACATCTGCACCTGTATCATGGAAATAGATTGGTGGCGTTTTCACCTTGTACCATGGGGTACCGCCGCGCCTCCGATCATGATTTACTCGCTTGTTTAATTCCCCATAAGGATAAGAATCCTTTTAGAGAAATCTCTTCCTGCAATAGCTGGTAAATCCTCTCCAATTTCTTTAGGAAAAACATCCGGCTGCGGTACATATTCCGCACTAATCAATATAGGCGTAAATACTCGGCCTTGTATTCAACATATAACATTCCGATAGAAATGTACATGGAGAATGGACAAGTGGTCATCTGATCCTATATCTTTTATCAGCCACTGTGAACTCCATTCCGTCTTGTAATCTTTCCCAAGGTTTATGATCCTCGAGAAATTCAATTCCCGGTATTAATTGTTTTGGGATTTTTCCCCGCAACTCCCGTGTGATAGTAAGCTCAATTTCTCCTATCTTCGAGCTTCCTTGATACCTTCCAACTATTGGTTGTTGGAGATAATATAGAACATCACAAGGAAAAATATTATCCTTTTGAATGATGTCGAATATTACTTCAACTTCTCGCCATCCTTCGGACATTTCAGCTCTCCTTTGTTTTGAAAACATCTTGATACGTTGAACTGTACTTGGTCTCCTTTCTTCCCAACGGCTGCTACTCGTCATTACGTCCCGCTGGAAAGACATCCTTCAGGCTCAACTCGAGACTTCGACTTTTGTTGAAGACTGGTTGATCTTGTATTTTCATATCGATCTCCTTGATGGTTGGAGACTCAATAATTTCTGGT
Organism: Rehmannia glutinosa; assembly: GCA_016081115.2. NCBI lineage: Eukaryota > Viridiplantae > Streptophyta > Magnoliopsida > Lamiales > Orobanchaceae > Rehmannia > Rehmannia glutinosa. Next base: position 97,350,000 of record CM071926.1, on the reverse strand, counting down.
AAAACCACCCTGACAAAGTCCTCGAAGATTCTTGGGACTTAATAAATTCCTTTCTCAAGAATACTTCTGAATGATGTGTATTCGAGAGAGCATAGGATATCCTGTATGTGATCGAGTAGGGTCTGTTCCCTTCTTTCATCAATTCGACTCTTTTGAAATCTTGATGAAGAGTTAGGACTCTATTGAAATCTCGATCTCCCAAATTGTATGAAATTCTAGGATAGACATTAAATGCTAATTTCCCAGCATACAAATTTCCTGTTACTGCTCCAAGGTATGAATCCTTGAGATTTGAGATCCGCTTATCAAAGATAGCCAAATTGAGTGGCGAATCTATCTCTTCTTTAAATGTTGCTTTAATAATAACTCTTATGGCTCCGATATGAATCCATGAGAGTGTATTTGCAACTTCTCTTTTAACTCTGCTTTTTGTTCACTTGGTTTTATACCATTAATTTGGGCTTCCAAGACTTGAGTTTTGTGTTGTTTTTGAGTATTTTGAGTCATTTGAGTAGCCAAGCCATGTTGAGAGCCAATTATATTGAGTTTATAGTCATAGTAATGAATCGTGTATCAAAAGAAGTACAAACGAGCAAACAAAGAGAGATTGATTTGAAGAAACGTCCAAACGCGTCTGAAATTTCCATCACTGGCAGTGTTTCGTATTTTGGCCATAACTCTCTCTACAAAATTGATATTGAGATGATTCAAGTGGCTATGGAAAGCTAAGAGATAGGGCTACAACTTTGAAGAAGGGCTCAAAAGCAAATTCCAACATTTGGTGGGTGAAAAACTCAGGCGGGCGCTGCAGCGCCCAAGACAGCAAATTCACTCCAAAATTCACGTCCCGGGCGCCGCAGCGCCCCTGGACGGAAATTCCTAAGTTCTTCCACCTATTTCTTGAACTTTTGAGGGGCTATAAATACATACATGGGAGGCTTGATCTAGGGTATGAAGGAAAGGCTGGGAATACACCCAAGAACACAAGAAACACATCAATTTCATCAAGGAAGAATCAAGAGAAGAATCGGGTCGAATCGGAGCTTGAGGATTGAAGATTAATCGAGAGATTATCCATTTCCCTAAGTTTTCTCATTCTTTGTGCTTTAATCTTTCATTTTAGTTTCTTATGAAGATGAACAATTTGTCTATGAGTTGTTTATTTATAATGGGTAGCTAAATTTCTTGTGATTTCCGGGTTTTGGAAGTAGATTAATTGAACTCTTGTTGATTGTTTTAATCTTAATTGAAGTTATTGTCTTGAAGCCTATTTGAGTACTTTGTTCTTATTCTTGTTTTATCATTTGGCCAATGATTTAACATGTTTGATATATTGATTCATAATTCGAGAGATGAGTTTCAATATTAGATCTTGAGTACTTGACATGAATATTTGCATAATCGAGAGGTTTGTGAATATTTGTGAGGATATTTGATCTTTTGTGCATTTGGGAGTTGTGTATCTTATGTTGAGTAGAGATACTAGCATAGATATTTCAATCTACACTTTATATACATCTCGAGATGGAGGATAAAATACCATTTGTGATCGTCTTATAGGTGTATTGATAATAACTTTGGCTTTGATTAAATCGTAAAACAAGAGGAATATTAATTGAAACCATAACCTGGGAATCCATTTCATTTCCCTTGATAATTCCACTATTATTTTCATCTTGTGTTTTTGTGGTTATTCTTGTCTTTTCTTCCACAACAATCATTCAATTTTAATCGTCTAAATAAAAATAAGGCTATCTTAGTTCAATACTTAGCGCATTAATTTATTAGTCTCCGTGGATACGACCTTGCTTACCCTATTCTATAAACTACACCGTACACTTGCGGTGAAGCTAAAAATAAGGCGAACACTTTTGATCTCCTGGATTTCTCTAATAGGGACCAACTGCATCTCGATCAGGTTCCCGGTAAACTCCATCGGAATGGCAAATTCTCCGGTTGTTACCCTGTGGATAATTTGGTGTTTTCTATTACGAAAACCAATCTTGTCCAAAGCCTTTTCCATCGCTCCAATTGTAAATCCATCATAGATTTGAAGCTTTGGATCTTCCTTCATAATTCTCATAAGAGTCTTATGAGACACCGTAGTGTGATAGAGGAATCCTGACATATCCTCCCTGACCGTTTGTTGAAGAATTTCTTCTTCACTCTGATTCTGAACTAGATTCACTTCCATTATCGAAATAGATCTCTTCTTCATAGATGCTTTCATCCGAGGGAATATCCTCAAATTGATACACATGTATTAAATCCACGATAATAGACATGCTTCTTCGATTTACGTGTAGTCTCGAACTGTCGACTCCTTGTTTTTGATTGTCCGGGCAATCCGTTGAGATATGCCCTTTGCTCCGCATGTCCAAAGAATTACATCTTTGAAACTTTCATTTGCTCGGTGTGAGCACGCCCGAAAGTTCTCCTTCCCGGTGTTCTCACGGTACTTGCTTGATTAGACCCGATGAAGAAGCTCTACTCCCGCTGGTACTAGTCTTTTGCCCTGTTTTTGTAACTTTGGGCTTTTTGTTTTGACCAAAACCTTCTAGGTCTCCATGAAGACCTACTTACTTTTCTTTGTTGCTTCCTCGGCGGTATGGATGGCTTCATCCTTCTTCTTCTTGTGTCGCCTTGGTTGACCTCCCACAATTGTTGGGATGTCATTATCCACGCAACATAAAGGAACTAACTTTGTTAATTCCTCTTAATCTCTTGTAATTCTGTCAGAGCTGCTTGGTAACACCATTCGATAACTTGGCCTTTAGGAAAGACATTTTTCTGGCCCGCGCTTCTACTTCCGCTCCATCCTTGTATTCCCGATAAGCATTTCTCTCCAGGGGACTCGGAATCTTGGCAAAGAATAGGCATGCAGCTTCCTTTTCTTCAATCTTGGATTTCCACCCCATTCGATGAATAACTTGATATATTCGTCAATATGACAAATATCATATAACTCAAGGCTATAGAGGGCTTGTTTATATCTCTTTCTTTTTTCATCTTCTAATCCCTCGAAATATCTTGTGCCGATGAACTGGATTTTGAATAGTTTTGCCATACCATCGACAATTCCTTTAAGTGATTCCCCTGATGTGACCGAACCTTTTGTACTAGCATCGGTCATATCCCAGGCAATCTTCACCGATCCTTCAAGACTCATTTCAAGGAGTAAAATGAATGAATCCTTTGTAAGATCGAGGGTTCCTGCTAAAATTCTCATAGCTGAAGCCCATTCATCAATGAGAACTTCTCTATTTTTAAAATCTGGGATATCCAGATTTAACATCAACCCATATGGATGTATTGGGTCGAGATGCGATCTTCCATAAGGCATTTGATAAACATTCGGCCTTCCAGTAGGTTGTCTGGTTCCCGCAAGTGGGTTTCGACCTCCTGTCCCTGAAAGTGGATCACTCCCGGTCGTGAAATCCCCAGCGTGTGGCATCCTCTCGTCCGGAGCTCCATGATTCGAACCCGTAATTTCTTCGACGTTAGGATTAACTGGTGGCGGTGGTGGTGGAATTGCTCTACCTTGTGGGTCATAGGTAACCAAAGCCGATCCATCACCGCGTTCATCTTTAAATCTACAATACCCAATCCGCCAAGGATTCTCCGCCAGTCGTGTAGATCTTTAAGATTCATCTTTTCCATATCCATCTTTTTAATTTTTGATGGATTTTCCTTTGATTAGATCAATGAGCTTCTCCTCATCTCATCTTTCGTATAACTTCTTGGTTTCCTTTTTGGTGTAAATAGGGTATTGTTCAAAATCTATACGCTTCTTTCCTCTGGAAGAACTTGCTTTGTCCTCCAGTTCTTGACTCTTCTGAATATCATGAAGGAGTTCAAGAGTTTCCTTCGATATTTCACCATCGTCTCAATCTGTTCGATCCGATGAACTTGTCTTTGGTAGATGAATATGGCGGTTGCCATAATTCGCACCGTCTTCTGGACTTCTCTAAGATCTTCGGAGAACTTAGATTTGTCTGGAAGTATCTCGTTCTACTCAGGTATTTCATCAGGAATCATTGTTCTGATGCGAATTTTCATGAACCGTTTCTTGAAGGTTCATCAAGTGAACATATAGGGTCTGGTTAAGCATCCAGAACTGCCTATAATATTCTGCTCGCATTTTGCATTGCCTTAAGGTTTCCCCGTCGGCTCCTGCCTGTTCTTTTTCTTCATGTTGGTATTCCCAATATGAAACCCGGGCAAGGTGTTCTTGTGCACACATCGTCAATATTTTACAATATGTCCTGTAAGGGGTACATCTCGGACATCGGTCCGAATCCATAATCTCGGAGTAATTTCTCCTCACCAATTTTTAATTACATAAATATAATAAATATAACCAAAAAGTTCTTAATAAACCTGGGCTCTGATACCATTTTAAGCAAAACACTCAGTCAAATTAGCAATATGTATGAATAAGGGTATAATTGGTATTGTGAAAATATGCAATTATTCCACTGGACCAATTTTGCAATAATTCAAAACTTATAGGACATAATTTGCTTAAGTAAAAACTTATAGGACCAATCTTGCAACACTTTATAAACTTACAGGGCATATTTTGCAAACTTGATAATTACTGTCCTAAAACGCCACTCACCTAAAATTACAGGGCATCTTTTGCAATTAGGCCCCAAATTAAACCCAGATGGTTAATAGAGAAAGCGCCACCCCTGTTGTTAAAGGAGGAGAAAAACATAGAGCACTCTTGTTCTAAGGTGGTCTCAATTTGGCCCTACCATCACGACAAACCAGAACTCCATCTAGTTGAGGCCTTCAAGCCCAAGTCCCTGAAATTATTTGTCTCAGGAGGGGAAAAAATAAAGAATTTTACTTGAAGAAGGTATTTACATAAGAACATATTATAAGATGTAATTCATAACTTACTTTCTAATATTTTGTGATAAAACAAACTCAAAGATGAACCACAATGAAGCAACTAAGAAAATAAGTTTATATCACAATGAATTATATTTCAAATGAGAAAATAATATCATGGTTGATATTAAATCCATTATGCCTATTTTGTACCTATGAGATTAATGACTTGAAGAAGTTTCATATTTTCCACTTATTTCCCCATATAAATGGGGAATTTTAAGTTTTGAAACTCCATTAGAGGATATTTTAAGTTTTGAATATGAATTTTTTTCATCCTCTTGTAGCTTTGATTTTGCCATAAAATGAAGGGAAAAGAAGATGAAAAACAGAGAAAAATGGAGGAGGAGACGAAGGGAAAAAAGAGGCACCGCTAGAAACCACCACTGAAAAACATTACCTTTTGTACTGAAAGATATTATGGTTTTAAGTGAAAAGTATTACAGTTTGAACTAAAAAAAAATAGAATCTTAAGTAAAAAGTATTGCATGTTGAATTGAAAAGTATTATAGTTTTAAATGAAAAGTATTGCACGTTAAAGTGAAAGTTATTACATGTTGAACTAAAAAATATTACAGATTTAAGTGAAAAGTATTACACATTTTAAGTAAAAAAGTAATGTATTACACGTTAATTGAAAAGTATTACACGTTGAATAAAAAAGTATTACTTATTCCTCATAATCATGTCAATTTTCTCGCCACCAGCTACTATGTGGAGCCATTGATCATTTCCATCATCTTCAACACCATATTTAATAATGTGTACACTTTTTTTTTTTATCAAAAGTATTACATGTTTCTAATTAAAGTATTATTTTTTGGTCAAAAATATTACTTGTCTTAAAAGTATTACTTTTTCTCAAAAAGTATTAACGCTCTATTTTTGGGGACTATTGACTTTTGTTGGCCCCCAAATTTTCTATTGACCCATAGATTTTTTGTTGACTAGATCCGACCTGTTTCAGGGATAATGATCCATAAGATGGTCTTACAAGAGACATTCTCTTAAAATTTGGACAAATCCATTTCATTATCATCTCTAATTTTAAATATATCGTATGATTGTGGTGTCCCGTAATAGCACAGTCGTATACGTCCGAGTTGAGCGTGACAAATCTTGTTTTAAATAGAGTTTGAATATTCGTAGAATTATCTGGCTACATGGCCTGATGGCCAACAAAGCCCATTTTTGTTACAAAGTTTATCAATTTGTTTCTTTTATGGGGAAATTACACAGAATACGCTGATTTTTGTACCATTATCACACAATACGCTCTAATTACTCTTGTGCCTATTTTTTTACTTTTGTACCATATTTTGTTTTACGCTCCTTGCTATTTTTTGATTATTTTTATTTTTTTTTTCGTTTTGTTTTTGTTCCTGCATTGTTTTATATGTTATATAAGTTGTTTCGAGGTTGTTTAAATTTGTTTCTTTATTGTTTCTATGTTGTTTCTATGTTGTTTCTTTGTTGTTTCGATGTTTCAAAACAACTTTAACCTATTTTTTATGTTGTTTTTTATTCATGTAGAAGTTTGTACATTGTTTCTATTGTTTTGGTGTTGTTTTATAATATTTTTAATGTTGTTCTAATAATTTTTTTTGTTGTTTTCATGTAGTATTCAATGTGTAAATACAATTTTTACCTATTTTTAAGCTCTTTTTATTCATGTTGCGTTTTAAATATTTTTTACGTTGTTTCTGGGTTGTTTCCATACCCTTTTTAATGTTGTTCTGATATTTCTTTGTTGTTTCAATGAAGTTTTCGATGTTTAAATACAATTTTTTACCTATTTTTATTAAAAGTAATATGTTAGAAACTATGTTGAAACATAGAAATATGTTTGAAACATGTTAGAAACAATGTTAAAACACAGAAACATGTTTAAAATATGTTTGAAACAATGTTGAAACAAAGCGTAAAATTTTCCGGGAATTTTTGCTGGAGCGTATTGTTGTGTAAAAAAAGAGCGGGGAGCGTAAATTTCGGTAAAATTGCACTAAGAAACGTAAATTTAGGTAAAATGCATCGGAAAGCGTAAAAGGCTGATATTGACTTAAAAAAGGTGGGTATTTCTGTCATAAGCCCTTATTTTATTATATGATATCATTAACAATATTTAAGTTGTCAAAAAAATGGACATATTAATATATGTGGTGGATACATCAACCCTATATACTAAAAGTAGAGGTGTCCAATGAGCAGGGCAGGATGGCCCGGTGCCGGCCTATCGGGCCAAACGAAAAAATCAGTCGGGCTAGGCCAAAAACGATGGTCGGACCGCTTTTCTTGAGCTCGCCCAACCCACACAAATGCACTAGAAAAATCGGGCCTAATGGGTCGGGCCAAAAAACCCGGCTCATTTTGGGCCTCTAAAATAATAGCCCAACCCGGTGCTTTTACCGGGCCGATCGAGCCAGCTCTCCGAACCTGGCCGAAATTGACACCTCTAACTAAAAGAGAAAACAAAGTTGACACATGTCATCACCTCATTAATTTTGACATGTGTCAACTCCTCATTCTCTCAATTCCACATGTTTACTTTATAATTATTCATGTGTCATTCTTATCTATAAATTAAAGATGAATTGATAATATATTTTTGAATTTAAAGGTTACAAATTTAAAAGATAACAACAACTTTAAGGGATAAGAAGTAATCTAAATATCAAGGATCTACGGTATCATTTAAAACTATTATTTTTCAAATATATATTTGGTTTATATACACATTTTAATTTCCGATTTATGCTAACTTCAAAGTATGTTTCAAATTACTCATATTAGATCCAGGTTTGACCCACTAACCAATTATATTCATAATTAAATAAATAATTCAAACCAAATTATAATCAAATTAAATAAGCTCATCATAGACATAAATGCGCCTATCCCAACAATTAAAATTAAAATAAACTAATTTATTCAATTATCGATCCGAGGCCGAATAGTGATTATACTACAGGATCCAATCAAATTATCTTTAATTTTCTCAACAAATTCGAGAAACACATCAAGAAATCTAACAACCAATAGAAATTAAGGTTTGATATACATTTAACAATATTATCTTTAAAAAATATATTTGGTTTATATGCACCTTTTAGTTTCTAATTTTTTGCTACTACGGGATTCAAATCTCAACTCTATAAAATATAAATACCAAAATAAAGGAATTTCTCACAGTCACAACTCTAAAAGATAAATTATAATCCCAAATATAAAGAATTTTCTCACAATCTCACGGTCAACTCTATGTGGCCATATCGAGAGTTAAGAGTAGAAGGGGTTTGAAATTTTTTTGTTGTGATAAAGACGACACACTTGGAAATAGAACAAATAATGTAGTTTACAAAGAAGTTTTTCAAAATCTGAAGTGAACTATTTGTATGATACTCTTTTAATTTTTGAATTTCTTTTTTAATATTTCTAATTAGTATTTTTGGATCTCCTATAATTATTATAAATAAATTTGTGATACTAAAATTTTAATTTTGGAAGATACACTGCCAAACTAACGGTGTCAGTGTGTCCACGTGTTTTGACTTATGTTCAAATGACGTATTACAACTTTAGGTACAAATATATATATATATATATATATATATATATATATATATAGGGATTGGTTCAAATGAGACCAATCCCTTTAGGTTAGTCCATAAGAACACTTATGGACTCTTGATTTAAAATTTTGGATGGTGTAGATCATTTTAGTTAATTTAGGCATATAAGGGTATAATTGTACTTTTATATTTAATTAGTTATGTTAATTGGTAAGTTATTAGCTATTTTTAAGGAAACATAATCCAATCTTTTCAGTTACCCGATTTTTAGGGAGGAAAAATCATCAACTTCAAGTATTTTTTTCAAAATTGATACTTATTTCCGCCATATTTTTGAACAGTCGTTCTATTGTATACTTAGTTCAGTGGACTTATATACTTAGTCATGTTATATTGTATATTTAGTTTAGTGGATTTGTATACTTGGTTTAGTGGAATCGTATTCTTATTTATATAAGTAGTTTAGTAAGTAATTTAGTAAATTTGTATACCTAGTTCTGTGGATTTGTATACTTAGTTCAATGGAATTGTATACTTAGTTATATAAGTAATTTAGTGTAATTGTATACTTAGTTAAATATTTCTGTATACTTAGTATTATTTTAATGTATAGTTAGTTCAATGTAATTGTATACTTAGTTAAATGTTTTTGTATACTTAGTAATTTAATGTACAGGTACTTTAGTGTAATTGTATACTTAGTTAATTATTTATGTATACTTAGTAATATTTTAATGTATAGTTAGTTTAGTGTAATTGTATACTTTTCATTAATTGTTGCACGATTTTGTTGCCATATTTGAATAAATTGCAGGTTCGAATGGAAAGAGAGAGAAATGAAAGGTGAATCGCTTAATTATGGGAACGTGATCAATACAAAATCACGCCCCTAATTTTTAGGAAGCGGTTACTATATTTAATTTCCTGGATTCATATTTTATCCCTTCATTGTATACTTACTTATGAAATCTGTATACATTGTAATATATCTTGGCCATTGATTTACTATTTGGATGGTGTAGATTTAGTCTTATGGACTAACCTTTAGGAGGGTGGTCTCACAGATCCCCTCCATATATATATATATATATATATATATATATATATATATATATATATATATATAGGGAGAGGATCTTGTGAGACCACTCTCTTAGGTTAGTCCATAAGACCGAATCTAGACCATCCAAATAGTAAACCAATGGCCAAGATTCGTTACAATCTATACAGGTTTACGAAAGTAACTATACAATAGTAAGGGTAAAATTGGAATCCAGAAAATTATTAATTGTAACCTCCTCCTACATTATAGGAACGTGATCTGTTATTGATCACGTTCCCATAAATCACGCAGATAACCATATGCGATCAAAACTATGCGTCCCCTTCTCAAAGCCAACATTACAACGCCCTTATCAAAATCTCTGCAAATCACCATTGTCACCCAAACTCGTCCTGCAATTCATCCACAAAAATAGTATACTCGACGGATATCTAACAATCGGCAAGGAATCATCATCCGTTTGATTGGATAAAATTATACAATGGAAAAAAGTATTGATTACAACGCAACTGAAGAATGTCCTCCCGGTAATTTCTGAGAGATAGAAGTTATAATATTCATACGCCTGTGAATCAGCAACTGATGGCTAAACTATATGAACTTCTATTATTCTTGCTTTGTATGTTTAATGTGTTAATGTCGTATAAATAGTGTGTCACTATTGTATATATATTTTGATATCATTGCATGTTACCCAGTTGTATGTAGGTTGCAGCTGAATTAATAGTTTGAATGTTCAGAACAGATAATTTGCCATAATTTTGCTTTGTATGCAAAAATAGATATATGTATTCTTGTTGCATTGTATGTTTAGTGTATGAATGCTGTCTATTTAGTGTGTAAACATTGTATATATAGTCGTTATATGTCTGCATACTACCCACCTGTATGAATGTTGAATATCATTTAGTAGTTTGTATGTTTATAACGGATAATTTGCGTATTTAGGGTATAAGTGTAAATTATTGCTTTGTATGAAAAAATATAGTTATGTATTATAGTTGCTTTGTATGTTTAGTGTGTTCATCTTGTTTACTTACTTTGTAAACATTGTATATATAGTTTTATATGTTTGCATATTACCCACCTGTATGAAGGTTGCATCTGAATCAATAATTTGTATGTTTAGTACAGATAATTTACCCGTTTAGAATATAAGTCTTGTGTATATAGCATTATGATATGCATACTTACGCCTTATCTGCTTATAGGACATTAGTTACCAAATTCGTTGCATGTTTGATCAGCAATTACAACGTGTATATATTTATTTCACTATTGTATATATATAAGACAACAGTTGTATATGTACATCTATAAGTTGTTCGGGTAGGATTTGTCTGTCATAATAAATTAATAAGTTTGTATACTTATAAATGAAAACGTGCTTGTATAGACTATTAAAAATGTGTGAATGTCATCATAAAACTGTATATATAATTTACACATTCTGTATTATTGACTAATATCCTTTGTGATGTCAAAAAACAACGTAGGACAACTGCTCTAAATCACGCCAGGATCAACAAAATATTGGATACCAGAGGTGGAACACGGAAAGATTCCGCAAGTGGGAATGCATTTCGCTACATTGGAAACCGGTATACAATTTTACCGGGACTATGGAGCACTTAGCGGATTCGACATCAGAAGGAGCACAACAAAGCGATTCAGTAATGAAGTCATTCACCAGCATTATGTTCTATGCAATAGAGAAGGCTTCAAAAACACAAAAAACACCATACCTGCAGATGAAAGTGAAAGCAGCACAGCACATGGGTCGCGAAAAAGGACTTCAAATCGTGTCGGATGCAATGCACGTTGCATTTTCGAGTACACTGGTAACGGCGCATATAAAATACGCAGTTTTGAAGAGCGCCACACTCACCCAATGGCAGTGGATACATTCAAGCAGTTTCTTATATAAACCTTAACTTCGGTCATCAGCAATTTATCATCAACTGCACGAAAGCTAATATAGGGAGTTCTAAACAACACGAGTTATTCAGGGAGATGGTGTGGCGGATATCCACAAGTCGGGCACTAAAGGTTGATTTTAAAAACTTCAAGCACGACTTGAAAGCATACATCAAATGATGGTGCGGACGCCTTGCTTGGTAATAGACAAATTGTTCGCACAAAAGGAAGTTAATCAAGGGATGGCGTTCGATTACGATATAGACAAAGATGAACAATCGACAAAAGTTTTGCCGTTTTCAGGGGCGCCAAAAAGCTATAAGGAACTACGACACGTTTGGTGATGTGATTTCATTTGATGCTACATACAATACTAACAAAGTTATATGGATCTTCATGTTTATTGCTGGTGTAATTGTATACTTAATTTTATGCAATTGTATATTTAGTTTTAAGAATTGTTTATATTAAAGAATTTTATGCAAATCTGTTCCATTGAATAAATACTAGAGTGGACTTGTATATTAATACATCTAAATTGTATACATATAATTGTTTTGTTGTTTATTTGTTCATTTGTACTGTATGCTACATAGATTGAAACTACATACTAAGTTCAAATGAACTATATGCTAAATTTAGTTAGTACATCGAATCGATTTACAAACTCCTATGTCATTGTATATATAGTTTGGTGAATTGCATACTTGTTTGATTTAAGTTGTATACTTACTTTACTATAAATGTATGATTAAAACTGTTTTCGTTGATGTTGTATACTTAGTTTATTATAGTTGTATACATGTTTTAATTTACCAGTATAGATTTATGCCGTAAACTTAACGTAACAAAAATGTGCAGGTATAAAATGGTTTTTGCCCCATTCACCGGAGTCGATAACCATCGCCGATGTGTGACATTTGGTACCGACTTATATTAAAGGAAGATGAAGAGTCGTATACATGGCTGTTCACAAAGTTCTTGGAAGCCGTTGGCCGGGAGCCATACTATATAGTAACAGACCAGGATTCGACAATGAAGAAAGCAATACAATCAGTATTCAAGACTGCAAAACACAGATTGTGTATGTGGCACATAATGGAAAAGGTTAGTGTAAAAGTCGGTCACACCTTGTTCAAGGATAAAAATTTCATAAATCGTCTAAATTCAATCGTGTGGGATGGCAGCATTTCAATACCAGATTTTGAGAGTCAATGGAATGAAATTATGACTGACTTTAGTCTAAAATCACATCCATGGTTCACACATTTGTATGAGATTAGACGAAGTTGGATACCAGCTTATTTTACAAATGTGCCAATGAGTGGTTTGCTCAAAACTACCTCACGGTCAGAGAGCACCAATAGCTGGTTTGGGAATTACACTAATCCTGGTTCGAACTTGGTTGAATTTTTCATGCACTTTGAAAGTGCAATAGAGTCACAACGCCATACAATAGATAAATTGGACCACATCCGCAAACATCATTCCCACAAAGTCAAGACAAAATCCCGACCATTGAGAAGCATGCATGTTCAAAGTGTACACACACACTGTATTTACCGATGTTAGCATAGAAATTGAATCAGCCTGCTATGAGTGCACGGTTACAGAGATAACTGACGATGCAAACAAGTGTTCCTACAGAATTAGAGACAAAACAAGTCGACTTTTTGATGTAAATTATAAGACGGAGACAATGATAAACTGCAGCTGTAAAATGTTCGAACAGACGGGATTACTGTGTTGTCATGTTTTCGTAATACTAAAGGACTGTCAGGAAATACCAATGAAATTTTTAGCTCGACGATGGATGAAGACTCCCTCAATAACACAATACACAAGATCTGGCCAGATTTATCAATTTGCGGGGGGCGATGAAGCCGCAATCACACTAAACAACCTTTGGTCCGACTTCCACATCTGCATTGGTCTACCACAAGGGAATGTTGAAAAATTATCAAATTTATCACGACTTGTGTCTGAAGAAAAGGCGAAATTGTTAAAGGATGGGCAACATGTACAGTCTTTTGGAACCAAGAAGTCAGTACTCGAGACCTATTGTGGGTTAACCTCACAGCTTGATATTTCTGTGTTACCACCAAAACAAGCAAAAAACAAAGGCAACGGCAGTAATCTGAGAAGTAGAATTCAGAGCCAAAGAGAGAAAGCCATTAAAGCAAGTACAAAGCTCAAAAGAAAATGTGGAACATGTGGTGAGATCGGAACACATAACAGCCGAACGTGTCCAAAACGCGACGACACGCCCTAGTGCAATGTTTCTATTTTTTGCAAAAAAAAAAACAATTCTGTCACTTTATTTGGTATGAAAACTTTTTTTTTTGGATACATTGAGTGATTTGTTGATTTATCTTTAAAGTTATTTTTTCTCTCTAGACATTTATTGCATATACAATAACATTCATCTAAATATGCAAGTAAAAACACTAAGCAAACAGAATTATTTTACTTCGTAAACAACTGCACTGTATACGCAATAAGTACCTTAATATTTATACAAAATACCATAATCTCCTTATCCAACATATAATACAATTCAACTACTATAAAATAGACGATGCACTACATTAAATATACAATTCTATGTATCTATTTATACAAGTATAAAACAACCTGAAAAACAATTCAACTGAACTAAAATCAGAAAACCACCCATTTAACTAAGTATACAAATCCACCGTACAAAATAAGCAATTTAAGATAACTAATTAAACATATATATTAATCTACTTATACAACGATTAATTCATTCAATTAATAAAAATAAACAAATGCTACACATTACATATACAATCCGATATGTCTATTTATACATGTCACTGAACTATACAAATCCACTGAACTAGAACAGTTAATAGCCCATACCATCCAACAAACAATTCAACCACATAAAAAATACAAATCCTCTTAACTAATCAAGCAATTATATTAACCTGATTTATACAACAAAATATACAACACAAAGTAATCCAGAAGTAAGCAAATGAAACATATTAAATATACAATTCGGTACAACTATCTATACAAAGTTTCTGCATCCAGGTATTAACAACACCATACAAGATAAAAAAAATGAGATGACACAAACACAATAAGCAAAACAACTTAATAAATTGTACCAAAGTTTGAATTACCAACATTCCAAAATAAAACAGATCCAATGCCATTTAAAACAACCAAAACATAACAGACCCAATGTCATTCCAAAACAAAACAGATCCAACACCATTTAAAACAACCACTATTAGTTACCAGATATTAACAAAAAAAAAAACTAGAGTATTCCACCATTCACATATATAACCAACTTCTACACTGGCTTATTGCTAGTCCAATGTTTCTTGCACTTGGCCAAATTCTTCCCCTTAACTCGTTCATGTCGTCTAAGAAAATAGCGCCGACGTACTTGGAACGGAAGGTACACATGAGATTTGCATCGCCGCTTACGTGAGACCGGTGTCCACCCCTCATACCTCCACCCATATACGTTTCCATATGTCGCATTGCAAATATTCCGCATGATCGACCTTGTTTCGTGCATCTCTCCACGGCGTTGAAATTCTGGTTGGAGTGAGCTGCCCAATCTTTTGACCCATCTGCACGCAACCTTTGCTTGTCATGTACTGAGAAAAGGCGCGAACCTGCCACGATAGATACGAACAATTAAAAAAAATCATATGAAGAAAAATGATGTATCAAAGCAACGTAAATATATACATATCAAAAATACATGTTCATACTCACCAATTTAGCGGGCACATCTTCGTATTTGTCCAACTTGGTTCCACCAACAGAAGAATTATCCAAAATCTGCATACTCTTTCTCTTCATATCAAACACAACAACAAACAGGTGTTCGCTCTTGCATATTGGAAAGAAAAACTGGAAAAAGGTAAGAAAATATTAGTTAAGTTTGAAAATAATGTTGTAAATCTAAAAATGAATATATAAAATAAATACCATATCAAACGCCTGCAACTTTGTTGGATTAACATCACCAAACTCAACATCTATACTTTGAGAAAATAGAGCCAAATTTTTATTATCATCATCTGGCTCAGACGGTGAAACAACGGAATATATCTACATGCAAATATAAAAAAAATATAAACAGTCAGCAATAATGAAAATGTACAAAAACAATACATAAATATACAATAAAGGAATGCTAAGTATACAATAAAAAAAAGATTATTATGCAGACTCATTTGGCAAAGTACACATTATACATAAACAAATAAAATATAGTAACTACACACATCATCTGAACTACATAAACAACTCCAATACAGTAACTATACACATCAAAAATACTAAATACACATGTATACTAACTACATAAACAACTCTGATATACTAACTATACACAGCCTCAGAATTAAGTAAACAACTCTAGTGTACTAACTATACATGTATATGTACAAAACAATGACAAAGATGACAACATTAAAAGTAAACATGTGCATCTAACTAACTATACAATTATATATTGATAAACATACATAAACATTAAAACATTACAGAGTAACACAAAAACAGTTAAATGAGTTAACCTTCCTAAGTGTACAAATTCACTAAATATTACTAAGTATGCATAATCATTTCACAATAGATATAAACTAAGACTGAGCTAATTATACATATACATTCCACTTTGGATCGAAAATAAACAGTTAATCGACCAACTTGTATGACCGATTATGTCTACTTTTGAACTAAATAAACAAATCAACATAAGAAACTATACAATTCTGCCAGACTAACTATACAAACATACATTTACATGCACTTGCATGCAATTAATTCCCTACTATGCATTCCGAACATGCCCTTACATTTATTTTCTGAATACATGCCTGAATAGAAAAAAAAAGAGTACCGTAGAATATATCGTAGCAAAAAATCGAAATGGCGAACCCTTGCTCCTGACAGACTCTTTGGCATTAAGAATCTTCATCCACACATCGATCAGGGAGACACTCAAGTAACTTACAGGACGCATAGTCACAAAGTCTTCCCTTGTAATAGTCATATGACCAGCCTTAAAAATTGCCTCATCTCTGCAAAAAGAGAAATACATAAAAAATAAATTTAAAATTCATTAATTACACTAAAATTTATAGTATACTTGACCATAAAAAAAATTAAATTACTTTTCAGCTTTCGGGTTCTCAAACAACCATTTAACAATCATGTTCTGCTGCTCATTCAACCTAGACATCACATCGACCTGTCGCTCAACAAACGGGGACGCCAATGTCTGAGTCTTCTTTTTCTTTTCTTTGTGTTCGTTTCGGCGATAAACATTCAGCTTCTCACTGTTCTTCTTCGCCCCATCCTTCTCGAACACAGCGCACCTTCCCACCGTCAACAATCGAGCCTCTTCCCGATGATAAAAAAAAATATAAACACATAAGTCCAGCAAAAAAATAAATAATTATGCAAAACAAATAATGCAAATTACCTGCTCATCATCTTCCTTTTCCTCCTCATCGTCTTCCTTTTTCTCCTCATCGTCTTCCTTTTCCTCCTCTTCCTGCGCATACAGACGTGATGTCCCAAGCACGGCATCCCATTTAGCATTGTTTTGTTCTTGGGTTAAACCAAGACTAAACTAGGCATGTCAGCTTTCCATTTCTCAAACTCATCCCGCTTGCAAATTGCAACTTCCATCTTCTCAAGCAATGCTATGTTCCAAAATGCCTCAGTCTGCTGAGTCTCGCTTCCAACTAAATCCTCTCCATCCCGTGTTCCCTCTACTTGAACAGACTTGTGGCATATAAGATTCTGAGCAACAACCCCAATTTCAGAAAATTCAGGGACCTCCACCACATCAGAAGGTGCATCCCGAATTAACGAAATAATTTCTACCACATCCGAAGCAAGACACGCAATCCTTGCCTTAATATTCCCAATATAATCCTGCTGAGAGAATACAACATAAAAACAATCATATACAATATACAGAAAACAAATTTAAAGTCAATATAAAACTGAACTATGCAACAAATGCTACAAACTAAACTATGTATGCTTATGAACAATCATACAACCTTTGTAAACTAAGTATACAATATATGTAGACTAACTATACACAAAACTAAGTATGCAACATATACTACAATATAAACTATGTATGCATTAGACCAAAAATACAATAATGGTAAACTAAGTATACAATATATGTAGACTAATTATACACAAATCCGACCTATGTATGATAACAAATGCTACACATAAATCTAATTTTTGTAACATAACTATCTATACAGCAAAGTTACATTATGTATACACTTATGTTGAGCTACTTATACAACTACAAATAAACTAAGACACCACATACGTTAAGTAATTATACAAAAATATATAAACCATGTATGTAATATGCCAAATATCCAACATATGCATCTTAAGTGTAACACACACACTAACTAAATATACAACATATATTATTTTTAAAGAAACTTTATATCATATCAAGTATACAATATCTGTGACTTATGTATACAACAAAAACCAACTAACTATACAACATATGACATTGTATACCTGCCCAATGCGGCTGCCGACGAAGGGCCGGGATGAGATGATTTTTTCTCTTGACGGATCACCAATCTCTCCAACTGAGGTTGCAATGTAGGCCCTCCCAAATATGGTCCCTGCACATATCCCTGCCCAAATCCACCATGTTTGAACTCTTTATAAACTCTTTCCTTGAACTTATCCATGGTCCATGAAGCCATAGCCGGTAGAGTCCTCGGCACATCCCTCCCATGCACACACACTCTATCCAAATAAAACACCTACATATACGAACCATTGAATAAGTGACACCACATTAAACTAAAGAACTGGAAAAGAAAATAAATGGCAAATTACCGTTAGCAACAGCACCAGGCCGTTGAACTCAATCTTGTTCGTCCCATCCCACCTAACTCTTTTAGATATCAGGGTGTTCAATGTATAATCCCACCAATTAAAGTCCCTGATTATTGACACATCGTCAAGGCAATCCAGAATAAGTGGGTTGATGTACCCACACTGTAAATTTCCAATAAGAACGCTGTCAACAAGCGTCACGAAATGCCTTCTGAACAAGTCCCCGCCGTCTACGCACTCCATCATCCTCACAACCAAATCACCCGCAGTCACTCTCTGGAAATTCGGGAACATTGTTTTCCACTCATCGTACAACGCACATCTCCCCGATTTTTTCTTCCTTTCAATAGCCACATCCCCGTTAGAGAATCCCAATAGCCTACCCACATCTTCACTCTCAATGTGAACACGCGTACCATCGTCAAATACAAGTTCACTACTTAGAGGATTGAAATTTTCAACTAACCAATACGTGAGCTTATTATTGAAATCCTCAAATTTCATGGAAAACAGACTCCCAAAACCCATCTCACGTACTGCATTCTTCTGTGTAGGTTTCATAGAAGCAATATCATCAACCAAAACCTTCGGTTTCCACCTAACTTGCGTGCCGGGATATGAACTGTCAATCCTTTGCCTCTTTTTGGGCTGCTCGTCTCCAGAACTATGCTCTGCCCCACTATTGACCTCTATTTCCTGCTCCTCACTTGACATTTTACTAGCCACAAAACACCTGCATAAAAAGAACCCTGTATCAAGATTTTAAACCTCATTTGTTTATATTCCCACAAAATATTGTATATTTAACATGACAGACTTGTATACTTAGTACACAAGTATGCCTACAAAAAGTCTGTTTACATTAAATTTAATGTTGTATATTTAACACAACATATCAATATATTTATTAAAAAAATCTGCATAATTGTTATGTGTTTCTTGCTTGGGATACACTAATTTAATGATTCTACTTAATCCTGTTTACTTAGCATTACATGTAAGATTAGCAAGAATACACCACAACCCACCGACATACAAAAACACTTAATTCATGTATGAAAAAGTGAATACAAAAGTCTGCTTATATACTACTTAATGTTGTATAATTAACAAACTATATTGGTATACTTAATAAAAAAAATATGCATACTTGTTATAAACTAAAAAATGAATCAGGCTATGCTTAGATTTACACAACACGAGACCTTCTGTAAATCAAACTTCCCTCACCCCACCCCCACCAAACCAACAAAAATGAAATATATAAAGAAGAAGGCAATTTTCACCAAACCCAGAACAAAAATTACACAAAACAGCAAGGAAAGACAAACCCAAGACGAAAATAAATAGACATGTTTAAGTTAAAAATAAAAAAAAAATTCTACAGTATACTTCGAAACGTA
The DNA here is from genome assembly GCA_016081115.2 of Rehmannia glutinosa. NCBI lineage: Eukaryota > Viridiplantae > Streptophyta > Magnoliopsida > Lamiales > Orobanchaceae > Rehmannia > Rehmannia glutinosa. Next base: position 97,330,249 of record CM071926.1, on the reverse strand, counting down.
AACAGAGAGATGACCCATGAATCCGTAAACAAAATCATTAAAAAAACAACGAAAATCAGCATAAAACTAAGAAGAAATAACTTTACCCGACGCTCAAATGTGAAGACTTAAATTTGACGATTTGGGCCAAATAAAGAGAAAAGATACTTACCGGTGCACACGCAGAGAACGGGCACTACAAATGGCACTTCTCTGGTTCTTCTTCGCAAACACAACCGCCTTCCAGCAATTTGTTTTGAGCGCTACTCGACTGGAAGTGAGGGATTATTTGGGGGAGAAAAAAAATGTTGGGGTTGGGCGGGCGCTGCTCGACGGGAAGAAAGGTGAAGGAAGAAAGAGAGAGGTTAGGGTTTGGGCTTTGGGTTCTGCTGCAAGACGTGAAGAAAGAGAGAAATTATTTTGGAAAGGAAGAAAGAGAGAGTGTTTTTTTCTTGTCAAAAACCGTAGAGTGGAGGGAAGCCAAAAGGATCAGTTTTGAAAAGACACAACTGAAAAGGTATGGTCATTTCCCCCTAAAAAACGGGAACCCATAAAGGAAAGATCCTATTTTCCTATTAATTAGCAATTAACTTTATCTCTAAAAAAAACTATAAAATGGTGAAAATACAATCCCTTAATGACCCAAAAATAACTAAATAGATCTACGCCATTAAAAAATTAAATCAATGGTCTATATGCGGTCTTATGGACTAACCTGAAGAGGCTGGTCTCATTTGAACCAATCTCTCTCTCTATATATATATTTTTGAATCAGGTACAAAAATATATTTACTCCAACATAAGTTATGTCAACATAAGTTATGCCAGATGCATTACTGATTTATTTATGGTGATTAATGTTTCTCCATTTCTTGTCATTAAGGAAAAAAAATAAAAAAATAAAAATTCATTCTATTCATACTAAACATTGAATTTTACAACGTAAAGGCAAATTATTTATTTTTCTTTTGGCTTAAATTATATATAGTAGTTGTTGTATCTGATTACTCAAGTAATACCTATGGATGACAATTCCGATCCGATCCGCGGGTATCCGTTCTATTTGGGTCGCCCCGTGATGCGCGATCCCTGGCGGGACGGGTCTAGGTATCACTTCCGCTCTGCGGGTACCCATCCCACCTAGAATTTTTATTTTTAAAATATATTTGAATATATATTTTGCATAAATAATATATATTATAATATAATTTTTATGTATTCTTATATTATATCTAACATTTATAATTTGATAATAATAACTTTTGTAAATAATATTTTATAAATATATATATATATATATATTTATTTTTTGTATTTAATCTAATTTAAAACGGAGCATCCGCGACCCGCAGCGGGTCATCCGATCCTGTTTTAGACACGGGGCGGGTTTCGGTCTTCACTGACCCGCCCCGACCCTTTGTCATCCCTAGTAATACCTTCAATGACATTTTGATTATTAGCTCCTTGAGTTCACGTTCAACTGTGCTTAGTCTGAAAAATGTTTTTGTCCATGCTTAAGAATTTATCGAATATATTATTATTCAACTTTATTTAAGAGTGCTTCTAAAATTATGTTTGATATACTTTGAATATTATCTGAGTCAAGATTGTATAAGCTTTGATCACGTCTGATAAGACAAGATCCAATTACAAAGGCCAGCCAAAAATTACACAAAATACCCTGATTTGTTTTAAAAAAAAGACAAAAATACCAACCTATTACAAATCTACCCGACCCGGTCTGGACTTCACAAATATACTCACCCTATTATTTTTCTTTTCAGTTTTTTACCCTCCTCCAGTTTCTTACATTTCCATAGCTAGGTTAAAGCAGTTTCTTACTGATTTTTGGAACTCAAATTGGCGCACAATTTTTTTGTGATTCCACAGTCGATCGTGGCCACGTTCTCCACCATTGCTTTGAGTTCCAGTCGTTCGAGCTTCATCACGTTCTCTGTAGGTTTAATTTCTTTTTGAAACCTCTGGTTTTGGTAGTATTTTAACGACTCCTAAAAATGCTCCTAAAAACTCTCCTCATAAGAGGATATTGAGAAGTTCTTCGAAGGAAGCAACAGATTCCTCGAAAAAGAGGAAATTTCATAAGGTTGATGCTGGTTCTACGGCTTCTAAGAAGAGGAAAGTAGAAAAGATTGTTGAGGAAGAAACGGTTATGGATGTTAAATCACCTTCCAAAGGTGTGAAATCGAATGTTGGTGTTAAAGCTGCTGGGAAGAAGAAGGTTTCTTTTGAAGAAACGGATGTTGCTGAGGTATGAGTTTTGTGTATTTTGATTTGTACTCTTTTGTTTGTTTTGATGTTGTTTCTTATTTGTTTCTGTTATGTTTCATTTGTCCTTTTATGTATTTAAGTTGAAATGGTTGTTGATTTTGGGTTTCTTTTGTGTTTCTGTTTTGTTTCATTGTTGTTTCTAGGGTTTCAAGTATGTTCTTGACCCTGCTGACTGGTTTACTACTCGAGTAAATATTTCCTTCTCCTTTGATGTTATTAAGAATTATAAAGAAAGTTTTAACTGACACCCAACTGGAGGCATTTAAGAATACCTATTTTGGATATTTCTTGGACATGAAAGAAGTTGATTTCCAGAATCAGCTTGTCCATTCTTTGTTGAAACGTCAAGTCGTCCACTCAAAGAAGGACGGAATTGTTGTGTCTGTGGGTGGGAAGTTGTTGCGATTTGGGTTGGGGGAGTTTGCTATTGTGACTGGTCTAAATTGTGTTGGTGTTAGGCTTTCGTTGTCGGGGGATGTTCGTAGCTCTATTATATTTCAGAAGTATTTTGCTAGAAGAAACAAGTTTAATATGCAGTAGATTGAGGAATGTTTCTAATGCGTGTTTGGGGTGATGAGGATTTAGACGCCCTGAAATTGGCTTTACTTAATTTTCTCCATTTGTTTCTTTTTACTTCTACGGGTAGTTCTGTTGAGATATCATTTTTTAAGTTGGTTGACAATGATATGGATGTGTTTGAGACATATCCATGGGGGAGTGAGTTGTTTGATGTTACTATGCGTGAGGTGAGGCAGCAAATCTTGTACAGAAACAAACTTCAAGGCGAGGAGAATCCTGGTGGGAAGCGTACGAAATTTTATAGAATTCAAGGATTTCCATTGGCTTTCGAGATTTGGTTCTACGAGTGCTGCCCAGAGGTGAATGGAAAGTTTTGTGCTCGAGTTGATTGTGATATCCCGAGGATTTTGAACTGGACTTTTTCAAAGTCCGGGAAAGACAACAAAGTTAGGGCCGAAGACTTGGAAATAAAGATCTTCAATCGGTCTGCTGAACAGGCAATATGATTTTCCTATTTCTTGCTGTTTTGTTTCATTTATGTTTCAGAACTGTTTCTTTATTGTTTGTGACTTTTGTTTTATTTTTTCTTATTTCTGTTGGATTTGAAGAATTTGTGGCCTACTGAGGATGAGTTGTGCAGCTGTGCATTCAGACATTTTATGATAAATCAAAGTACACATTCAACTCGGTTGACGATGATTTTGTCGTTGGAAAGTTGAAGCGCAAGGAGGCTGTTGTTGGTAGTGGGTCGAATCATACCGTTGATGACATTGCTTGGAACCAGCTGTTGTTTTCTAAGGATTTTAAGGTTTTTAAGGTTTCAACCACAAAATTCTTGGAAGAAAAATTTGCTATTGTTTTCTCTGAGCTTGCCGATATTAAGAGGAAACTAGAGGTTCTCATACTTTTTTTTTGTTTTTAATTATAAGTATCTTTTTTGTTATCTTTCTAGATTTTTCTTGTTGTTTCTTTTGTGTTTCAAGATTGTTTATTTGTCGTTTATGTTCATCACATGGTGGTTGTTTTTTATGTAGGTTCGTGGTGTTGTCGAGGAAGTGGAGCAGGTTGATAAATCAGAGTCTACGAGTGAAACCAAATCTAATGCCATGTCATTAGGTTAAGGTTCTGAGGAAGATGCAGATGAGGAAAAAGATGGAGAGGATGAGGTTGATGATGGGAATGTGGATGTTCCTGTTGGGGAAGCTGGAACTACAATGGCTACGGAATTGGGTGATGTTGGTGGTCGTTCTAAGGAGCTTTTCTGTTGTTTTTTTTTGAAAAAAAAATGATGACACCGGTGAAGGCGATCCGAGTCTTTGTGGAGGGAGTTGCGGCTAGTGGCCTTGTGAGTTTGGAAACAGGCATGGATAACGTGGTTGATAAATCAAGGAAGGGCGGTAGTGAGATGGAGAAGGTGTTTGATGAATCAAGCAAGGACCGTGGTGAGATGGAGAAGGTTCTTGATGAGTCGAGCAAGGACGGTGGGGAGGAGAAGAAATTCCTTAGTTCTCGGGAACTTGATCTCATCTCACCCCTTCTCAAATTGACGATATATTGAAGTCAAGCCAAGCCGGATCGGGAAGGTGTGTTTAGATTATAGTTTCTGTTAATTTGTTGTTTTTGGATTCTGTTTGTTCTTTGTTATTTTATTCCCCTTTGTTTTTTTCTTATTTCAGGGTGATTTGAAAAGTCCAGTTGGTGTCTCCTCAAATCTGTCTCTTTCTATGAAGAGGGTTTCGAAACCGTCCGTCGCGGTGAGAACTCCATTCACCACTAACTTTGAGTCTTCCGGTGATGCTGTCGCTGAAGGTGGTGAACCCGCGAACGTGGTGATTGGATTGGAGACATCATCAATAAAGATGCCATTGTGGATGCTGGCAAAAAAGTTCTAAATCCCTAGGTTAAGCGAAGGTGCCCACTGGACGAGAATATGGGTGAAGGTCCAGGGATAAGGGCCCTATCGGATGGATTGAACAACTGGCTTGCGGAAGGGTTTGATTCTCAAGGGTATACACCTTTATTATTTTCATATTTGTAATTAATAACTATCTGAAACAATTGTGAAACAATTTTGAAACATATATGAAACAATTACATAAATGTTTATAAATTTGTGATTAGTTTGTTGTTGTTTTTTGTTTTTGTATTTATTTGATACTCTTTTTCAGCCCGAATTGATACTCGGAGGAAGATGACAAAGTTGATCCTTCTTTGAAACTTGGTGTCTGCGATGTGAAGTCGAAGTCATGGTTTCACAACCTATATTATGTTGATGACTACTTGGCTTCTTCTGTAAGTTTTTATTGTCTTTCATGTTGTTTTTTGAATTGTCCCTTCTGTTTTTTGATTGTGTTTTGTGTCATTTTGCAGCATATTGATGTGCTTTTCTACTACTTCAGGAAGAAGTTCCTATACGGGCATAATGCTGTGACATTCACAACAACTGATTTGATATTTGACCGGTGCATCCAAATCATTTATAAGAAATTTTGCCAAGTGAACAAAAGAAAGAAGAAACATTTTGATCTGTCCATGATCAATGTCAATACCACAGTTGTGGACTATATCATGGGATATGATATAGCGTGTGGACGGCCATGGTCAGAAGTTGATCATATCTTGTTCCCCATACATTACATTGATATGGAGCATTGGGTAAAGGGACGGTTGAGCATGAAGGAGAGAACTATCTATCTATACAATTCGTTGAAGACGAATGATTCTCTTAAAGTCGCTGCTGAAGCTCTGAAAGCTTACATCTCTCTCCTTCAATGGCGAGGGTGCGTATTCCATTGATCCGAATTCTGCTATGAAAGTCGTTGTTGTGAAAGACATTCCTTTGCAGACCAAGAAGTAAATTATTTCTATGTATTTTTATTTGTTTGTTATTTTTTGTTGTTTTTGTTTTAGTTGTTTTATTTGTCTGACTGTCCATTCCTTCATTTCTTTTTGTAGTGACTGTGTTGTTTTTGTTGCGTGTTACGCGGAGTATTTTGTTGACGGGAAAAAAATGGATGCTGAGGCATTTGACGTAGAGAATGAGCGGTCAAGGTTTAGTCATTTGCTCTACAATCACGCCTTGAAGTCAAGCAACAAAAGCATGACGAGGAGACGGCAAATGACATTGAAATTCTGCCTTCACTGTCTAAGGATTCTAGGAATTATTGTTACGAAAATCTTGATAAATAGTGTAATCACCTGAACAAATTTGTCTTAAGTTTGGTACTTTTAGTAGTATGGGATATTTGGTATTTATAATAGCTTTCCGTGGAGGATTTGGATCGTTATTGGCTATTTTGATTACGATTAGATTTTGTGGGTAGTACATTTTTGAACAATTTGGAGACGAGTTATGAGATGTTTTTCAGTTAATGTATTGTTGTTGCTTGGTTTGGGATTCAAATTATTGTGCGTTTTGTGTTACGTTTCTTATGGTCTCTATTTGGTAAATGATTTCGTTGTGTAATAGAAACATATCTGAAACACATTCGAAACAAATATTTGTTTTGTCATCTTATTGTAAGAAACATATTTGAAACAACATAGAAACAATTTGCTTTTGATTTTCTATATGTCAAAGTTGTATCAATTACACCTATATTCGTAATAGCAATATTCTACTACGAGTCCTATTTTGTTTTTGGTTGATTCCTACATGTTTTTCTATTATGACCAGGATCCCCACATCACCACATTTGGTTTTGGCGCTTTTCTCCCAAGCTGCCTTGTGTCTACTTTTCTTTGGCCTTCTAGATTTTGCCTTGCCCTCCGGCGGTAGAATCTTCATTGTGTTGATTTCTTCTGTCAGGACCCAGGTAACTTCATGTGGGATTGGATATACTGTTTCCAAATAAGCTGCTTCCATTGTTTCTTTCATGTAGTATGCCGAGCAGTATTGGTATGAATCTGCATTCAAATCTTTTACTACCACTAAAGCATGTGGGCAAGGAATTTCATCCTTTTGAAACTTGTTGCATTTACAAGTCATTTTTTCCAGGTCCACAACAAATGTTTTCTCAGCTTCTGTGACTTTGAAGATAAAGTCATTTGATCACTTCACCTGAAACATAAATGAAACATATAAGAAACATGTTTGAAACAATGGACCATCTGCTGAAAGTTTGCATTAAATTACCCTTAAATTTAGTGAAATGGTGTAGTTTTTCCCCATATACTCTTCAGCTCTTTTTGTCATCCTTGTGAATGTTAATCTTGCTTCAATCTGATGTCTACACGTCCAATCGTGAACTAAAGATCTCAAGTATTCGAGCAAAGCTGTTACCGGTAGGTCTCTCCCGGCCACTATCGCTGCATTCAGTGATTCTGCAATGTTTGAAGTCATGACAAAGTATCGTTTTGCTCTGACAGTAGAGCTGTATCCATTTCTCGTAGCCGATGATGGACAAATAGGGTCTAATTCTGTTGTTTACGCTATCAAGTGCAGACATTTGCTTTTTGAACTCTTCATTCGTGTATGCTTTTGCTGCTGCTATGAATGGATCTCGTATTTTGCTATTTTTCCTTTTGAAGTTTGCCTTCAAATTGTTCAACAGATGATACGTGCACAGCCCGTGAGAGGCCTCAGGATATACCTGATCGTTAAAATAATATACTTGTGAGAATTTTGTAAAGTGGAATGTTTTTGAAACTATATGTGAAACATGAAAGAAACATATATGAAACAAACGTGAAACATCATATAAAGAAATATTTACATTCTTTACCTCCTTTATTGTTGTTTTGATACTCACGTGTCTGCCTGAGACTATGCACATCCCTTCCCTGAGACCAAATGTTTGTCTTTGTGAAAAACCACACCCAGCTCCCATCATTCTCAGAATCCACTACTGAAAAAGCCAATGGGAAAATGCTTCCATTCCCATCTTGTGTGCAGGCAGACAACAAAGTCCCCCCTTAGCTTGCTTTCAAGAATGTACCGTCAACAACAATTACAGGCCTACAATACCTCCATCCTTTTATTGATGCATTGATAGCCATGAACAAGAAGAGGAACGTGTCATCCTCCTTTCTTACTATTTCAGTGATCGATCCGGGATTCGTTTCCTCCAACTGGTACAAGTAAGCCGGTAGTTTCTGATAAGACTCATCTGGCCTTGCCTTTATTACGTCCAACACTTTCTCTTTTGATCTCCACACCTTTTTGTAGTCGAGACTTATTCCATGCTCATCCTTAATGTCTCTAATTATATCTGTTGGCGTGTAGATTGTTTTGATGTTGTTGAGGTACTTTGATTTGATAAGGTCCCCAACTATTTTTGTTGTGGTGTGCCTATTGTCGTTCATCCTCTTATCCAGCTGACATGTGTGTGTTGTTTCGTGCTTTCTTACTATGAATCTTGTTGTTCCTGATTTGGATGAGACTTTCAAATGCCAATTGCAGTTTTCATCCAGACACTTTACGTAGTATTTCTATTCGCACGACTTCTTCACCTTATATTGGAAGTGATGTTTCAACGGATAACAACTGAGCTGTTTGATCAATTCCTCCTTGGTGTTGTAGACATATCTCTTTTGGAATTGTTCTTCAACATGTGTACTTTCTTGAATTTCCGTCGTGTCTTCTTCTCCGACCACATTTCTGCTTATGAGGCTTGCATAGTCGATGTAGTCAATCACGTTTTGGCCCATGTTTTCCTTCAGTGAGCTCTCTATAGACATGCTGCTTGTTCCTTCTGTTACATTTTGTAGGTCCCAAGGGGTGTGAGTAAGGTTTATAGGGGGGGTTGAATAAACCTTACCAACTTTTCGATTTTAGTCCTTTTAAAATAATAACAGAGTTAACTCAAACAGCAGTGTCCTTAAGGGACAACTAAGTTGGTTATTCAGCTGAGTTAGCCATTCAACAGACTCGATAGAGCTGTTGATAGAATAATTCTGCTGTTTAACCTTAACTTTAACTTGGATGTATTGGTTCTATCAGCGGAAGACTTAACACCCTTGATTTGTTTTAAGTTTGTTTTAACACTTGATTCTTTAGCACTTGGTTATTAATCAGTTGGATAGCAAATATGAGTTTATCAGCAGATATGATTTAAGTATGCAGAAATATAAATGTGGTGAAAAATAAATGACACAAATAATTTTTATAGAGGTTCGAAGATGGGGTAATTCTTATAATCCTCTCTTCTCCAACTCCTAGAGGAATCCACTATGTAATAGATCTGTTTACAAAGTGGTGAACAGTCTAGAGATAACCTTGGTCACACATCTGGCTTCTCTTGCGACTACGAACTTCACAGGGCAATTGCGCACTTTACTTTCAACCACTTCTCAAGCTCTTCGATTTGATCACGAGCCCTCCAATAACTTGATACTGGTTCGACCTTGAACCTTCCTACAATCCTCCTTGGAAAGTAGACCCCTTTCGATTCTTCAAAAGTTTCCTCTTCAACAGATTTGAAGTTGTCTTTCCTTCACAGCTTGTGTTGGATCAATTTCCTTCGAGTTTCAGGCTTGAGGATTTGCTTGAATATACTTGGAATATTTCAGGTTAATAGCTTGAATAATGCTTGATTTTTCAGGTGTGCAAGGTAACCTTTTCTCAGTAAATTCCTCAGCCTTTTATAGTGCACTTTTGAAATTTTGCCCGTTGAAGAGATAGGCTAATTTCAAAAGTCACTTGTATTCGTTGGCTTGTCTTGTTGCAGTCCTTGATGTTGACATTTCCTCGTATTTAATGTCTTGCAAAGATTACAATACGTTTCGACACTTGTGCGATCTTCCCATTGGTTTGTTCCTTTTGAACACAACTGGAACTAACAATTTATCTCTGACAATTTTAACATGTTACCATTCTGAGTAACATTCTTGACTTTCATCAACGGATCTCGTTCAGTTGTCTTGACTAGACTGCAGTCTTTTATTCCCCAGGTGACTTGAGTTAGCTCTCAATCTTTGGATGACTCATCTGTCACTTCAACTTGAGACTTGGCTTCTTGAGTTGACTTGACTGACTCTTCACACAGGTGATTCACAGCTGATACACCTTCAGTCGAGTTCTTGACTTTCCTTCTATGCCATACTCAGTTGTCTTGCAGCGAAGTCTTCACTTCAGTCTTTAGTTGACTTCTTGTATTTCTAGGCATAGCTGACTTGACTCGGCTTTTCCAGCCCTATCTATTACAATGCAAATTACAAGGAAAATGGGATGCCAACTTTCTAGTTTAAGTTTTACATGGTATCATCAAAATCTACAAAACAAATTTCCTAACAATTTCCCCCTTATTGATGATGCCAAAACTTAAAAACATTCAACAAAAATATAAACAACAAAGATACATATAGACAATGCAGTAACAAAGAATGTATGCTTGGAATAGATCGTTTTATTGATCATAGCATTCTTGTCCTATACATAGTTGTTTACATTTGGTATCATAGCATTCTTTATCAAAGCAAAACATACATCTATGCTAAGATAAAGAGAGTAAATACAAAGTGAAAAAATTACAAGGAAAATCACTAAGTATTACAGATGACTTACAAGAATGTATTTACATAAGTAATATACATGAAGGGGTTCGCAGCAACACTTCAACGCCTTCGCTGCCTCCTTCTTTCTTCTTCAGCTCTTTCAAAGTCATCAACTCTCTTTCTTTTTCTTTATTCTTCTTTAGCTTTTTTCTTGTTTTCATAAGCATGTTTAGAAGCATCACCCCTTCGCTTCCTCTCGAGCCATTGTTATGTTTGCCTTTGGTTCTCCTCTTCTTGTCTTCTTACTGCCTCTGCGTTCTTTCTTGCCACTTCTAGATTGGCTAATTCATCATACCCAACCTAGTAGATCATCCCTTTCTTTTCAGGATCTACATATTCAACATTCTTGGCTTTTGGTCGAGGTTAGGAGCCTCTTCCTCTACCACTTCTTCCTCTTCCTCTGGGTGTGTACTGCACGGGAGTCTTCTGCTTACCAACTGAGTGACTGCTGGAAGTCTGCTACTTTTCAGCTTCTTCACACATTGCAAGACCTTTCTCCCAGTACAAATCCCAAGCTTGGGCTAGTGTCATTCCTTGGAAATAACCTTTGGATTCGAGCGTTTTGGATTCTTCAACTGATCTAGGCTCAGATCCATTGTCAGGAATCGCATCCTGATCTTTACCAACTGGAAGACCACCATACTGTTTCAGCACTTCCTGAACGCGGGCATCCTGCTTTTTAGACAACTCCTCAATCCCTGTTTCAATGATTTTTCTTTTCTCCGACATTGGCACAACAGAGTGCTCAATGGGTAGGGTTACGGGGAATTTTCTCAGGTTGGATGCACTAAGTTGACCCTGCTGAGGGGTTTCAGCTATCATCAACGTCAAATTTTTTGAACTTTCCCCTCAGCTGCTTTACCCTTCATCTCAGCTGCAGTTTCCTTTAGATTTTATTCTTTTAATTTCCTTAGGGATTCCTCTTCCCCCCTTTTTGGCATCATCAAAGGAAAGAGGGACCCCAGGGAACATTCCTGCGAGCATAAAGTCGAGTCTGCTTAGAGCTGAATTTTGTTTGGAGTCAGCTGCTGCATAAGTTGTTCGAAATTCTGAACGAGTTGCCTTGGACTCGACTGTCACCAACTTCATTTCAGCCATGAGGAGGCTGAATTTTTCATTCATTGTGTTCTCAAGGCGCATAATTTCTTTTCTCTAGAATTCTCGTAGCTACTCCATTTCAGTCTTGTGAGACTCGTGTAGCCTTTCGATGTAAGCCTGCATCCTTTGCTTGATATCAGTGTTGTCTGCACTCCAGACAAGCATTCTGCCATATAATGCTTTGAAATAATGAACTTGTTCGAGTCGCATGGCAGTTTGCTGTTGAGACCATTCCCTGATCCGTACTACTATTCCTCTCAAGTCGGTTGTGAGGGTAGCATCCCTGTTGTCCAGTCTTAAGTCTAGTGAGGCCTGATGTCTTTCAATCTTCTCAATCTCTTGACATATTTTCTTGAAGACCTCACAAATCTCAGATGTCTCACTTGATTCAGCTGCAGGCCACTCTTCATCAAAGTCGAAATCGGCTGGAACAATGGTGTCAGTTGGGATGATTGGATCTTCTCTTACAGTGAATCTTCGTTCTTCAGCAGCGGTCTCTTCTTCTAACTCTGGTAGGATCTTTGTGAAAGGAAACCTCTCCTGAAAGGCATCATCGCGCACGTATAGGATGCTTTGCGAGGTTGGTGCCTGCGATGACTGAGCTCTATATTCCTCACCGCGGTAGCTTCATCGCAATGTTCATAGCTGTGGGAGCTCGTGTGGAGTCAGCCGTGTAGTCGTTACTCACTGCCCGGTGTGGAGCCTACACACGCTTGACTCGGTTTCAGATGGGACTTTTAGATTGCTTTGCCCAGCTGACTGAGCCTCAGCTGTCTTAACAGCTTCTTCGGTCTCAGTAGATTTTTCTAAATGAATTACCTGGTCTTGTGCTGCATCATCAGCATCATCAGATGATGATGAGACATGTGGGTTTGGCTCATCATCGAAGTTAAATTTTATACGAGCCGTTTTGTCACTTAGCTGGCTCTTAGTTTTGAGAACATTCTCTACTGGGTCCGTAGGATTTGCAACCGGAGTTGACTCAGCTTCATCTTCTAACCCCAAAAATGATATATCTAAGTTCTACTGGGAGTCATGAAGTGCGTTTATCTCCTTTTCTATTTCAGCGCTTTGAACGGGAGAAATGTTCTGTGTCTCTTGACCCTTACCCAGGGAAGTCTCAACCTCCCTTAGGCCTTCAATACCTCCAGCAGACTCAACTGTTGCGAGGCCTTCAGTGTTCCCTTCGACAGTCTCAACTGTCTTAGGGTCTTCTACATTCCCTTCGACAGTCTCAGCTATCTTAGGGTCTTCGACCATGGCATCCATATGAGTCTCAACTCCTTGGATTTCACTTTCACTGCCCAGAGTGTTAACTCCCAGGGCATCTCCATCTTGTGCCTTGACTGTAAGAACAATGTCATTAGCCTTCAAAGTAGTTGACACTTCAGCTGGGATAGACTCAACTGTCCGAGCTTCATCAATGTCACTCTGCTGCGGTTCTTTTTCTATTTCCACTTCGCCTCCTTTCTGCAAGTTTGAGTCTTTCACAGCATCCTCCAACCCTGCTGTGGTGGAGAGAGCTTCACCCTCAGCTGGCGCACCAGCTGAGTGACTAACAGTGGGTCACTCTGCTCCTGACTCGCGGCCTTTTTCTTTGAGTGCTCAGCCGCTGGGGCAGGTGGTAAAACACCTTCTTCATGGGTTGGCTCAACTTGGGTGCCCAAAATCCCAGTGTCATCGCCAGTGCTCTTGGATCCATCCTCCGATTGTACGAGGGCGGGCTGCAACGACGATCGAGGCAATGTGCTATGCCACTCCCGTGAGGCCGGTCACAGAGAGATTGAGATGACTCTCCCCAGTCCTTCAAACAATTGCTTTGCTCTTGCATTATCCCGGATTCCTCGAGCTCAGCGTATGTCCGACTTCTCTTTCAATGCAACAAGGGATCCTCATCACTTTCAGAGAACACATCGTGATGTGTATGAGTGTGGTCGTGAGAACCAATAAACTCACACATCTTGGCTTTCTCAAGTGTTTGTGGTTCCCCGGCTGCTTTTTCTTTTTCTTTCTCCCTGATGATGTGAAGAATATCAATGCAATTTTCTTCATCAAGGGCCTGTAGCACAGTGTCAACGCCGAGAAATCACAGCAATTCCTTTTCTTCATCAATAAACTTAGGGTTTGTGAATTGTACCCTTGAGTGATCAAGTTTCCATGCCCTCCACTCTCATAGGCATCGCTGGATGTATGGATACAGTGGAGAGTACATGATTATATCATCGTCATCATCCTCGTCTTCTTGTCCTCCTTTTTCAGGAATTAAAGGCAAGAGACTCTGCTCCTCCTCACCTTCAGCAACATCAGTAGCAGGTGGGGAGATAACTCGTTCAACAGTAGGTTCATTTGTCTTTGCTGCTTTACTTCCCTCACCATGCAGTCGTGCGATTGTGTCTTTGACAGTCTCTCGCTAATCGCCCCGTGACTTTGCGAGATTCATCAATCACTTGAGATCGCTTTTCCCGAGTGTCGTGCTAGCCTCTCAACTTCTTTTGCTGGCTCGGTAGAAGATTCAGCCTTCTTCATCTCAAGTTCAGATTGCTTGAAAAATCTCTTCTTCCTCAGAGGAACTTCTGGTTCAATATCCTCTGGTTCGTCAACAGTGAACGCTGTTGGGTTTTTCTTAGAGGCAAATTGCTTTTCTCCTTAGCAATCCTCTTCTTCCTTATGGCCGAGAAAGGATTTGAGGTTCCTTCTCGCCTCTCTCTGCCGGGCGGAGTCTCACCGCAGAGCAAGTGACTCTACGGCCGCACGGCGGGGACTCGACCGCAGGGCAGGTGTGCATCCTTTTTCTTAGCCGCAGGGCAACTTTCTTCTTCTTCCGAGTCTTTGGGCAGCTTTCTTCTTTGGAGGAGGGGTAGCAGCTGTGTCTTCGGGATTAGCTGATTCCCCCTCACTTGTATCAGTCCTCTTGGCATGGGCTCTCTTCTGGTCACCTGAGAGGTTTGCCTTAAATATCTTTTTGTTCACATGGAAGGATTTGTCATGACGAAGAGCAATACCTTTCACTTCCAGCAAATGGCCAATCACAAGACCATATCCGAGAGAACATCCAAAGGAACCATCTTCCTTGAAGGTCTTGTTCAAAACATTCTGGCAGAGTCTACTGTAGATGAACTCAGCCTAGTTAACCTTCTTGCCCTGCATGATCTCAAATGTGGCGATCGACTTTTAGTCTTTGACATACCGGTTGAAGCTGCCAAACTTCATATCTACACATTTGGAGATGACATCCATAAGCTTATGGTAGTCATCCTTCAACAATTTTTTGTTAGCTGTGTAGACTACCTTAGCAGCACACTCAGGTTCGGCTACTTCTTTCCATGCAGCAGCCAAGTCTACATCAGCTTCATGAATCTCCTTTAGCCCTACTGAGAAGGTAATAAGCGATTAACAAAGAAGTTCCTTAGCACTTATTTGATGTCCTTGTTGTGGACAGAAGACTTGATTTCTTCGTCCTGCACCTCCGCGTTGAAATAGAACATTGCGACCTCTTCTAGGTAAGTGTGAGAGTATTCCATGGTTAGAAAAGCCTTGAGACCTGACTTTTCTATCATTTCAGCGATCTTCTTAACAAGGGTTTCATCAGAACCCTACTTCACCATTCCTTCGAAGTCTATGGACGATCCTGAGTGGATTGCTATGAGAGCTTAACGTAATCGATCTTTGGTGCCATTTTTAGAGAGTTTTACCGATTAACAACTGAAGAACTTGCTTGAGTATACTTAGGGTTTCCGAGAGAGAATAGAACTTGCTTTGCCTTTGCTTTGAAGATGAACAGTTTCAGTAAGAGAGAGAGAGAACTGAAAATCGCATATATAAGGGTTATGAAAGGACAGTTCTATGGATTTTGAATGTTTGATAGAGATCAACGGTTCAGATTAAGACGGCAAACCTCATTTAATTCCCCGCATTAAATGCAGCAGCATTTATATCCAATCATATGCTTACTATGCAACTTTTTACTGTACCCGTCATTATTACGCTGACGTCATCCTTAAAAACATTCGCCCTCATTTAAAACGACTGCATTTTTGTCACTTAGTTCATAAATGACTCAACTTATATCAAATATGACTTAAATTTGCTTCTCTCTTCTTATTAAGTGACTTAGGTACGGCTAACACGATCTGGTGACTTCCCGATATGGTCAAGTTTCACTTGGGCCGATGTGTGAAACTTACTCTTTTCTCATTTTCTCATCTTCTATCCCTGCTGATTGAGTCTTCTGAGTGTCAACTCAACTCAATTAACCCTAGCTCATTCTTAAGCTCTTCAAATCTTGATTCGCACAGAGGCTTAGTGAATATGTCAGCTAACTGCTTATCAATTGAGATATACTCCAAAGTGATGTTTTTCTTTTCAACATGATCTCTTATAAAATGGTATCTGACATCAATGTGCTTTGTTCTTGAATGCAACACAGGATTCTGGGTGATTGCAATGCAAAGACTGCAGGTGTTATCACACATAATTGGAATTTCTTTCTCTTCAATCTCATAGTCTCTTAGTCATTGTCTCATCCATAAGACTTGGGCACAAAAAATGCCCGCTAACTATGTACTGCTTTTTTTGTGGATGTGGCTATTGAATTTTGCTTCTTGCTAAACTAGGAAACCAATCTATTTCCAAGCATTTGACATGTACACAAGTACTTTTCCCCCGTCAACTCTACATCCAAAGATAGTCCGAGTCCGAGTAACCAATAAGTTTGAATCCACCTTTCTTTGGATACCATAAGCCAACTTCCGCATCCCTTCAAATACCTTAGATTCTATTAGGCTGCAAATCATGTGGCTCTCCTTTGGTGCAGATTGAAATCTTGCACATACACCTACTGCAAAGGTGATGTCTGGCCTGCTGGCTGTTAAGTAGAGCAATAATCCAATAAGTGCTCTATATCTGGTTTGATCTACAACCTCACCATCTGCATCCATGTCCATCTTGACTGATGTGTTCATTGGTATTTTCACAGAAGACTTCTCTTCCATACCAAATTTCTTCATTAAATCTGTGGTGTACTTTGTTTGACTTATGAAGGTTCCATCCTTAAATTGCTTGACTTGAAGTCCTAGGAAGAAAGTCAGCTCTCCCATCATGCTCATCTCAAATACCTTGCATGAGGTTTGAGAACTTATCACACAGCTCCTTATTTGTGGATCCAAAAATGATATCATCCACATATATTTGAACAAGCAGTATACTCTCTCCATCTTGAATTCTAAAGAGTGTTCGATCCACTTTGCCTTTGGTGAATCTATTGTCAGTTAGAAATTGGGACAATGTATCATACCAAGCTCTTGGTGCTTGTTTCAATCCATAGAATGCTTTCTTGAGCTTGTACAGTTTATCTCCAATAGTCTTCTGCTCAAAACCTGGAGGTTGTTCAACATAGACTTCTTCCTCTAGCAGTCCATTTAGAAATGCACTCTTCACATCCATTTGATACACAGTTAAGTTCTTATGTGCATCATAGGCAAGAAACATCCTTATTGCTTCCAATCTTGCAACAGGAGCAAAGGTTTCTGAAAACCCATTTTGTGCCAATAACATTTTGATGGGTTGGCCTCTGCACCAATTCCCATACCTTGTTTCTTTCAAATTGATTCAGCTATTCTTGCATGGCTTGTATCCAATGTGTATCCTCCAATGCTTGAGATACATCTTTAGGCTTTATTTGGGAAATAAAACAAGTAAACATTGCTTCATGTTTTGCTCTGGATCTGGTTCTTATGCCATCTCTAACATCTCCAATAACTAACTCTGGTGGATGGTCTCTCATCCATCTCACATCAGGTTGAAGTAAGTCAGCTGGATTCAGCAGTCTCGCAGCTAAGTTGTCTTGAACAACTCTATCATCTTCATTCAACTGTAGACTTTCCAGTTGTCTTTGAGATTCAACTATCTCATCTTCATCTGGGTTGATTGCTCTTACTTCAGCTTCAACATAAGGACTTTTCTGCACATTTGGTTGATTCATCTTGTCAGCTAACTCTTTAATGTCTTCTCCATTCACATTGGGTTCATCAAAAACCACATGGATAGACTCTTCTGTGACCATAGTCCTCTTATTCAACACTGTATAGGCTTTGCTCTCAGCTGAGTATCCCAAAAAGATACCTTCATCAGCTTTAGCATCAAAAGCCTTCAAATTATCCTTGCCATTGTTATGGATGAAGCATTTGCAACTAAATATCTTGAAGTGCGCAACATTTGACTTTCTCCCTGTCCAAATCTCATAGGGAGTCTTGGTTAATTGCATGTTTATCATGCATCTATTTTGAGTACAACATGCTGTGTTAATGGCTTCAGCCCAAAATATCTTAGGCAATCCAGCTTCAGCTAACATGGTCCTTGCAACTTCCTTGAGAGTTATGTTCTTTCTTTCAGCTACTCCATTTTGCTGTGGAGTTCTTGCTGCAGATAACTCATGAGCAATATCATTTTCAACACAATACTGAGTAATTATCCCATTGACAAACTCAATTCTTCTATCAGACCTTATCTTTATAATGGTTTGGATCTTTTCATTTTGAACTCTTTTCATCAGCTAAGGTAACTTCTGCAAAGTTTCCTTCTTTTTGCACATGAAGATTGTCCATGTATATCTTGAATAATCATCTACCACCACTAAGGTGTATTTATTCCCACTTATGTTGGCTGGTTCAACTGGACTAAATAGATCCATGTGCAACAGATGTAATATCGTTGTTGAAGAAGAACTTAGATTGTCCTTGAATGAAGATTTTATTTGCTTTCCCATCTGGCAAGCATCACATACACTTTTTTTCTTGTACACTGAGTCTGGCAATCCTTCCACAAGATGACTTCTTGCAAGCTTGTTGATTGTCTTGAAATTCAGATGACTCAGTTTCTTGTGCCACAGCAAACTTGATTCGGCTATGCTCTTTGCTAACAGATAAGTGTTTGGTGTAGCAGTAGACCAATCTACCACATACATATTCTTCTGTCTTGATCCTTGCAACACTAATTCATTTGATTTAGCATCTTTGATCTGGCACACTCCCATATTGAATCCAACATTGTAGCCCTTGTCACAGAGTTGACTGATGCTTAACAGGTTGAAGTTGAGGCCTTCAACATAAGCAACATCTGTGATTTTGCAATCCATTGTTCTTGATAGATCCTGTGCCTTTGATTTCCCCTGGAGCTTCATTTCCTCCAAATATGACTTTTGCACCTCTAATCTCCTTGAATCTTGACATATTTTTCTTGTTTCATGTCATATGTCTGGAACAGCCACTATCCATGTACCAGGTTCCTTGGCACTCAGTTGTTCCTTGAACCTGCAATCAAGGAAATTAGTTTTTAGGTACCCATACTTGCCTGGGTCCTGAGGGGTTAGTGCTATAAAATGATCCA
This sequence comes from Rehmannia glutinosa, assembly GCA_016081115.2. Taxonomy (NCBI): domain Eukaryota; kingdom Viridiplantae; phylum Streptophyta; class Magnoliopsida; order Lamiales; family Orobanchaceae; genus Rehmannia; species Rehmannia glutinosa. The sequence goes on along the minus strand of CM071926.1, from coordinate 97,311,487 downwards.
ACCAACCTATAGCCAAAGGACTTGACTCTAAGAGGTTGCTATCTATCAGTGCCATAATAGTGCACAATAGCAAATTGCTTGGGGGTTTTAGGTTCATATAACTGTCTCTTTTGTCTGTATGCCTGTGTGTGTGTTTTAGCAATTGCTTTCTTGGGATAGTTGTGATGTTTCTGAGTGTAGTGCCTGGGTGCATATATGTGCTCATAATAGTTATTTTCCCTTTGGAATGACCTTTGCTGAGGTTTAGGTCTTTTCCATTTAGGCTTGTATTCCATTGGTCTTTGCTGATATTTCACCTTGTTCCAATCAGCTTGGTTTGGATAGTTTCTACCATTCCCATCATATACATTTCTCTGATGAAATTTCTGGGGTTTCTGGTAGCTTTGTTTGTTCTTCACAGAGTACTTTCTGTTTGGAGTTTGTTGAGGAACTTTGCTGGATTTCTTCTCAGTTGTCCTCTCAGCATACTCAAATGGCTGTTTTCCTTTTCCTTTATATTCAAGGCTAGTTTGTTTGTGATTGTGCTTTGGAGTGAATGTAGGTGCAACATTTGGTGTTTTGGATTTTTGAGATGCTTCATTGCTTGAAAATCCTTTTTCCAAAATCACTCTTGGATTTTGACTATGCACAAAGGAATTAAATCCTATGCCTGTCTTATCTCCACATTCTTTTTGGCTCATAATAAGGACATTTCAAAGATTTGGATGCCTTTGTAAATGAGGCAATTACATTCTTGAGGTCTTTTTCCCTCTTTTCTATAGCAGTAATCTCTGCTATCAATTTGGCATTCTCAACCTTCAGCTTTGTGTTCTCATCAGCTATGTGACTTAGAGTACTCAGCTCCTTAGTCAGCTGTGAGTTTTGGCTTTTGAGCTGGCTGTTTTCCTCATTTAGAATTGTGTGTGAGGATCTTATGTCCTCAAAATCTTTCATCATTTTGCCTAATGAATCATAAAGATTAGTGTTTGATGAAGTGTGTGTGTCACAGTCACTATCACTTGAATATGAATGAGATGAGTTAGAGTGTACCTCATCTTATTGGTCTGGTTGATCTTGTTCTTTAGCCATAAGGAAGATCATGGCCTCTTCTTCAGAGTCACTTGAGTAGTCAGCTTCACTACTCTCTGAGTCTGCTGTTTCTTTAGACTTAGCTATCTCAGCAGTCTCAGCAGCCAACATGGCTTTCTTCTTTTCCTGTCTTCTTTCTCTGAAGACTTTTCTTTCTTCTTCATTCCTATATTTGTTGACTGGTGGATAGGAACAATGAACTGCAAAATGTCCTGGTTGTCTGCAGTTCCAACACAGGTTCTCAGCTCTTTGATCAACTCTTTCTGCTCTTGGGTTATCATCTCTCTAATATTCTACCCTTTGATGCTCAACCCTTATTGAAGAACTTGTTGAATCTTTTAACCATTAGGGCAATTTCCTCCTGGTCTATGGCTTCCTTTGGTTCAACTCTCTTTCCATCCTTGACTACCAGTGCAGCTGTATTGGGTACAGTTGTCTCCTCTTGCTCTTTTCTTCTCAGCTCAAACTCATAGGCTTTGAGGTCTGAGAATAGCTCATGGTTGGATGTTCTTGAGAGGTCCATGGAATGTCTCAGAGCCATAGTCTTCATTTCCTATTCAGTTGGGAGGCTTCTTAGTATCTTCATACACATCTCCTTTTGTGTGTATTCCTTCCCAAGAGATGAAAGCTCATTTGTGATCTCAGTGAATCTGGCATCTAGCTGATCCATGGTTTCACCTACAAGCATTTTGAAATTTTCAAATTTTTGAACAGCAACAGACAATTTATTTTCTTTAATTTGTTCTGATCTTTCACAATTTAAAGTCAGTTTATTCCAGATTTCTTTTGCAGATTTGCAAGATTTGACTTTGTTGAACATTGCTTTGTCCAAAGTCTTTTAGAGTATGTCCTTGGCCATATTGTCCAAGTTGTATCTCTTCCTATCTTCATTTGTCCACTCAGTCCTTGGTTTTTCAACCATGGCTAGTCTTGCTTTAGCAGCAGCTTCCTCTCATTCAGTTGCAGCTGCTCTTATTGCAGATGTGTTCACTTTCAAAATTTGCAGTGGCCCATTCTCTATCACAAGCTACATTTCATCGTGTAGAGAAGATAGATAAGTCTGCATACGAATTTTCCAATCATCAAATTCTTCAACAGTGAACATAGGAATGCATGTCAAATTTGCTTCCATGATAATAACATTGCTAAAAGTGAAAGATTTTGAAAATGCAAGTGTTTAAAACATTTTTGAAAGGATAAAGATCAAGTTCAGTAACCAGTGCGGAAGGCTCAATGAACCAACCGCTCTGATACCACTTGTAGGTCCCAATGGATGTGAGTAAGGTTTAGAAGGGGGATTGAATAAACCTTACCAACTTTTCGATTTTAGTCATTTTAAAATAATAACAGAGTTAACTCAAACAACAACGATGTCCTTGAGGGATAGCTAAGTTGGTTATTCACCTGAGTTAGCCACTCAACAGACTCGATAGAGATGTTGATAGAATAACTCTGCTGTTTAACCTTAACTTTAACTTGGCTGTATTGGTTTTATCAGTAGAAGACTTAACACCCTTGATTTGTTTTAAGTTTGTTTTAACACTTGATTCTTTAGCACTTGGTTATTAATCAGTTGGATAGCAAATATGAGTTTATCAGCAGATATGATGTAAGTATGCAGAAATATAAACGTGCTGAAAAATAAATGACACAGATAATTTTTATAGAGGTTCGAAGATAGGGTGATTCTTCTAATCCTCTCTTCTCCAACTCCTAGAGGAATCCACTATATAATAGATATGTTTACAAAGTGGTGAACAGTCTAGAGACAACCTTGGTCACACATCTGGCTTCTCTTGCGACTCGGCTTCTTCACATGGCAGTTGTCTTGCTACTTCAGCTCACTTCTCAAGCTCTTGGATTTGATCACGGAGCCCTTCAATAACTTGATACTGGTTCGACCTTGAACCTTCCTACAATCCTCATTGGAAAGTAGACCCGTTTTGATTCTTCAAAAGTTTCCTCTTAAACAGATTTGAAGTTGTCTTTCCTTCACAGCTTGTGTTGGATCGATTTTCTTCGAGTTTCAGGCTTGAGGATTTGCTTGATTATACTTGAGAATATTTCAGGTTAATAGCTTGAATAATGATTGATTTCTCAGGTGTGCAAGGTAACCTTTTCTCTCGATAAATTCCTCATCCTTTTATAGTACACTTTTGAAATTTTGCCCGTTGAAGAGATAGGCTAATTTCAAAAGTCACTTGTGTTCGTTGGCTTGTCTTGTTGCAGTCCTTGATGTTGACATTTCCTCGTATTTAATGTCTTGCAGCATTGCAACGTTTCTGACACTTGGTGCAGTGCTTCCCATTGGTTTGTTCCTTTTGAACACAACTGGAACTAACAATTTATCTCTGACAACTTTAACATGTTACCATTCTGAGTAACATTCTTGACTTTCATCAACGGATCTCATTCAGTTGTCTTGACTAGACTGCAGTCTTTTATTCTCCAGGTGACTTGAGTTAGCTTCCAATCTTTGGATGACTCATCTGTCACTCCAACTTGAGACTTGGCTTCTTGAGTTGACTTGACTGTCTCTTCACACAGCTGATTCACAGCTGATACACCTTCAGTCGAGTTCTTGACTTTCCTTCTATGCCATACTCAGTTGTCTTGCAGCGAAGTCTTCACTTCAGTCTTCAGTTGACTTCTTGTATTTCTAGACATAGCTGACTTGACTCAGCTTTTCCAGCCCTATCTATTACAATGCAAATTACAAGGAAAATGGGGTGCCAACTTTCTAGTTTGAGTTTTACATGGTATCATCAAAATCTACAAAATAAATTTCCTAACACATTTTGTTGTGTTGTTATTTCCATGCTCGGTTCCTTTCTTACTATGTCTATGCACAAGGGAAACTTCATCCAGTCCGTTTCTTTGCTTTTCACTTCCAGGTAGAATTTGAGATTGTAATCACTTTCAATCTTCAATGGTGGCAGAGTCTCTGTCAATTTGTATCTAATCTGCATAGCTTCTACATCTTTTCTGTATTGAATTTGTTATTCTAAAATTTCCTTTAGTATGCTGAATGTGATGTCCATTGGAATGAGTATTCCTGTTATCTCAAAGTTCCTATACTCTCTATTTTCTCCCCATTATCCATTGTGGTATACGACAGCTGGGATTTTCTCCATGCAACTGTGGAATTCAATGAAAAGTTGGCTAAGTGAAACATACAAGAAACATAAATGAAACATGAATGAAATAATGTTTATGTACGTGAAGAAGCAATGTGTCATATTAGGCGAACAAAACAATTGTGAAACATAAAAGAAACATATGTGAAACAAGAAAGAAACATATGTGAAACAATCACGTAATGTACTGCATTCAGTTTTTTCCAGATTCACATGATTTATTCGTAGATAATCACGAGAAGTAGTTTTTGTAGAATTTTGGATCATAATTCGAACAAAATAAGCATTCTGAAGCTCACAACTGTCAGGTTTTTGGATTTGCATACAAAATTACTGATTCAATTCAATGTCAATGTCAGTCAATACACATTGAATCCTAAATTTCTATATGTAAAATCATGAAATATATCAAAAAGGTATTCTCAGAACAAGATAAACAGATCGCGTTGTTGTTACCTATTTTGGTCTTCTTTCTTCCTCTTGACATTGAACTTGAATTGTGATTCGAATAGTCCAGTATTTTTCTCTCGATTTGTTTCCTCGTATCTGTGCGTTTCTTCTATTCTTCGTTAATATTTGGGATGGGAGAATTATATTTTTGATCGAGATATTTTGATCGGCCGTGATTTTGGAGAGGAAATATTGCAATACGCTGAAGACGCTGAAGAGCGGTATTTTTGTTCCCAATTTACCGGATATGGTATATTTGTGAAAGAACTGGGCCTGATCGGGTATTTTTGTGAAAGAACCGGGCCTGGTAGGTATTGTGCAGGGATCGGGTATGGAAAATAGGGTATTCATGTCCTTTTCCCCAAGATAATTCTATTGTTAATTGAGTAAAACCCATTAGGATATTTCTTTCTTATTGGGTTTGAGAGGCCTAATTGGTCCATTCACAGTGTCCAAACTCAATACAAAGGTACACGCTTTATTCTAAATTTTAGTCATGTGCATTTTAGTTATAGTCTCTCTCTTTCTTTGTTTCTAAATATGACTTGAGTTTTAGATGGTATTCGTTAGGACAACCCCGATGCCCCTAACGACTTATGTTGCAGACACAGACAATGACCCCAACTAACACTTGACATCAAATTTGAAGATTCAGAGTGAAGTGATACTGCATCAACGCCCAACACAAATCGAGCTGGAGTTGCTTAATTTTTTACCCATATTTTTTATTTATTTTTTACTAATTGAATTGTGTGCATATCATATTTCACATCTTATCAAAAGAAAAGGAACATATTCGACTTTTGTTTGTTAATTTAACGATCTCAATTCGATTATTAAGTAGCTTGATTTATGTTTTGACTCTATATATAAGCATTGTAATGCAGACACATTATCTTATACACAATAATTAATATGTGGAGGGTGTTTGGCAGAGCTTATAAGCTCTTAAACAGTTTATAAGATGTTTCAAAGAACTTATAAGCTCCTAAAATTTGCTTAATAAATATTTTTATAAACAACTTATAAGCTCCTACAGAAAGCTGTTTGGAAGCTTATAGGCTGTTTTTAATAATGTAAGGAGATTCTAACTTATTTTTTCCAATAAAAGATCTTATTTTAATAAGCTCCTTTAATTTTTTATTATTTTAATTGCAAAACTGTCATTACAAACGTTTTAAAAGCTCTCTTATCTTATTTTATCTAAATACTTCAACAACTAATTTTTAAATAATATCTAGTATCTTAAATCTTTAAAAATATCTTATAAGACGTATGAGCTTATAAAATCTTTTAAATAAATTCATCCAAACATCCTCTTATTCTTCCAAGTGTCTATACCTATGAAGTATTGATACGTGTACATGACACGAGTATGATACGACACACATACGTAAATACGTCATGTTTTGAAATTTTAAGGATACTAATACGATATATACATACATATAAAATTATGTATTTTTATATTATTGAAAATATAGATGTACTAAATATAACTTAAAATATCAATATTTCAACATTAAAAATTAAAATTTTATAACTACTCAAATCTCAAATGTGATAACTTACTTATACACATAGAAAAGATGCTGAATATATCAGCAATAGGAAATCAATAACTTTCTTCCTAAACCATAAACATTTGCACTACCACTCTCTCACTTGGGGATAGCAATGGGCGGGTTTAGCCAAATGGGTGACCCATCTAATGTTAAATGGGTTGCGGCTTTTGGCTCGACCGTTTAAATTGGAAAAAAGAGGTTAGGGGCCGAATTATTTTGGCCGTTTAAATTCGGGCCTTTTGGCTCGGACCATTTAAACCAAGTCCATTAGGGCTACCCGAAGGTTAATCAAGGGCTAGCTTAGGGCTGCCCGCTATTTTATTTTTAAAAAATAAATATAATTCTATTATTTTATATTTACTTTTATTACCTATTACTAGTAAATTTATTTTTAATTTTACATTTCCTCATTTTTAATTTTACCTTTATTAAACAAGCTATAAATTCTTGAAAAACTTCTTTTTTATTTGTTTTATTTATTACTTAATTTAGTATTCGATTATTATTCAATAAGAAAATGTCACGTAGTTTTATTAGATTATTTAGCATATAAAATATATTTATAAATGGTGCTAATCTAATTTTACAATTTTGTTAATGCAATGTAATTATAAAATATGCAAGACTTTTTTTTATAATGAATATATTAACTTTAAATGTTAAACTTAAATATTATATATGCTCAAGTTTAAAATTTTAGATTTAAATATCTAATTTTGAAAATTTTAACTTATAGTCATATAAGTAATTACAGAAAAATGTTAATTATGTGTAGCTTTAATTATTATTATTTTATTTTCAAAATATAGATAAAATATTTAATTTTATAAGTTTGTTAATGCAATGTAAATAGAAACTTTGCATGAATTTTATTTATGATGAATAGTTTAACTTAAAATGTCAAACTTAATCTTTAATATATTCGAGGTTAAAATTTTAAATTTAAATATATAATTTTTAATTTTTTAACTTGTAGCCCGATAGTGGCCCATTTAGCCCGAAACCCGCTAGAGTTAGGGTTAGGTTCCAATATTGCCAGCCCGTTTAACACCGACCCATTTAGCCCGAAGACCATAGCCCGAAACCCGCTAGGACCTGGGACCTGCCTACCCCGCTTCAAGACCCGTCCTGTCTTGGACTCGGGACCCGGTGGTTTGGACAATAAAACTAATGAAGAGATCTAGGATATGATGTGCATGTGAGAAGAGAGTTTTAAACTATTACAGAAATGTGTAAACAAAGTTAAAAATGTAAATTTAAAAAAGGCAGCGGGGCGGGTCCTTTAGGACCCGATACCCATCCAGGATTTGGCTGTGTTTTAAAATCATACCCCTAATCCGCCCACGACCCGGTTGATCGAGTCCGAATCCGCCCCTACATTGGTCGGATTTTGATGCGGAAACCCGCACTATTGCTATCTCTAATTTCACCACACACTCTTTCTATGTCTTCTCTCACTTTTTTCTCCATAAATTCTATCTCTTTTGTTTATTTCAAATGGAGATGTCTAGATTATTTTTTTTAAACACCTTAAGGCCTTATGAGAATGTATAGAAAAATATCCATAGAGTTTCCTATCTTATATGTATCGGGTATGTCATCATGACAGAAGTATCCGTGCTTTCTAGTTCTATACATATAATTATAATGCTAACGTGTTGTTGTTTATTATAGAACTTGTGATTTTACAATTTGTTAGATTATTCTAAATTTCTTTCAGCGAATAGTTGAGTCGAGCCAACAATGTCAATTTTGTTATAAAAAATATTGCAGTACAGTTTCTAAAATCCGAAAATTCAATAGAATTGTAAATTACAATTTGCTGCAAATAACTCAAAAATATTATTCAAACAAAATTATAGAATTCTAATAAACAGAAATGGTTCGAATCATGTGTTGAACACACTATCCTTAAAACAGATTTGTCCCCTATTCTGGATGTCTGTTTCCCAGGATAAAACGGGAAAACCGGATTACCTTTGTACCCGGCGAACTGAACTTACGCCTGAACTTAATTTAAAAAAATGTTATTATTCTATTGTAATTTAATGAACTAGGTAAATGATTATACCTTAAAAGTTTTAATTATAATATTAGAAACTAATGACAGATATTAGACTCATTCAACATGAAACTAAATATATATAAATATTTTTAACTAGTTTGATAAAGTACTGTTTACTTTGAAGAAAATTATAATTAATCGGCCGAGAATTATGATATAATATTATGGAAATCACTTAAGTTCCTGTTTAAGAATAATCTGCAAGCTATAATAAACTATATATACATATATATGTATGTGTGTGTTGAACTTGGATAATGTTCTAATAAATGACAACCTATAATGTAAAGGATGAAACTCGACTCAGTAATCTATGATTTTAAACATTGTTTCCTTTTGATTGTTATAACTAAATCACAATAGTACTGAGATAATAATAATAAGAGCAAGTCTTTTGTGAGACGGTCTCACGGATCTAAATCCGTGAGACGGACCTCATAAGGGCTCCGTCTTGAGAACATGAACCATGAAAATAAATTTAAAAATAATAATGAACCATGAAGAAATAAAAATAAACCCTAAAAACATGAACCATGAAGAATAAACCCGAAAAAAAAACCCGAAAAATAAAAATAAACCCTGAAAAAAAACTAAAAATCTTAAAAACCCAAATCAATTAGAAATAAACCCAAGAAACAAAATAAACCCTAAAAAACAAATATAAACCCTAAGAAAAATAAAATCTGAAAAAAAAAAAAATCTTTAAAACTTTGTGTAAGGGCTCCGTCTCACGGATCTAAATCCGTGAGACCGTCTCACGCAAGTTTTTGCCTAATAATAATAATAATAATAATAATAATAATAATAATAATAATAATAATAATAATAATTGGATTTTATTGTAGGAGCCTCAAAAGCTTGAGGGGAAAATAAGATTTTTAGTCATGTAAGTTGGAATGTTTTGAGAATTAGTCATCTAAGTTGTCACCTTAATATTTTAGTCCTTTAACTTTTACATTTCTAGATATTTAGTCCTTTAATTCAGTAATTTTACTTTTGGTCGATAACTTAACAGATTTAGCAATAGTTAAATTTTACTAATTTATTAAAAGGATAGTACCCACGCTTCACATTTTTTATAGGACCAAAAATAAAATAATTAAACTTAAATTTTTGAAAATTTAATTAAATTATAAAAGCAATTAAACATTAAATTAATTTGATTAATAAACAATTTAAATAAATAGAAATTTCTAAAACAATTAACGAATTTTTATGAAATTAGTGCTTGAAATTTCTAAAATAATAAACAATTAAATTTTTACGAATTTTTTTAAAAAATATTAAAAAAACTAATGCCTGCAATATTTTTAAAAAATTAATTATATTAATATTAATTCATTATTTTTATTTAAAAGTTAACTGCTAATTAGAATTATTTAATTTTAAAATAAAATGTAATTAAGAAATTAGTGCTTCAAACCTCCTCACCAAAGGTTAATTACATAAATATAATACATAATTCTTAAAAAAAATTAATAAATCTATGAATCTAGTCTCTTACACTATTTTTAAGCACCAAAATAAATAGATTTGGTAAATTGAGAGAAAAAAAAATCTCTTCTAAACTTAAAGGACCAAAACGCACAATGTTTTAACATATACGACTAAAAGTAAACTAAAGATATAACTTAGAGGACCAGAAAGCTAAAGATGCAAACATATAGGACTAAATATCCAATTCCATACAAATTTCTAGGACTGAACTCCAAACATGCGAAGATAAAAGACCGAATCTCAAAATAGGCCAACTTACATGATGAAATTTCTCATTTTCCCAAAGCTTGAGTAAGGAATTGGTTGGGAAAGCTTGGTGCTCCAAAGTGAAGGTGGGCAAAATGTTATTTTCCTAAAGAAAATTAAGTTTGTTTTTAATTTCATAAATTTCACGACATTAATAATTTCATGAGCTTCACGACATAAAATAATTTCATGATTTCACGGTATACACAATTTTAAAACAATTTAGTTATTAAAGAAAACATAAATTATATCATTCATGAATTGAATTTACATTTGCATTTGCATTTTAACTATTGTAACTGTTTGACTCGCCCTTGGGCAAAAAATTGTCATTTGACAAAAATACTGACTGTTTGAGTATATTAAGGTGTGGGTAGAGTAGACAATAATCAAACAGGTTGCATGTGGTCCGTGTTTGACTACTCATATGCCTACTCCAATTTTCTGGCTATAGCCGGAGACGGCGGCAGAACTGAGTCGTAGAATGGTATATTCCAGAATATGACAATTTCTGGGCAAAAGCCCATAGCTAAAGAGACGTCGAGCCTAGTGGGAGGGATAAGGTGATTGGGCTTCGGCCAAATATTGTTGGGAGCCATAAGGAGAACGGACTGGGTCAGTGTCCGATCAACACTGAACCTACATTTCTTATTTCAGGCTGACAGACTAATTAATTAATTGTTTATATCAAAATGACGGTATTTAAAAACAAGTATCCATTATTTATTTTAAAATTGGAATATTTGTTGTCCGCTTGGAAAACAAAATTTATTGTACTTGATGAACTATGGTTGCATAATGTGCATTGCTTCATTGCTAGCATAAAAAAATTAATTTATTGTTATTGAATTGCAATATATTCTACATCATTGTGGGAATGAATTTTATGTGCACCCGTATCATGCATATATAAATATCTTTTAGACTCACCAAGTATTTTGCTCAAGTAAAAAGAACTATTTTAAGTATTAATTAAACAAAATTGCATTCCTCTGCCCCAACCACTGAGCTCGTTTGGCTCACCCCACGTTTTCATAAAACTTTCAGAAACCAAATATTTTGAGATCGATGGGACTGACACAAGACTTCTATATCATAGTTGACTCTACATAGCAGTTTCCGTTTGAAGGGCTTATCCGTCAGTGCTTGACAATATAATGATTTTATCTTGTAATAGTTAGGTAAGTTGGATATTTATTGTAATTCTAAAGTTATGATATATAGATTTCCGATGTATATATTTTTCTTTTATTTGTTTGTACTTAGATAGTAACTCTTGATGAGCCTACGTAATTGAATAATTGAGGTTGTTCCCGATTGAATGTTATTCTATTTTATTGGATTATGTAAATTGGGGCGTGACATATATAACAACTATGAATTAATATAACAATTAGAAATGTACATATTACTGGATGAGAGACATTGATTTTCTATGGTTGATGATTAATTCGTGGCTGCTGGTTGGTTGGATAACAAGTGGAATCGAATAAAAATCAAGTTCCAATTAAATTAAAGTTTTGCTATTGAAAACGGTTAGAATTCAGTTCTCTATGACATTTTAAAAACAGTAGAATTTTGGTTAAAATTTTAATTATTATATTAGATACAATCAAATTAGATTTTCGAATAATCCAGTGAATTCTTTTATCAGATGGAAGTTTGGAACATGTATTTTATCACATCCAGAAGATGGAGAGAGTATTTAAATTAACGTTCAAAAAACAATTAACCAATAGGTATGATACTCGATAAAAAACATAATATATATATATATATATATATATAAGGATTGGTTCAAATAAGACCAATCCCTTTAGGTTAGTCCATAAGAACACTTATGGACTTTTGATTTAAAATTTTGGATGGTGTAGATCATTTTAGTTAATTTAGGCATATAAGGGTATAATTGTACTTTTATATTTAATTAGTTATGTTAATTGGACGGTTATTAGCTATTTTTAAGGAAACATAATCCTACATTTTCAGTTACCCGGTTTTTAGGAAGGAAAATCATCAACTTCAAGCGTTTTTTTCAAAATTGATACTTCTTTTCCGCCATATTTGTGAATGTAATCGTTTTCATTGTATACTTAGTTCAAAGGACTTGTATACTTAGTCATGTTTTATTGTATATTTAGTTCAAATGGATTTGTATACTTGGTTCAGTGGAATCGTATTCTTAGTTATATAAGTAGTTTAGTAAGTAGTTTATTGAATTTGTATACTTAGTTCTGTGGATTTGTATACTTAGTTCAATGGAATTATATACTTAGTTATATAAGTAATTCAGTGTGATTGTATACTTAGTTAAATATTTCTGTATACTTGGTATTATTTTAATGTATAGTTAGTTCAATGTAATTGTATACTTAGTTAAATGTTTATGTATACTTAGTAAAGTTTTAATGTACATGTAGTTTAGTGTAATTGTATACTTAGTTAATTTTTTATGTATACTTAGTAATATTTTAATGCATAGTTAATTTAGTGTAATCGTATAATTTTCATTAATTGTTGCACGATTTTGTTGCCATATTTGAATAATTTGCAGGTTCGAATGGGAAGTGAGAGAAAGGAAAGGTGAATCGCTTGATTATGGGGACGTGATCAATACAAAATCACGTCCCTAATTTTTAGGAAGCGGTTACTATATTTAATTTTCTGGATTCCTATTTTATCCCTTATGTTGTATACTTACTTATGAAATGTTGTATATATTGTAATATATCTTGGCCATTGATTTACTATTTAGATGGTGTAGATTTAGTCCTATGGGCTAACCTAGAAGGATGGTCTCACAGATCCTCTCCATATATATATATATATATATATATATATATATATATATATATATATATTCACTTGATAAAAACTAAATTATATATTTTTTAATCAAAAATGAAAAAGCAAAATGGATATATATGTCAAATATCTATGTAATTATATCATTAATTTTGCTATTCTTAATTATGGTATGCATTGACATTTTAATTTAAGTATGTCTAATTAGAATTAAATACCATACACATGAATTTGGAAATACTTATTTTTTTTTAAAAAAAAGAAAGATAGTTTGTTGTCCAAAATTATTGTAATTTATCAAATTTATGTACGACTAATTAATATTAAATAATGTATTATAAAATCAAAAAGATCTAAACAAAAATATAAAACAAATCGGCATCATTGGCTATAATATTATCTCATTTGTTTTTTAACAATCAATTTCATACGATTTTATATTTTTAACCAAATCCATAATTGTGATGAGATTATATATTTTTGAAAATAGTATTTTAAAATCGTAATTTGGTATTACAACATACATCATTAAAGTTTAATATTTTAATTGTATTATTATATGTATAGATAAATTTAATTTTAATTTATTTGTCTTTTGGGATTCTTAGGGGAAAGAAAGTTTTTTAAATTTTTTAAATTTATAAACAATACTGGAGACACATGTTTGGAGTGTAATATCACATTTTTAACTTAAATGAATTATCTTAGAACAATTCGGATAATTTATAAACACTGAATTGTTTTACATATTTTAAAATTATTATATAACTCAAATCCTTAATATATACAATTCATAATATATGATGAAAAAAGAATAAATGTACGGAGTGTGCTGAATTTTAAAATCATATATTTTAATTGTATTGTAATATAATTTTTAAAGTAAAAAAAATTCTAATTGTATTATTATATTTATAAATAAAGTTGAATTTATTTTATTTTAACAATGTATAAAATACTATTGTATGTATGTAATGTAATATAATATTAATATTAAAATTTAAGATAAATAAAAGATTCTTAAAATATGTGTTCATAACATTGATGTGTGTAAAATATACGTGCATTTTGGGGCTTTAATTGATATATATTTGATACATTTGCACGCATATTTAGTATGTTTTTATTTGGTTTCCTTAAAAGGACATGATACTGCGTATTCTTGTAATTTTTACAGGAAACAGAGCTTAAAACGAACAAATATCAGTTGGAATGTCGGGCTAAGATTGATGAATCCGAAGAGAAGATCAAAACGACGAAGGAAATGGACAAAAACACTTCACACGGTCGGACCGTAGGGTGTCACACGGCCGTGTGGAAATGTCGGTGTGAAACCACAACCGTGTGAAGTTAGGCAAAAGAAAGGGGATGGAACCAGGGCCACACGGCCGGACCGTGTGATCCCACACTGGCGTGTGGGAAAGGGTATTGAACCGCACCACCAGCCCGTGTATGATCACACAACCGTGTAGGACTCTGCCACGACGTGGTTTTTAGTTTTCTTCCCGTTCCAACTCTACAAGTGATCTCTCCATGCATCTATAAAAGAGACCCAAGGCTTGCACAAAAATATATCACTTCATACAGAGAAAACACATCAAATTACATAGGAACGCAAGAATCGAAGATCTTATGAGAGAGGAAGGCTAGGTCGTGAAGAACACCACAAGATTTTCGCATCTACGGGAGCACAAGAGCTTTGAAAGCTTGGAAGGAGAATCCATCCTGACAAGAAGGGTTTTTTTTCTATGTCTAAGATCTCTTGTCTGTGCTTAAACAATGTCATAATGTTGATTCGAATTTGTCTATGAGTTTTTAATCAATGTTTGGCATATCTTTCGGATCTTAGGGGCATAATCAAAACTGTGGATTCATGTTAAATATGATTATTTATTTTCCTAATTAATTCATGCTTTCTATTTTATGAATCCGAGTGCTTATTTATAATTGTCGATTATTTGACCAATAATTTGCATGTCATATTTGTTAGTGTGAGATTCGGGAGATGAGTTCTAACAAAGACGGAAATCGAATTCAGACATAAATGGGTGTAACGTGTTGGGAGACCTACAACTGTTTGTGGGGAGTCATTCAATTCATAAATCTTTTGGGGAGACCTACAACTGTTTGTGGGGAGTTGAAACAAAACTTTAGCAATCGATCTCGATTCGATTATTAACTAGCTTGATTTATGTTTTGACTCTATATTTAAGCATTGTAATGCAGACACATCATCTTATACACAATAATTAATATGTGGAGGGTGTTTGGCAGAGCTTATAAGCTCTTAAACAGTTTATAAGATGTTTCAAAGAACTTATAAGCTCCTAAAATTTGCTTAATAAATATTTTTATAAACAACTTATAAGCTCCTACAGAAAGCTGTTTGGAAGCTTATATGCTGTTTTTAATAATGTAAGGAGATTCTAACTTTTTTTTTTCCAATAAAAGATCTTATTTTAATAATCTCCTTTAATTTTTTATTGTTTTAATTGGAAAACTTTCATTACAAACGTTTTAAAAGCTCTCTTATCTTATTTTATCTAAATACTTCAACAACTAATTTTTAAATAATATCTAGTATCTTAAATCTTTAAAAATATCTTATAAGGCGTATGAGCTTATAAAATCTTTTAAATAAATTCATCCAAACATCCTCTTATTCTTCTAAGTGTCTATACCTATGAAGTATTGATACGTGTACATGACACGAGTATGATACGACACACATACGAAAATACATCATGTTTTGAAATTTTAAAGATACTAATACGATATATACATACATATAAAATTATGTATTTTTATATTATTGAAAATATAGATGTACTAAATATAACTTAAAATATCAATATTTCAACATTAAAAATTAAAATTTCATAACTACTCAAATCTCAAATGTGATAACTTACTTATACACATAGAAAAGATGCTGAATATATCAGCAATAGGAAATCAATAACTTTCTTCCTAAACCATAAACCTTTGCACTATCACTCTCTCACTTGGGGATAGCAATGGGCGGGTTTAGCCAAATGGGGGACCCATCTAATGTTAAATGGGTTGCGGCTTTTTGGCTCGGACCGTTTAAATTGGAAAAAAAGAGGGTTAGGGCCGAATTATTTTGGCCCGTTTAAATTCGGGCCTTTTTAGCCCGGACCATTTAAACCGAAGTCCATTAGGGCTACCCCGAAGGTTAACCGAGCTAGCTTCGGGCTAGCCCGCTATTTTTATTTTTTAAAAAATAAATATAATTCTATTATATTATATCTACTTTTATTACCTATTACTAGTAAATTTATTTTTAATTTTACATCTCCCTCATTTTTAATTTTACCTTTATTAAACAAGCTATAAATTCTTGAAAAACTTCTTTTTTATTTGTTTTATTTATTACTTAATTTAGTTTTCTGATTATTATTCTGAATAAGAAAATGTCACGTAGTTTTATTAGATTATTTAGGATATAAATTATATTTCTAAATGGTGCTAATCTAATTTTATAATTTTGTTAATGCAATGTAATTATAAAATATGCAAGACTTTTTTTTATAATGAATAGATTAACTTTAAATGTTAAACTTAAATATTATATATGCTCAAGTTTAAAATTTTAGATTTAAATATATAATTTTTAATTTTTTAACTTGTAGCCCGATAGTGGCCCATTTAGCCCGAAACCCGCTAGAGTTAAGGTTAGGTTCCAATATTGCCACTGTTTAACACCCCATTTAGCCCAAGACCATAGCCCGAAACCCGCTAGTGGCTGGCCTGTAGGGCTAGGGCAAGCCCGCTTTAACATCTCTACCCATCCCACCAAGAAATATTAGGACTGGGACTGCTGCCCCGCTTCAAGACCGGTCCTGTCTTGGACTCGGACCCAATGGGTTGGACAATAAAACTAATGAAGAGATCAAGGATATGATGTGCATGTGAGAAGAGAGTTTTAAACTATTACGTAAATGTGTAAACAAAGTTAAAAATGTAAATTTAAAAAAGGGCAGGCGGGTCCTTTAGGACCCGATACCCATCCAGGACTTGGCCGTGTTTTAAAATCATACCCTTATCCGCCACGACCCGCTTGATCGAGTCCAATCCGCCCACATTGGTCGGATTTTGATGCGGAAACCCGCACTATTGCTATCTCTAATTTCACTACACACTCTTTCTATGTCTTCTCTCACTTTTTTCTCCATAAATTCTATCTCTTTTTGTTTATTTCAAATTGGGATGTCTAGATTATTTTTTTAAACACCTTAAGGCCTTATGAGCATGTATAGAAAAATATCCATAGAGTTTCATATCCTATATGTATCGGGTATGTCATCATGATGTATATCCGTGCTTTCTAGTTCTATACATATAATTATAATGCTTTGACGTGTTGTTGTTTATTATAGAACTTGTGATTTTACAATTTGTTAGATTATTCTAAATTTCTTTCAAATAATAGTTGAGTCGAGCCAAAGAATGTCAATTTTGTTATAAAAAATATTGCAGTACAGTTTATAAAATCCGAAAATTCAATAGAATTGTAAATTACAATTTGCTGCAAATAACTCGAAAATATTATTGAAACAAAATTATAGAATTCTAATAAACAGAAATGGTTCGAATCATGTGTTGAACACACTATCCTTAAAACAGATTCGTCCCCTATTCTGGACGTCTGTTTCCCAGGATAAAACGGGAAAACCGGATTACCTTTGTACCCGGCGAACTGAACTTACGCCTGAACTTTATCACCAAAAATGCAGGAGGCCAAGAGAAATACAGAACAATATGCAGAGAATATTAGAATGCAAGTGAAGAGTGTGTTTGAGAATGCTGGAAACTCGACTATTTATAGAGTTGAAAATAATCTGAGAATTTAATATATTTGTTGTTACACAGCAATTCAAACCTGTTGTTATACAACAATTACTAATATTGTTGTTACAAACATTAACCTGCAGGGTATTGGAATTGATAATAAGTTGTTACAGATTCATATTTTAAATTTAAAATAAAAAATTGTTATATTACAGATTTTAAAATTCAAAAATTAAAATAAATATGCAAAACATAGGCTAGACTATGTGGCTCAATTTCAGTGCGACATTCGTGTCCGCAGGTCACGTTCGCACACATGTCAGTGGTTCGAAGCCCGAACCGAACCGTGATTTGCACCCCCTCTGCGGGCACGCCTGTAGAGAGAGCCTCTATGCAATATAATCTTACACCTTAATAAAAGGTAGCATTATATATACTAGTCTCAAAAGCCTTTGTTTTCTCATGTGGGACAAACCCACCTTTCAAAGAAGACAAACACATGTTCTCCTTCATCCAAACACTATTTTGGACAAACAAATATTCGATTTCGATGTTCTCATGGAGTAGAACAAGAATCCACTTTTCCTTTTATCGTTAGACAATTGAATTCCCAAGAAAATCACACCTCAAATGTGCAATTTCCTTCACTTTTTCCAACAATCCCCCACATGAAGGAAATTTCGAGGATACAAAGATTGGTGATAAAGTCCAATAGTTGAATCCTGCATATGATAGGTAGGTGTTACCCTTTGAACCGTCCCTTTTGAAAATATATTTACTTTACTAGTTGATCAGTAGACGTGATGTCTTTGAACTGTTCTGTCTTTTGTGTAAATGATGATATACCTCACATAGGATCCTTCCTAACATATTTCAGCTCTCATTGTTATGTTCATTCGTGGCCCTGAACATTCGCCTGGTTCTATAAGAGGTTCTAAGAATTGAGTCTCACACAATTCTCTTTGAAGCTTCCCCTCTTCTCTCTCACATAGGTGATTCTTCTTTAAGAGTAGCACGCACTACCAGCTCGACTTACCGACGCACAAGAATTATTAAAAGCCAAATGCTTATTCTTTTCTCCACGGGCTTCACTTTTAAGGAATGAATAAGGGAAAAATCCCCCACAGTGATCCTAGAGTCTTTTTATAATTCGGTTGTCCCATTGAACCTAGATCTTGGGATCTCCAGTTAATTAAGTTGGATTTCCATTGTGTCAACTCATTTTTCGAGAGGCTTAAGTCCCATTCCTCTTGATGATTTTGCAACTAACCCTCGATTTAACACTTTGGTTAATGGATCCGCTAAATTATCCTTTGACTTCACATAGTCAATAGATATAACACTAGTTGAGAGTAGTTGTCTAATGGTATTGTGTCTACGACGTATCTGTCTAGACTTACCATTATACATATTGCTCTGTGCCATGCCAATCGCTGATTGACTATCACAATGTATACAAATTGCTGGCACAGGCTTTGGCCATTTTGGTATATCTTTTAAGAAATTTCGGAGCACACTTGTCTAAAGCTATAAACTCAGACTCCATTGTGGATCTAGCTATAACCGTCTGCTTAGAAGATTTCCACGATATGGCTGCACCTCCTAAAGTGAATATAAATCCACTTGTAGACTTAGAGTCTTTAATATCAGATATCCAATTAGCATCGTTGTATCCTTCAATAACAACAAGATATCTTGTATAGTGCAGTCCAAAATCACGAGTGAGTGTATCTTAAATACCTAAGTATTCTCACTATAGTTTTCCAGTGTTCATGGTTGGATTACTCGTGTATCTGCTCAATTTACTCACTGCATAAGCAATGTCTGGTCTTTTACAACTCATTAAGTACATCAGACTTCCTAATGACTCGTGAGTATTCCAATTAAGACACAACCTCACATCTATTCTTTGATATATGTTGACTCATGTCTATATGAGTTCTAGCTAATGACGTGTCATCCTTACTAAATTTTTCTAGAATCTTGTCCACATAATGTGACTGTTCAAGTGTCAATCCTTTTGAAGTTCTAGAAATCTTTATTCCGAGGATTACGTCAGCTAAACCCATATCTTTCATGTCAAACCTCGAGTTCAACATATCTTTTGTGGAATGTAGCATGCCTGAATCTAACTGGGGTTCGTTAATTATTTTATCATTACTTCAAATGATAAGCATGTCGTCTACATAAAGACACAAAATGACATAGCCATTTTCAGTCTCTTTAACATAGACACATTTATCACATTCATTTATTTTAAATCCACATTCTTTCATGGCATTATCAAATTTTCCATGCCATTTTTTTGGTACTTATTTCAAGCCATATAATGACTTGACTAGTTTACACACCTTATTCTCTTGCCCAGGTGCAGAGAAACCCTCAGGTTGTTCCATGTAAACCTCCTCTTCTAAATCTCCATTTAGAAAAGCAATTTTTACGTCCATTTGATGTACTTCAAGATTTCGCAATGCGGCAATTGCAAGTACCAATCTAATGGAGGTTATTCTCGTAACTGGAGAATACGTATCAAAGTATCAAGGCCCCTCTTTTTGTCTGTAACCTTTAATTACAAGTCTAGCCTTGTACTTATCAATTGTTCCATTCGGCTTCAATTTCTTCTTGAAGATCCATTTGTAACCCAGTAGTTTACTTCCTTCAGGAAGATCCACTAGTTCTCATGTATGGTTTTACAAGATGGAATTAATTTCACTTTTTATGGCTTCTTTCCATAATGGTCCTTCCGAAGAAGTTATAGCTTCTCTATAACTTTGAGGTTCACTATCCAGCATGTAGGTTAGAAAATCTTGACCAAAAGATTTTTCTATTCTAGCTCGTTTGTTGCGTCTAATTTCCACCTCTTTTTCTTTATTTCCTTGCTCTTGTTCTCTTGAATCATGTATCTGTTTAGAAAAGCTTGCTTCTTCTCTCGATATGCACGGAAATACATTTTCAAAGAACGAGACATTTCTCGATTCAATTATCGTGTTCTTGTGTGTTTTTTTAACTTTAGCTTCATGCACAAGAAACCGATAAGCACTAATGTTATGTGCATATCCAATAAATATACATTCAACAGTTTTGGGACCTACTTTCACCTTCTTTGGTGTAAGTATATCAACCTTAGCAAGACACCACCATACTCGTAAGTATTTATAGGATGGCATTCTTCTCTCACTTTGTTCTCCATAAATTCTATCTCTTTTTGTTTATTTCAAATTGGGATGTCTAGATTATTTTTTTTTACAACACCTTAAGGCCTTATGAGCATGTATAGAAAAATATCCATAGAGTTTCCTACCCTATACGTATCTGGTATGTCATCATGACAGAAGTATCTGTGCTTTCTAGTTCTATACATATACTTATTAGAGTCTGTCAAAAGACCGGCGGGGCCGGCACGGCTTTTAAAAAATCGGTCAAATTTGGTCAAGGGCCAAACAAAGTGTCACGGGCAAAAAATGGGAATCCAACCTGGCCTAAAAATGAAAAATAAACTAAAAAAGTCGGCCTTTTCGGGCTAGCCCGCCGGGCCGGGCTTTTGAGGCCCGACATTTTTCGGGCCTTAAAAATAGAGTCTAGCCCATTAGAAAATCGGGCTGATTCGGGCCAGCCCGTCGAGTCGGGCCGAAATTGACATCTCTAATAATTATAATTGATGCAGACACGTTGTTTATTATAGAACTTGTGATTTTACAATTTTTTATATTATTCTAAATTTCTTTCAGCGAATAGTTGAGTCGAGCCAACAATGTCAATTTTATTAAAAATATTGCAGTACAGTTTATAAAATCCAAAAATTCAATAGAATTGTAAATTACAATTTGTTGCAAATAACTCGAAAATATTATTGAAACAAAATTACGAAATATAAAAGCGAAATGGCCGAATCGTGTTTAAACACACTATCCTTAAAATAGATTTGTCCCCTATTCGTACGCGTCCTTTCCCAGTATAAGACCGAAAAATTGGATTACCTTTGTATCCTGCGAACTAAACTTACGCCTGAACTTTATCACCAATATAGGAGGCCAAGAGGAATACAAAACAATATGCAGAGAATAATAGAATGCAAGTGAAGAGTGTGTTTGAGAATCTTTGAAACTCAATTTATTTGTAGAGCTGAAAAATAATCACGAGAATTTAAATCATTTTTGTTGTTACACAAAGAAATCAAACCTGTTGTTACATAACAATTACTAATATTGATGTTACAAACATTAACCTGCAGGTTATAAAAAATAATCTGCAAAACATAGGCTAGACTTTGTGGCTCAATTTCGATGCGATATTTGTGTCCGCAGGTCGTGCTCGCACACAAGTCAGTGGTTCGGAGCCCAAAACGGACCGTAATTTGCACCCCCTTGCGGGCGTGCGTGAGAGAGCTCTATGCAATATAATCTTACACCTTAATAAAAGGTAGGATTATATATACTAGTCCCAAAAGCCTTTGTTTTCCCATGTGGGACAAACCATCCTTTCAAAGAAGACAAACACATGTTTTTCTTCTTTTAAATTAATTTCAATACTCCACATTAAGATTTAATTTCTCCTTCATCCAAACACTATTTTGGACAAACAAATATTCGATTTCGATGTTCTCATGGAGTAGAACAAGAATCCACTTTTACTTTTGTCATTAGATAATTGAATTCCCAAGAAAATCGCACCCCAAATGTGCAATTTCCTTCACTTTTCCAAAAAATTTAATGTTGAATATAAATATAATAATAGTAAACTTTGAGAATCCATTCGTCCGGAGAAGTCCATTGCATGTGCACCTAGAATCCAGATAAGTTGTGGGGCATTTCAAAATTTCCTATTTTCCATTTTTTTGTATATTATTTCTCATTTACATGTTACCAAAATTTGTATTTTTCTATTTCTTTATACGTATATAAATATTATTATGTTTCATCTCAAAAGATGATCACTTTAGATAGCTCATGTTGCATCATGAAATTATCTGTAAACATTTATTCATTTGGAAATCAGATAGTAGTCGAGTGGTTAAGACTATCAAGTCACACCAAAGGTTCGATTCCTATCACCCATTGTCAACTAGGATATCTACTAAAAAAATCATAGTTATTCATTTACTCCAACTCAAAAGATGGGGTTTCTATTTCAACATGAGAGATAGAATCACCGTTATCCCCGTTTGGTGGAGAAACCAGAAATTCAACATCTCCAAACTGAGCATTGATGGAGCTACTAGGGGATTGATAAATCAAGTCGGGACAGCGGGTTGTTTTGAGAGACTATGATACAACCTTGATTGAATTTTAATTGGAAAATTGAAGAAAATACACTGATAGCATTCTCCGAGCGAGTGTGAGCTCCAATACAAGAAAGAAAATGCAGAAAAAATATTTCAATAAGATTCTCTTCTCTCTAAACAATTCCTCCAGGATCCGTTAATAACCAAAATTGATGGTGGCCATTTTAATGACTGTCTTGCGTAACAACCTTTCCGGAGCATGCATGTGAGAGAATAAAATCCTCAAGCCTTTTGGGTGGTTTTCTGGATCGCATTGGGCCTCTACGGTTTTGGTTCTGACTCTTGGCAACAAGTTGGGTTTTGGGCTGACCATCTTCTAGTTGGGCTGTAGCATTGTCCCTCCCTTTGGAAAACACCGTATCCTCAAGGTGTAGCATTGGATATAGAAGCTGCATTTCGTGGAGATCTTCCCAAGTTGTGTCCTCTGGAGTACGACCTTCCCATTGAATCAATACTTGTTTCATAAGTTTCCCTTGGTGAAGAATCATTTGTTGATCACAAATCGCCACTGGTTGAAGTAGTGGGTGATTATCAATAGACGTTTTGGGTAATGACGTGGCAACAACTTCTGTTGAACCTTTGAAAGGTTTAAGCATAGAAATATGAAACACAGGATGAATTTTACCATCATCGGGTAGTTCTAACTTGTAAGAAACTTGTCCTATCTTATTGATCACCGTGAAGGGTCCATAGTAACGTCGCACTAATTTTTGGAAGGACCTGTGGGCTAAAGACGTTTGGTGATAAAGTTGCAACCGCACTAACACTTGGTCACCTAAGTTCAACTGAACATCTCGTCAATGAACATTTGCATTGTGGATCATTCATTGTTGTGCTTGAAGGAGATTATCTTGAAGTTGCCATAGTACTTGGTCCCGTTCCACAAGTAATTCAATTACTGCCTAAATCTTTGAAGTCCTCATCAAATATGGAGGAATGGAAGGAGATTGTCTGCCATAGAGAGCCTAGTAAGGGGATACCTTCAACCCGCTGTGAACACTTGAATTATAACTAAATTCGGCCCAAGGTAGGTGCTTAATATATTCTCCTGAACGATCTTTAGTGAAAGCGCGTAGATATTGCTCAAGCCCCTGACTAATCACTTTAGTCATCCGTCCGTCTGCGGGTGATAGGCGGTACTATGCAACAAAGTAGTACCACTTAACTCAAATAAATTCTTCCAGAAGGCACTCATAAACACAGGATCTCTATCCGAAATTATTGTGCGAGGAAACCCATGTAATTTCACCACCATTCCAACAAATAATTCCGCATCCTTATAAGCGTTAAAGTTACCTGGTAATGCCCCAAAGTGGGCGTACTTCGTGAGACGATCCACTGCGACCATTATAGTTGTGTAACCCCAGGAAGGAGGCAGGCCCACAATAAAATCCATTGTCAGTTCGTCCCAAACTTGTGTTGGAATTGGTAATGGTTGAATCAAACCAGCGGGTGACTGAGTAATGCTTTT
Organism: Rehmannia glutinosa; assembly: GCA_016081115.2. Lineage (NCBI taxonomy): Eukaryota > Viridiplantae > Streptophyta > Magnoliopsida > Lamiales > Orobanchaceae > Rehmannia > Rehmannia glutinosa. Next base: position 97,287,090 of record CM071926.1, on the reverse strand, counting down.
AAATGGCGCACGAAGTCACGAAATTCTCCACATCATGACAAAGTTTTGGCTAATAAAACAAGGTCGTAACCCTCGCTACTGTCCGCTTAATGCCGACATGGCCTTCTATGGTGCTATAATGGAGCTCCTCTATTACTTTAAAGCATAAGGGGAAGGTGGAACTGAGTACATAGTGATTCTTAAACAGTAAAATCCCCTCTTGGCTTGTGTACTCAGATGTAAGCTGACCTTTAAGCAGTTGCTCATGCCATGCTCTTAACACAGGGTCCTCTTGATTTCACTTCCATATTTCATGTATAATATCAAAATTAGGCCAACTTGCCATCAAAAAATACCATTGTGAATCAGAGGCAACATAATCTTCTTCTTTTCATGAAAGGGCATCAGCAGCAGTGTTGCTTTTTTCCGGGCTTGTATTCAATTTTGAAGTTGTATCTCAATAACTTTTGATTGTGGACTTGTTGTTATGGTGTTAATACAGTTTGTTGAAATAATTCCCTTAGGCTTTTGTGGTCGGTTCAAATAATGAAAGCCCTTCCCAAAGGTATTGTCGCCATTTCCTAACAAAATGCAATTCCTTAACATAAGTAGAAGCACCTTGCGCTTTGGTCCCATTTTCTTCAAAAATGAAAGAGAATGACCCCGCTGCATTAATACCGCACCAACCTCACTATTCGATGCATCCGTCTCAACAATGAATTCTTCTGAGAAATTCGGTAGTTGCAAAACCGGAGCAGCTGTCATGGCCCGTTTAAGTGCTTCAAATGCTTCTGTGGCCTACGCATTCCAAATGAAAGCATCATTTCGTAACAAGTGAGTTAAAGGACTTGCGATGGTGGCATACCCTTTAACAAATCGCCGTATTACCCCGTGAGTCCCAAGAAGCCCTAATTGTCTCACACTGCAACCGTTGACCAAAAGTCAAGTCATCGCCTCGATATTTCGTGGGTCGGCACGCACCACCCCATTTCCAACTAAGTGCCCCAAATACTCAACCTCTGGCTTTACAAAAGAACATTTTGACGCCTTAATATATAACTGATTTTGTTTCAAACACTCCAAGGCAGTGCTGAGATGAAGTGTATGTGCTTCTATTGTCGGAGAATAAATCAAGATGTCATAAAAATACTATGATGAACTTATGTAAATAAGGGGCAAAGATAAGATTTATGGCTACCCGAAACATTGATGGGGCATTGGTTAACGCAGCGGCATTACCACAAACTCATAATGCCCATCTACGGTTCTGAATGCAGTTTTGCTAATATCATTTGCGTGCATTCCAATTTGATGATAGTCAGAGTGAAGGTCTAGCTTAGTGAAGACTCGTGCAGCCCCCAATTCATCCAAGAGTTTGTCCATGGTGGGTATCGGGAATTTATCCTTCACGGTAAGTACCATCCTATTTTCGCACCAGCAAAACAGGGGAAGAGAATGGGTTATTATTCGGTCGTATAAGTCCCTGTTCCAGCATCTCATTCTCTAATTTTTCAATCTCCGCCTTCTGGAAATATGGGTACCGGCATGGTTTGACATTGGCTGGCTTGCTATTGGGTAAAAGATGAATTCGATGATCCACCAATCAATATGGAGACAAATCCTTTTGGGGGTTCAAAAATGTGGCTTTATCTCTCGAAACCGCCACAATCACAAAATTGAAGTATCCTCGCCACTACCTAATTTTCATTTTGCTACTCTGATTCCGCTTGGTTTCACAATTTTATGTATATGTAATTCATACAATGTGCCAAAATCATCGCTCCAAGTTAATGCTTGCAGTTGGTGAAAAGTGATGGGCATCGGTGACATTATATTTTCCCCTTTCAACTTCATAGATTCACCCATCCATCTAAATCTCCCCATAATCATGAGTTACCTTTCCCAGATTCTGCAACCATTGTATGCCCAATACTATATCGGGCCCTTTAATTGGGAGCATAAATAACTCAACGGGGAATTGTTTCTGCTACAATTCAATTGGTAGTTGCTGACATTTGGTATTGCATACCAAATAATCACCGTTGCTAATGTGCACACAAAATCTCACCATTGGAACCACTGCTAGCCCCAATTTCTCCACCATCGATAGTTTTATGAAGTTATGTGTGCTCCCACTGTCGATTAAAATTTGTACTCCTTCTTCGTTAATTCCGCCCAACAATCGAAGAGATCGTGGGTTGTTGGACCCTGCTAACGAATGCAAACTAGAGACAACGACAATGGCTACCTCATCAATTGTAGTATCTCTTTCGCCTTGGTCCCTCTTGTCATCCCCATTATCATCATCGGTTCCCAACAAACACAGAAATCGACTCTGGCATTTATGGCTTGGATTCCACTTCTTATCGCAATTGTAACATAATCCTTTATCTCGGTTTTCTCGAATCTCGTTCTAGGTTAAGTGCTTCACAATAAGGGAAGGGGTCTGTACAGTGGGTGGTGTGTTTGGGTTTTTGGGTGGGGTGATTAGGTTTCCAATGTTGATGGTGTAAGGTGAGGTTGATTCTGGTTTAGGACTTGGTTTAGGTGTTTGTATGTGGCCACTTGGGCTAGAATAGGGCGGAAAATCGAATAGGCTTACTCCAACTTTGGGCCCAAATTTCAGTAGTCCTCGAACTTCTTCCATCCTTGCTTCATGAGCCTTTGCCAATGCAAATGCCTCCATAAGGAAATTTGGGCGAGCAAACAGTAGCTCTCGTTGGAGTTCGGTTTTCAGACCTGCAGAGAAAAATCTAACCAAGAGTGATTACGATATACCTGTCTCCTTGTTCATGAGTGTTTCAAACTCCGCCTGAAAATCTGCCACCGTTAATGTCTGCATCAATTTAGATAGTTTGCCTTGATAGTCTTCATAGAGTGAGGTGCCAAATCGGTGTTTGAGATTCACGAGAAATTCCAGCCAAGTCGTGAGCAATTTGTTGGCCTTCATCCATTGAAACCACGCCGCGACGCATCCCTCCTTGTTAAACGATGCTATCCGAAGCCGAATAGCCTCCGATGTGCCGTGGAAATCAAAGAATTCCTCAACTCGGGAAATCCAACTATCTGGGTCAGTTCCGTCAAACTTGGGTACCTCCATTTTCATCGACATGTGATATTGTTTACCTCTGACCCATACTTCAACGCTTCGGTATATGGCTTAGCTCGGTGTGGGCAATTGTTGCGGCCCAACGTTCCATTGGAACCATGTATTTGTACCTTGAGCTCGTCGATGCGTGAATCCATCATCTCCACATATTGTTGCATGGATTGATGAAATGATTTGGACTGATTTTCAAATTGTTATTGTATGGACAACGAATGATTCTCGATTTGTTTATGCAAATTTCGCAAGGTGATAGTCATATCGGTTCCACCATGGATGAGTAACTCTCTCAATGAAAGTACCAATGATACGACTACAATAGCGTTATTTCGAGTTAGTGCAAACTCCTAAAGAAAATTGAAGAAAAAAAAGGGATAATCACCTATTCGAGTCAGTGCAACTCCAAATGGAATAGAATAAAACAAGAATAACAATTCATTCCATTTATAATACTCACAATGAAAGCACCAAAATGATACACAGTTGATTGAATTTTAATTGACTAAAGAAAATACACTGATAGCACACTTCGAGCGAGTGTGAGCTCCAATACAAGAAAGAAAATGCAGAAAAAAATATTTCAATAAGATTCTCTTCTCACTAACCAATTCTTCCTGGATCCCTTAATAACCAAAATTGATGGTGGCCATTTCAAGATCATTAAAACATTAACCTTTTCAATATTCCTTCTTCATGCACGTGAGAGAATAAAATCCTCAAGCCTTTTGGGTGGTTTTCTGGATCGCATTGCGCCTCTGCAGTTTTGGTTCTGACTCTGGGCAACAAGTTGGGTTTTGGGGTGATCATCTTCTAGTTGGGTTGTATCAGACTATAATGGTAATATCTTATGGGCTTTTGGTTTGGCAACTGTTTGTGAGGATAGTTTTATTGCCGAATGTTTGCCTTCATAATTATGTAATTTTGTTGCAATTCTTAAAGAAAAAAAAACTCCAACCAAATTTTGATTGTTATTTTTAAAAAAGATATTATTGAGAAAATATATTGTAAGATCCAATTTCATGTAACAGTGTAATATCTCTATAAGGAATATTTTGATAGAATATTTCCATTTATTTTGGGTATTTATTATCTATTGTATAATGTTTTATGTGTGTATATTACCATCATAGTATTAAGTGAGCGAACTTTATCTAATTAAATTTGTGACTTTTGTATCATTAGGGGATTATTCAGAATTATGGGTAATTGAGTTATTTGGGTTTAGTTATACTTGGGTCTATTTAAAACTAAGAATAACGCAAGTGAGTTATTAGACATAAGTGGCGATAAAATTCATCTGACTGTTATTATATGAATTCTTTTATATACACTTGGGATATTAGGAATTACAGAATTAGTTAAGGCATTACTAATTTGGAATTATCTAATTACTGGATAGATTAATTTTATTATGATATTAGAAATTAACTAAGAATTAAATTTTTAGCATTTAGAAACCAAACCTTGAGTCATTAATTAGTTAGGTACTTATCTTCAGCATTTTGTGGGTTAAGCCCAACTCTAAGCTTTAAATTAATTATTTTAGCACAATTAATGTACCAACATTAATAATTAGAATATGGCTTTGAGAGCCCAGGTGTTGGTTAGGATTTTAGTTTCAGCAATGGAGCATCGGTCCATTTGGAAGATATATTTTTAGAATTTAAATTTTAGGGAAAAGGACATGAATACCCCATTTCCATACTCAATCCTTGCACAATACCCATTTTCCGCTGATTTTGGACAAAAATACCATTTTTCGCTGATTTTGGACAAAAATGCCCATTTTCCGCTGATTTTTGACAAAAATACCCATTTTCCGCTGATTTTTTGTGTTGGTTTCTTTGTTGTTTCAAACATGTTTGTTGTTTCTTTGTTGTTTCATACATGTTTCATTTATGTTTCTTATATGTTTTACTTAGCCAACTTTTCATTGAATTCCACAGTTGCATGGAGAAAATCTCAGGTGATATGCCACAATGGACAATGGGAAGAAAATAGAGAGTATACCAACTTTGTTCCAGGGAGTTGGTGAATATTTCCGTTTACTTTAGCTTTGGGATAAAGATTTATGCTATCTGCAAACTTTTTGAGTCTCTAATCAAATAAGTAAAGTTTCTTTCCAAGAGATGGATGTACAATACAGATTGATTTAATTTTTCAGATACACTAGTTTGTTATCATTTGTAACCCTGCTTATACTTTGCTCAATTGTGCTTATGATCACTACATCTTGCTACTTTCTTTAATTTCATCAACATCTTGAGTTTATTCACGTGAAAACTGAAAAACCCATGTAAATCAGGTTTTGCTTTCATCAGTTACTCATCCTTGGGTTGACAATTACTCCCTCGGATTCTAAGATATAAGATATATTTTTGTTAATTAAAAATATGTTTCTAATAGTGTTTCTTTTTAATAATGTTTTTCAAAAGTTATAAAATAAGTTAATTAATGGAATTAATTGTTCTAGGACTGAGTCTAAGATTGTATTGAGTTTAAATATGAATTCTTAAAAGTTTCAACATTTCCGAGTTTCGAATGCATGCAAGCTCACTCCAAAACACACGACTCATTAGACTGTGCTAATTTACTACAAACTTTTATCACATGATCCACTATTTCACAATTGTTTCTTACATGTTTCATTTATGTTTCGTACATGTTTCAACTGATTACACAATCATTAAAGATTTACGCAACAATAATTCTCTAAAATCATTGGGAAGTGGAGGTAGAATCTCAATGTCGTTGTCATCGTCATCACCATTTTACAGCTTTAACTTAGCATGATTGTGAAGCAAATGACTGAGCCTTACTTATTCATTCTCTATCTCGAACGCTTCGACGTTCATAGCCTTCCCAACAATAAAGTACTTGGCATAACAAGCAACAAAAAATCCCACATTCACTACAAAAGAAATAAACAAAGATACACAGTCAGATAGATAACAAAACAAATCAAAAACAATAAAAAAGAACAAATAAATGGAAAATTAATACATAAAAGAACAAAAGAAACAACTTTGAAACAACATCGAAACAAACGAAAAACTTCAAATCACAAAATAATAAAAAAACACAGAAAAATCATGCATCAGCAACACAAAATCAACTTTAATCAAAAGGCACCAACACACCTAATCAAACTTCTCACCCCTTCTATAAATAAATTAAGTCATCCTTCTCAAATCGATACTTGACCTACTCCACAAAGAAAACAAAAACCCCTCCAAAAAAAAAAAATCAAAAAAACTCATTGATTATGAATGTCATACGAAAAAAGACATCATTTTCTCGGTTTAAGGTATTTTCTCTAAACCCATTGCCCTATCAAGTTCTTCTAATCTTGGCCGTGATTTTCATCTTCCTCGGCCTCCAATGGTATGTTTCTCTAGAATCCGCCGTGGAGGCGGTACTGAGGAGAGCATGGGGTGGTTGTTAATGGTGGTGTCGTTAGTTTTACTGTCATTGCGTTAAGTGGTCAGTTTTAGGTTTTGACACCGGGGTGGTGTTCGTCGCCGCCGTCTCAAAGTGGGACAAAGGCGGTGGAGGGGGATTATCTCGGGGGGTGGGGGTGGGGTGGGTCGCCGTGGGGAGTGGCGCCGACCTTTGTTATTGCTTGTGATGGTGCGTGCATCACTCTATTTTCTTGAGAGTCAAGTGGTTTATATGATGAAAGAAAATGGATGATCTTTTTTGTGAAGGGACAAAGTGAACAAAGTGATGGAGCTATTGGGGCATTAAGGAGGAAAACACCGATTTCACCTTCCCTTGTGGTGAAATCCACCTTGGATATCCCATTGCTAGCCGTAACCTAAAGTCGTATTAAGGTGGGTAAACTAGTTAATTAAATAAGTTAATTTAAAAAAAGAAAAAAAAAAGAAAAAGATCGAGATTTGGGAAAGCATGAATATTTTCCTCTTTTCCTGATTTTGTTTGAATTCTGTTTATTTTATTGTCTTTGGTAGGTGTGCACAACCCTTCGGTTCCGAGATTTAGAAATCTCGAGAATCGTCCCGGTTCGGAGATCCCAAAATTAAATCTCCAAACCAACCACAAAAAAATCTTCGTCCCGAAAGTTTGGTACGATTCGGGACGGTGATTTGGTTCTAATGGTACGGTGCGGAATTCGGGGCCGACGTTCGGAGAAACAGAGATTCAAATATTTCACAAATAAAACACACACAAAAGGTGAAAAGAAAATTTAGGGTAAAAATCATTAAACGCGGTTATACTTTCAATCTTTTTTAGTGCAATTTAAAAATACATACTAAAACTATTAGTATTATACGAGTTTAACTTTTTGATAATTTATATTTAACTTATACATAAAATTTCTTTAATTCATATTTAAGTGCTAAATTTTTAATATTGTAATTCTTAATCTTTCTTTCATGGTATAGACTATAGTACTATATTACATATTAGTTTATTATCAAACTTTTCAATCGTTTTTATCTAATTTATAGTCGAAAGTATTGATTTTTCATTTTGGATTTTGATATAATATGTTTTATATTATGTTATTCATATTAGTAGTAAAATAAAGTCTAGAATATGAACGAATGACAAATTTAGTAGCCTCTATTACACAATAATATTCTATAATCTTGGCATATTGTCATGGGCTATTGCCTTTGGAAAAATATAATTGACTAATAACTTTGATAAACTAATATGAAATAAAGATATATAATCTCAATGTCTTAAATTCTTGGTTAGACGATTACTCTAGTTTATGTGCAATGTACTATTCATTTAAACTAATTTTAATTCAATTAATTTTCTTGATTAGAGGATGAGTCTAGTTATGATCCTTAATAAGTAAAATATCATCAAATTAAATATTTTCTACAAATCAAATATAATTTTATAATTTAATTTATTGGGTTCATTTAAATAATTAATATGGCATAATTATTAATGAATTAAATATATATTCAATTATTCAGTTGATATAATGATAAAATATGCCAAATTTTAATTTGATAATTTTTAGTATTATATAGTATTGAATTTCAAATGAATGTTTAGTTAATTTAATATCAAAATATACATAAGATAAAAATATTATATATGTATATATAAAAATTATTTTAAAATCGGTTATGGTTTCGGATATTCGGTATGGTTCTCGGTACGGATATTTAAAAAATCTCTAGAACCGTACCATGAAAATTTCCGGTACGGTTTGGTTCGGGAAAAGTCAAAAGTCAACGGATATTTTCGGTTCGGATATTTTTCGGTTCGGATTTCGGTGATCTCCAAGTCCCGTGCATGCCCCTAGTGTTGAGTAAGATGTTTTACTTTGGTGGAATAAGATATATTCCCTTGGTTGTGTGAAATATGTATTCTTTCAATTGTTGTTTTTGGATATCTCTAAGGGTGGCGCTATTTGCACCCCGATATTTGATTAATACATCACATTTCTACATACACCCCACCTTTATTTTACAAACTCATCTAATTACTAAATACACTCAATCTATATTTCCAACTTTACCCTCCAAACAAAAAAACCCTACTTTAACATACACCTCACAAAATCCTACACCCCACATCTTATTTCTCCTCTCATTTCTTCACGCCCCAAATTTCACACCCCAATCTCTCCTAAAATAGGCATTGTTCGTGCCTTTGCAAAATCAGAGTTCATAAACTTTTTCAAGCAAAACATCCTCGACTCACCTCTCGCCAAAAGGGTTCTTCATTTGAGTGTATGTCTGCATATATACTTTTTCTGTTGAATAGATAGTCTGTAATATATAAATTAAAACTTCAATTCATTTCGATTCATTCTTCACGTTAATATTCAATTTAATGTTTGTTTTGACTGTTATCGCTCAATTTTTCTGCAAAATTATTTTTTTGGAAGATTTTGTAGAGAGAAGAATAATGAGAGAGGGTATAAGGAAGAAAAATATAAGGGTGCATTTGGATGGGGGGATTTGGGAGGGGATTTGAGAGGAGGGATTTGAAATCCTTAGCTAAATCCACACCCCTGTTTGGCATATAAATCCAAATCAATAGATTTCAAATCCCTCTTTAAGTTTTAGTTCATTTTCAAAGGATTTCAAATCCCTCCCAAAACCTAGTAATTTGAAATCCATTCTCTTTTTTATTTTCCTTTATGCTCACTTGCATATTCACACACACTTATACACATTGCACACATTTACACACTCTACACACATTACATATATTTACACACACTGCACACACTATACACACTGCACACATTTACACACACTGCACACACTTACACACATTTACACACTACACATTTTTACACACACTACACACACTGCACACATTTACACACACACACACACTCACACTCACACATACTCTTCTCACATATGCACACGCATTATTAGCACACACATATTCAGACATAATAAAAGTTATATATTTCATATTTTTATTAGTGTATAGAATTATAATTTTACAAAATTATAATATTATATCTTTTTTTATTTATTAAATATCAATTAAGAAAATAAATAGAGCTTCTAAATTTTTTAATCAAAACTTACGATGGATTCAAATCCTTACACAAATTCACATCATCCAAACAAGATGTGGATTTCAAATCCAATGTCTTTGAAATCCATTCATTTGAAATCCCTTGAAATTTCAAATCCCCCATCCAAATGGGCCCTAAGTTTAAAAAAGAGATTGGGTGTATTTAGATATTTAAGGAGTGTATTTACAATGTTTTATTTTATTAAGGGTATTATAGTCTTTTTAACTTATGGCATTTTTTGTAAATATTAGAAGTAGGGTGTATTAATCAGATATTAGGGTGCAAATAGCACCACCCTATCTCTAATTATCCCTGAGCCAATAAGGATTGGAAGGAACTTGACTCTTTAATTGAAGAACTTGCAAACTGAACTCATTTTTCTTAGCCAAGACTGGAATAGTGGAATGGGCTGAGGAGTTTAATTTAAAAAAATGTTATTATTCTATTGCAATTTAATGAACTAGGTAAATGATTATACATCCGAGGTCTAGTGAGTGGTACCCAAATCTACAGCGGAAGATCCTATCCTGGATCGGCTTAGGTGTAACTCGCTAATTAGAATTATTTAATTTTAAAATAAAATGTAATTAAGAAATTAGTGCTTCAAACCTCCTCACTAAAGGTTAATTACATAAATATAATACATAATTCTTAAAAAAAATTAATAAATCTATGAATCTAGTCTCTTATACTATTCTTAAGCACCAAAATAAATAGATTTGGCAAATTGAGATAAAACAAATCTCTTTTAAATTTAAAGGACCAAAACGCACAAATGTCTTAACATATACGACTAAAAGTAAACTAAAGACATAACTTAGAGGACTGTGAAAGCTAAAGATGCAAACATATAGGACTAAATATCCAATTCCATACAAATTTCTAGACTCAAAACTCAAACTGTCAAGATAAAAGATCAATCTCAAAATATGCCAACTTACGATGAAATTTCTCATTTTCCCAAAGCTTGAGTAAGGAATTGGTTGGGAAAGCTTGGTGCTCCAAAGTGAAGGTGGGCAAAATGTTATTTTCCTAAAGAAAATTAGGTTTATTTTTAATTTCATAAATTTCACGATATTAATAATTTCATGAGCTTCACGACATAAAATAATTTCATGATTTCACAGTATACACAATTTTAAAACAATTTAGTTATTAAAGAAAACATAAATTGTATCATTCATGGATTGAATTTACATTTGCATTTGCATTTTAACTATTGTAATCTGTTTGACTCAATTGGGCAAAGAAATGTCATTTGACAAAAATCATCAAGGTTGTTTGAGTATATTAATGTGGGGTAGAGAGTAATAGATAGGTCGAATAGGTTGCATGTGGTCCGTGTTTGACTACTCATATGCCTACTCCCATTTTCTAGCTATGAGACGGCGCAGAATCGAGTCGTAGAATGGTATATTCGAATATGACGATTTTTGGGCAAAGCCCATAGCTAAAGAGACGCGAGCCTAGTGGGAGGGATAAGGTGATTGGGCTTCACCAAATATTGTTGGGAGCCATAAGGAGAACGGGCAGGGTCGATCCGATCAACACGAACCTACATTTCTTATTTCAGTGGCTGCACTAATTAATTAATTGGTTATATCAAAATGACGGTATTTAAAAACAAGATATCCATTATTTATTTTAAAATTGGAATATTTGTTGTCCGTTTGGAAACAAAATATATTGTACTTGATGAATCGTGGTTGCATAATGTGCATTACTTCATTGCTAGTATAAAAAAATTAATTTATTGTTATTGAAGTGCAATATATTCTCGATCATTGTGGGAATGAATTTTATGTGCACCCAGTATCATGCATGTATGAATATCTTTTAGACTCACCAAGTATTTTGCTCAAGTAAAAAGAACTATTTTAACTATTAATTAAACAAAATTGCATTCCTCCATTTAAACCAACCATCGAACTTCGTTTGGCTCACCCCACGTTTTCATAAAACTTTTCGTAAACCAAATATTTTGAGATCAGATGAGATCGACACTGGACTTCTATATCGAGTTGACTCTACATAGTTTACGTTTGAAGGGATTATCCGTCAGTCTTGACAATATAATGATTTTATATTGTAATAGTTAGGTAAGTTGGATTTTAATTGTAATTCTAAGTTATGATATATAGATTTCGATGTATATATTTTTCTTTTAGTTGTTTGTACTTAGATAGTAGCTCTTGATGAGCCTCGTAATTGAATAATTGAGGTTGTTCCCGATTGAATGTTATTCTATTTTATTGATTATGTAAATTGGGCGTGACATATATAACAACTATGAATTAATATAACAATTAGAAATGTACATATTACTGGATGAGAGACATTGATTTTCTATGGTTGATGATTAATTCGTGGCTGCTGGTTGGTTGGATAACAAGTGGAATCGAATAAAAATCAAGTTCCAATAAAATTAAAGTTTTGCTATTGAAAACAGTTAGAATTCAGTTCTCTATGACATTTTAAAAACAGTAGAATTTTGGTTAAAATTTTAATTATTATATTAGATACAATCAAATTAGATTTTCGAATAATCCACTGAATTCTTTTATCAGATGGAAGTTTGGAACATGTATTGTATCACATCCAGAAGATGGAGAGAGTATTTAAATTAACGTTCAAAAAACAATTAACTAATAGGTATGATACTCGATAAAAAAATATATATATATATATATATATATATATATATATAAGGATTGGTTCAAATAAGACCAATCCCTTTAGGTTAGTCCATAAGAACACTTATGGACTCTTGATTTAAAATTTTGGATGGTGTAGATCCTTTTAGTTAATTTAGACATATAAGGTATAATTGTACTTTTATATTTAATTAGTTACGTTAATTGACGGTTATTAGCTATTTTTAAGAAACATAATCCTACCTTTTTCGATTTACCCGGTTTTTAGGAAGGAAAAATCATCAACTTCAAGCGTTTTTTTTCAAAATTGATACTTCTTTCCGCCATATTTGTGAATGTATCGTTTTATTGTATACTTATTTCAAAGGGACTTGTATACTTAGTCATGTTTTATTGTATATTTAGTTAAGTGGATTTGTATACTTGGTTCAAAGGGAATCGTATTCTAAGTTATATAAGTAGTTTAGTAAGTAGTTTATTGAATTTGTATACTTAGTTCTGGATTTGTATACTTAGTTCAATTGAATTATATGCTTAGTTATATAAGTAATTCAAAGTAATTGTATACTTAGTTAAATGTTTCGTATACTTGGTATTATTTTAATGTATAGTTAGTTCAATGTAATTGTATACTTAGTTAAATGTTTATGTATACTTAGTAAAGTTTTAATGTACATGTAGTTTAATGTAATTGTATACTTAGTTAATTGTTTATGTATACTTAGTAATATTTTAATGTATAGTTAATTTAGTATAATTGTATATTTTTCATTAATTGTTGCACGATTTTGTTGCCATATTTGAATAATTTGCGGTTTCGAATGGGAAGTGAGAGAAAGGAAAGGTGAATCGCTTGATTATGGGGACGTGATCAATACAAAATCACGCCCTAATTTTTAGAAGCGGTTACTATATTTAATTTTCTCGATTCTATTTTATCCCTTCTTTGTATACTTACTTATGAAATGTTGTATATATTGTAAATATATCTTTGGTCATTGATTTACTATTTAGATGGTGTAGATTTAGTCCTATGGACTAACCTAGAGGATGGTCTCACAGGATCTTCTCCTATATATATATATATATATATATATATATATATATATATATATATATATATATATATTTAATAACAAACATGTTTTCAAATTTGTTTTCCCACCTATTTACACTTGCTAAAAACTAAATTATATATTTTTTAATCAAAATGAAAAAGCAAAATGGATATATATGTCAAATATCTATGTAATTATATCATTAATTTTGCTATTCTTAATTATGGTATGCATTGACATTTTAATTTAAGTATGTCTAATTAGAATTAAATACTATACACATGAATTTGGAAATAGTTCTTTTTAGAAAAAAGAAAGATAGTTTGTTGTCCAAAATTATTGTAATTTATCAAATTTATGTACGACTAATTAATATTAAATATTGTATTACAAAATCAAAAGATCTAAACAAAAATATAATACAAATCGGCATCATTGGCTATAATATTATCTCATTTGTTTTTTAACAATCAATTTCATACGATTTTATATTTTTAAATCAAATCCTTAATTGTGATGAGATTATATATTACAATATACATCATTAAAGTTTAATATTTTAATTATATTATTATATGTATAGATAAATTTAATTTGAATTTATTTGTCTTTCTTGATTCTTAGGGAAAGAAAAGTTTTTTTAAATTTTTTAAATTTATAAACAATAATTTGGAGACACATGTTTGGAGTGTAATATCACATTTTTAACTTAAATGAATTATCTCGTAAACAATTTGATAATTTATAAACACTGAATTGTTTTACATATTTTAAAAATTTTGATATAACTCAAAGCCTCTTATATATACAATTCATATATGTATGAAAAAGAATATAATGTTATTTTTAAACCGAAAAAAATGTAATGGAGTGTGCTAAATTTTTAAATATATTAGTGAGTCATTATATTTGAAAATCATATATTTTAATTGTATTGTAATATAATTTTTAAAGTAAAAAAACTTCTAATTGTATTATTATATTTATAAATAAAGTTGAATTTATTTTATTTTAACAATGTATAAAATACTATTGTATGTATGTAATGTAATATAATATTAATATTGAAATTTAAAATAAATAAAAGATTCTTAAAATATGTGTCTATAGGCAATATGCAAATTTGAACGAAGTA